>CM035156.1:87965507-88089893 GCA_020205615.1 Panax quinquefolius | reverse complement strand
AAGAGATTGAAGAACAAGAGCTTGGAGGAATGAAGAAGGGAGGATTTTCACAAAGATTACAGAATTGAAGGACGAGAAGGATGGTGTATTACTATTCTCCTTTAATTTCAATTTGTGTAATTGGGATGATGTTTTCTTTTATTTATTTAGTATTTTATTCATTTATTATGAACTAATTTACTTTTTAGGCTTATGATGGATCCTTAAGCGAAACGATGGTTTTGTAACTTTGATTTCCAGTTAATAAGTTATTATTCAGTTTATCTATATTAATTTGAGCTTAAATTTATGAATTGCCTGATCAACAGTTCTTTGTGGACTTGTATGAATTCGAGAGAGGAAGTATGAGTCTAGACTTAGTTAATATAACATGTATTCTTGAATTTTGTGAATGAACAGAATCCTGATAAATGTTAAGGTAGAGATATGCTTGACATCACATGTAATCTGATAGAGAACTTAATCTTAAACCTTCTTTAATTATAATTCACATAGAGACATAGTGAGTTAGTTGATTAAGGTGTTTAACTTGTTTCTATCTAATTTGTGGATTTAAGTTAATACGGTATTAGTACATCGAGAGGTGGCTAGTGCTACATTCGTGTTCTTGATTAATAAACTGGGATAGTAAATTGAATTGGAATAAAGGTGTAAAAATCAGAGTGAAGCTTAGGGTGAAATCGTAAGCCTAATTCTCCAATATTTGTTTGAAATTTTAGTTTTTTAATATTTGTGATTGTTTTGAGATTATATATTATTAATAATTTATTTTTTATAATTTTAATCATTGATTTGGATAGTTTAATAAAATTAGGATTAATAAGAAACTAATAATTGTGAGGTTAATTTCTTACTTAATTGTCTCTGTGGGAACGATACTCTACTTACTAGTATATTACTTGTTGACCACGCATACTTGCGTGTGAGCGTATATAGAATTTACCTAACACGTTTTTGGCGCCATTGCTGGGGACAAATTTAGTATAGATTTTAATATTTTACGATATCAGTTTAATTAGTCCAGTTTTACTTAAATATTTTTGTTTTTGTTTTTGTTCGTCTTATTTCAGGTTTTTGAAGTGGTTTATGCAAACTTGGTCCAAAAATCCAGACTTGCTTCCTTTTGAGGACGATATTGAGAAACGGTTTCAGAGGTTAAGTAAGTGGATCAAGGAAACAAGAAAAGAATTCAAAGACTCTAAAAAAGACGAAGCAATGGCTGCTGAAGATTAGAAATCGTTGAGAGATTTTGCTACACCCTTTGAACCATTGCACACGGAGGAGAAAGCCACAACAAGGATGAAGCTGTCATTGGAGGAGCCACCGACTCTTGAACTTAAACAACTCCCTAAACACCTCAGGTATGCGTATTTAGGCAATTCTAATTCTTTACCTGTTATTATTTCTACTGCACTTAACGAATTGTAGGAAGAGAAGTTGCTGAGAGTGCTTAGGGACCACAAATCGGCTATCGGATGGACAATTGCAGATATCAAGGGAATCAATGCACAAAATATTGATGGAAGACGATGCAAAACCGACAGTGGAACAACAAAGAAGGCTCAACCCAATCATGAAAGAAGTAGTGAAAAAGGAAATACTGAAATGGTTGGATGCGGGTATCATCTACCTGATTTCAAATAGTAAGTGGGTTAGTCCGGTGCAATGTTTGCCAAAAAAGGGAGAAATGACCGTGGTTCAAAATGAAGACAACGAGCTAATTCCGTCAAGGACAGTGATTGGTTAGAGGGTTTGCATGGATTACAGGAAGTTGAATAAGGCGACCCGCAAAGATAATTTCCTGTTGCCCTTTATCGATCAAATGTTGGACAGATTAGCGGGACATGAATACTACTGCTTATTGGATGGATATTCAGGTTATAATCAGATCATCATTGCTCCTGAAGATCAAGAGAAGACTACATTTACATGCCCATATGACACATTCACATTTAGGAGAATGTCGTTCTGTTATTGCAATGCACCCGCTACCTTCCAGCAGTGTATGATGGCCATCTTCTCGAACTTGGTGGAGAAAAATGTGAAAGTCTTCATGGAAGACTTCTCTGTCTATGGGGATGATTTTGATGCGTGTTTGGAAAATTTGGTAATGGTCTTACAAAGATGCATAGACACGAATTTGGTCCTAAACTGGGAAAAGTGCCACTTTATGGTTGAAGAAGGTATAATTTTGGGGCACAAGGTTTCAACTCATGGACTAGAGGTGGATAAGGTAAAGCTGGAAACGATTGAAAAACTTCCTCCAGCAAGTTCAGTTAAGGGAATTCAGAGTTTCTTGGGACATGCCAAGTTTTACAGAAGATTCATTAAAGACTTCTCTAAAATTGCAAAACCTTTATGCAGTCTTTTAGAGAAGGATTCGGTTTTCAAGTTTGATGAGGAGTGTAAAGTGGCATTCGAGCTATTGAAGAAGAAGTTTACTACAACTCCCGTAATCGTTGCGCCAGATTGGAATATTCCCTTCGAGCTAATGTGTGATGCAAACGACTATACAGTTGGTACTGTTTTGGGTCAACGTCGAGAGAAGGAATTTCATGCCATATATTATGCAAGTAAGACACCCACAGAGACTCAATTGAACTACACAACTACTGAAAAAGAATTACTTGCAGTGGTGTATGCGTTCAATAAATTCTGGGCATACTTGGTCGGGAGTAAGGTGGTAGTTTATACGGATCACTCGGCCATTCGGTACTTGATTTCGAAAAAAGATGTTAAGCCACGCCTTATCAGATGGATTCTCCTTTTACAAGAGTTTGATTTAGAAATAAAGGATAGAAAGGGGACGGAGAACCAAGTCGCCGATCATTTGAGTAGGCTGGAAAATCAGAATAAAAAGGAAGAGGACAAGTGTGTAATCAATGAGTCATTGCCGGATGAGCAACTATTTTGGATAAATACAGAATTTCCATGGTACGCGGACTTCGCGAATTATCTAGTGAGCAACATTCTTCCCCCTGATCTTACAAGACAACAGAAAAAGAAGTTTTTTCATGACATCAAATGGTATATGTGGGATGAACCTTACTTATTCAAATAGTGTGCCGACAAGATGATTAGAAGATGTGTGCCCTACAGTGAAGTAAAGAACGTACTGCATGAGTGTCACTCATCTACGTATGGGGGACATTACGGTAGTGAAAGTGCAACGACAAAAGTGCTTCAAGCAAGATTTTATTGGCCTACACTATTTAAAGACGCCCACCAATTTGTTAAAACACGTGATAGATGTCAAAGGGTGGGCAACATATCGAAAAGGAATGAGACGCCACTACAAGCAATTCTAGAAGTTGAGATTTTCGATGTATGGGGCATAGATTTCATGGGGCCATTCCCTTCATCACTTAACAATCACTACATTTTGCTTGCAGTGGATTATGTCTCAAAGTGGGTGGAAGCCGCAACACTCCCAAGTAACGATGCCAAAGTGGTTCTCAAATTCTTGTAGAAGAACATTTTTACGAGATTTGCCACGTCGAGAGCTATTATAAGTGATGAAGGTAGTCACTTCTGCAATAAATCATTTACAGCTCTAGTGGCAAAGTATGGGGTCAACCATAAGGTAGCTAAAGCATATCATCCCCAAACTAGTGGGAAAGTTGAGGTTTCGAACAGGGAAGTGAAGAGAATCTTGGAAAAGGTGGTGAACCCAAATAGAAAGGATTGGTCTCTTAGATTGGACGATGCACTATGGGCCTACCGGACTGCGTATAAAACACCGATTGGCATGTCATCATATCAACTACTATACGGGAAATCTTGTCACTTATCGGTCGAGTTACAGCACAAGGCCTACTGGGCTATTCAGAAACTGAACTTCGATCAAGCAGCGGTGGGTGAAAAGAGACTGCTTCAGCTAAATGAGCTCGACGAATTCCGACTGCAAGCCTACGAGAACTCAAAGTTGTATAAGGAAAAGGTCAAGAGATGGCACGATAAGAAATTGATACAAAGAACATTTGAGCCTGGGCAATCAGTCCTGTTATTCAACTCACGGTTGAGATTGTTCCCAGGAAAACTAAAATCAAGGTGGTCGGGACCATTCACCATCAAAACAATTTTCTAACATGGCGCCGTTGAACTCTATAGTAGAAATCCATTGGACCCTTTCAAGGTCAATGGCCAATGGTTAAAGCATTACTGGGGTGGTGATTCAAATTGGGATGTCATCAACATTACCCTTGCCGATGCACAGTGATACAAGAGGCATCGTTGGGCTTACGACGTTAAAACTAGTGCTACTTGGGAGGCAACCCAAGCTCTAAACTCTTTCTCTTTTAGTTATTCTTTATATTTTAGTTTATAATCTAGTTTAAATATGCGTTTTTCATAGAAGTTTGACTACATTTTTGGAAGATTCACATGTAACTCAAGAAAAATAGAGGCATCTAGCTGCTGACCCCTTAGCGCCAGCCACGTTACCCAATGCACAAACACAGCGCGGGGCGCGCCACCACTCCAGAAACTTACTGACATGCCAGCGCGGACCACGCCAATTCGTCGATCCATAGAGCGGGGCGCGCTATATCCAACGTACAATGGGCGCGGGGCGCGCCACTACTCCATCATGCTACACACCCCCTAGCGCGGGCCATGCTACCCAACGCACAAACACAGCGTGGGGCGTGCTACTACGCTAGCAACTACTGATCTCCTAGCGCGGGGCGTGCCATCTCATGCATATACACGGCGTGGGCTGTGCCCCTCAGGAACCCTAGGCACTGAATGTGTTTTAAATGCCATGTCCACGACAACAACCAGCTAAACTCTCCACTTCTCCTACAGCCTTAACACTTCCACTACTCCGTAACACCTATAACTCTCAATACACCATCTCTCCTTCTCCTTTTCAACTTCAATTCACATTAATCCTATACACTCTCCAACTCCCAACCCACATTGGTTTTCCATCCCTTACATGAACTCTAACCATACAAGTAGTCAAATTCATATTAGATATAAACACTACACTCCAATCCTAATTCTAATTTCTTCCTTGCACAAATTCATTCAATTTGGGGACATCTTTACAAAGAGGGAAACACAAAATCATTCAAGGTAAGCACAACTTACTTCATCCTCAATATTATTCTCTTTTATTGATATCAATTGGGTGGAAAACCTTAGAAATTGGGTACCCAAGGAGCGTGTTGTTTGATTTCACATATTGGCTAGCAAGATAATACCAAGCAACCAATTTTGGTGGAATTAAGCTCACCAACTGTTTGATAAAAGTCCTAAACCAAATTTTGAGCCTAAATATCACCAGAAACACCATGTCTTCCAACAAAAGATAATGCCCATCCACCTCCATTGCTCGACCTCAATATGATCATATGAAATTTGTTAGTGAGAGGGCCACAGAAATATTCAAGTCATCCATCGACAAGAAGAACTTGGTGCTAGAACGTGGACTGAAGCCGGATGCTAATTTGGATGGTGATATGGCTTTGCAAATTGTAGAACGTAATTGGTTTCAGATAGTAAAGCAACCACTTCCAGCGGCGATCAATATAGTGAAAGAGTTTTATGCCAACGCAATGGAACATGTCAATCACATAGTCATTGTGACAACCCGAATTTTTAGAAATTATTTAAACAAGAATTTAATAAATAAAATTCTTATTATAAGATGTTTTGAGTTTGAGTATGTGTATATATGTGTTATATATTGTAAATATGTAATTTGGTGTGAAGAAAATTATGTATATTCATGTATTGGGAAAAAGAGGTCCAATAGTTAATTAAACTATTAAAGAAATTAATGTAATTGTTATGAAAAGGAAATTAAGCTGAGTAATATTATTTAATTTGATTAAGTTAAAATTATATTATGTGAGAGTATAATTTAATTATTATTGTGACGATGGAAATTATTATGAATTAAGTTTCAGTAAATTATGTGGGTGATTCACTTAATTAAAATAGTGAAATAACGTAAATATATTTGTTTTAATAAAATAAGAAGATAATGTGAATGTAATAAGATTGTGAATTTCAGTATATAGTTAAAATATTTATGGAATAAAATAAATATTTTATGGGAATTGTTATAGGATGATTTATTTAAAAATGTGATAGTATTGATGGAATGAGAAATATTCTAATTTAATTAAATAATTAAATTAGAGGATTAATGATTTATTAACTAAAATTAAAGTTATGTTGGTAAAGTAATTTAATCAAATAAAGGGTGACATTTGTGAACCATATGATAATGGGGATTATTAAAATAAATTAAAAAAAAAAGAAAATTGGGTTCTAGCCAAACATTACCTAGAGACTCTTTGTATTTTGTAGCTGCTATTTTAAGTGTGCGTATAATGGATTGGCCATCAGTTTTTTTACGCATTGTAATAGTTAACCTATATTGACACTAAGAGGAAGAAAGTTGCAGAGAATTGAGAGAGAGTTGGGAGAGAATTCTTGAGATTTTCAAACAAAATCCTGTGTTTAACAAGGATTGTTCAAGCATAAGAAGGTATTTTTACATAACCTTAATATTATATATATATATATATATGTATATACATGTATTTTACGGCATAAACCTTCTAAGTTTTGAGAATTTAATTTATTGAATTGTCGATATATATAAGTGGTAATTGTGATTATACGTGTTTACGATGTTAGAGTTTGCATTTAGATAAGAATTTGTTATGCTAATTACGGTTTAAAAAGGAAGAAAACTGTTTACAATATATATTTTTGCATATGGCTTGTAAAAGTACCAAATATGGTTGTTAATTTGTATGTTAATCTGTAAATTGAGTCTTGAGTATGCTAGTCCATTAAGAAACGAAGAGAGCATAGTTTAAATGAAGTAATTTGGACAAGAATTGTGATCACAATGATGATTTCTGTGAAGAATGTCAAAAAATGGAGTTTTTGGGTAAAAACATGAAATTTAAGGAATTAAATTAGTTAAAGTTGTTGTTAAATTATTTTACGTGGTTGAATATGTGAGGAATCATGTTGATGTTAGTTTTATATCAATTGTATATGTTAATTTCACTGTTTTGTGGGTTAAATTCGTGTTAGTTGGGCTAAAAATGGCTACTGTTACACTACATTTACATTTCTATATCGTGCACCAGTAATAATTTACTGCTATTTGTTGCCAAGGCTAGAAAGCAGTAGATATCTGCTACCGGTCCCAAAGCTTAAGTATGGGCATTGTGCCATACCCTACCAATCTCGAGATATTGAAGTCTGCTACTTCTGCAGACTATGGACCACCACTATAACTTGGTCTAAGGTTATGTTAATGTGTCAAATATGTAACGATGAGGTTAAAACAAAATCGTGATATGTGGTTAGTAATTTCAAAGTTGTAAAAATGATTAGTAAGTTACGAACGCGATATGTTAGAACTTAGTGTACACAATGAATGGTAGATAAGTGTTATGAAGTTAACACTTGGAATTTCTGAAACATATATAGTTGTGTAAGACTTGTACTAAAATAACAAGTTTAGCTTGAAGTGAGTGTTATGTTGGAAAGTGGATGTTAATACAACTAATCATTATTACGATTCCAATGATATGTGTAGGGTAATTGGCAAACATTATTACACTTGTGTAGCAAGACTTAAACACTTGAATGAACTTCGAGTATGAAATATAGTGAGATATAAGTCGAAAGTTAACACAATAAATTGAATGTTGTGTATAGGAAGGGTTATGAGACATAGAGTAAAGTTTACATTATAACTACAATGCATTGATATGTGACTAATAGTTGATGTGAATGATTATATAACTGTGTAGGAATACAGAAGTGCAGATACGCGTTAAGCACTTAAGTCCAAGTTCATAAACTACGAATCAGGCAAGTCTTTCAGTTCCTATTTGCTATTTAAACTTGATGATTAACTATTTTAAATCTTTATTACAAAGAGCATGATGTGTTATTTATATGTTGAAAGTATGAAATGTTAAAGTCAAATTTTTGACTACGTTGATTGATTAAAGCATGCTGATTGAGTAAGGAACTCAATCTTTATACTTGGTATATGAACTGCAGCATGTATGTTATACGTTGAGCATATTATTATGTGCTATGTGATGCATGAAAACTGTTAGATCTTGCTGGGCTGTCGAGCTCAAACTTACAAATAACCATTTTTGCAGGATAAGGATTGAAGGTAACACTATGTGCTACTTGAATGACATGGATTAGAAATAATACACGAAGATTAATATTTTAGCTAAAGTTGTTATTTCTTTAAACCATGATTAAGATTCAAGAGATATACTAAATGTTTTATGATGTATAGTTTTATATTGAGTTATAAAGTTAAAGTTTGAGTTATCTGATATGCAAAGGTTATCGGATTAAAATGTAAAATTTTATATAATAATTACTATGAAGTGAATCATGGATTGCATATGATTCAAAAACATGTAGATGATAAAGGTTTGGATTCAGGGAATTAAAGTAAGAAGACATAAAGTTTAAATTATTCCGCAATTTATTAAGTTTAACATCGAATAATGATGTAAAATCATAAGGTAGATTTGTTATTAACAACCAAAGTTGAGAATTAAATTGTATGAATTTTTAGGTCGTTAAAATTGGTATCAAAGCTGTAGGTTATAAACCTTAGGTAGGAGTACCGTAGGCTATAACCTTAGAGAAGGAAGATGAAGATAATGAAAGAATACGCTCAAATATAGTTTGAACAATATGAAATAATTTAAGAAATTTATAAAGGAGGGATTAAAACATGCGTGAAAGGATTCAAAGAAGAATCTCGTAGAGTTATAAGGAATATGAATGTTGGGTTACCCAACTCCAATAATAAGGATGTAAGCTGGTGTCTATAAGAAGAGAATGATAAAGAAGTTAAGAATAAAAAGTTATATTTAAGTATAGTACAATTGTACTCTTTAATAGTTGATGTATGGTATCTCGGCTAAACGATTCCTTCACAGAGCGGAGGTATATACGAACTAGCAACTCGGAACCTAGTTTGTTGGTTGTTTGTGGGAAACCACTCAGTGTACCATATTGAAACTATTAGAGACTCGATGTGTACCAAGTATAGAAATGGATACGTATGATGAAAATGTGGAACTTAAATGAAATGTTGAGCAATGTAAATGAAGTTAGAAATTCTTAGAGGAAGAATTGTTATATAAACAAGAAAATTCAAAGAAGAATCTTGAAGTGATATAAAGATAAGAAATGAGAGTTACCTAACTCCAATAGCCAAGATAATGAATAATGATGAATAACCAAAGTCTGTAAGATTAAAAGCATAAATGAAATTGTAAATGATGAAAAAGGAAAGAAAGAGGATCATAAAACAAAACGATCACGAGTAATGAAAAGAATTTTAAGCAAGATGATTATAGAATAAGATCACGACGTGATCTCTTTAAGTTATAAAAGAAAGATGGTCTATAATGTTTGAATAATTATAGCTGATGCTATGAAGATGATGTACTATAAAATAGTACAAGATAAACTCATGATGAGTTATAGATAATGTGATATGAAGAATTCGTATCGAGCAAAGAGCAAGTTAAGAGTAAGATAGAGTTAGGTGGGATTTTAATTAAGGACTCATGTGATGGCTGAGTTGTACAAATCTTTGTATGGGTGAGGGTTTTGTGCTTGCACTCAGTTTAACACATTGATAGTCATTGGAATGTTGGTGTCGCGCTATCAATATATATGTGGTGAAAAGGTGATTCTTTTCTCATATGTATGTTTGATAGTTAGAAACTATTAAGATTAGTTAGATATTATTAGGATTAGGTGCGGTTCTTAAAACTAATGCATATGGTAAGTTTGTGACTCGTAGTAATATGGTATGTTTTGAACCCCTCAGCTAATGGACGCCTATGGTCTGACTAGGATAAGTTCTTAAACTCATATTATTATGGCAAGTTCCTGAACTTCCAATGTGCGGTAAGTTTGATGAACTATACTGGGGATATAAGAGGATTATAAGTTGAAACACAAGAATATTTAGTATAAAGATTGAAATTGAGGGAGAAAATTATATATTCCAAATCTTCTAGCTTTGCTAGATTTTCAAAATTTATTGACTTCGTGCCGATGGTTATACTTTTGATTTTGGGAAAAAATGTTGGGTCACACTAGTGAACCAAAGAATTTTTAAAACAGTGCTATTATTCGCGTATCTATACTGTTTGTTTTGGCTAGATAAAAAAATGATTTTTAAATTTTCAAAATATATTTTAATTATATGTATCGGGTGATATGATAAACGATGGAGTCATCAATGCAATGGAACCTGGTGTTAGATGTGATCATAAGAGCGTCAGCCCACTATGGTGAGATGTAGTATGACAACATCATAATCATAACACCATAAAAGGATTTTTGAGATTTTTTTTTAAGATAAGAGATATATATATATATATATATATATATATATATATATTGATTAATGTCCGAATTGTTGCAGAAGTCTATGCTATTTGATTCAACTAGACGATTATTGAAAGATGTTCATGAAATTCAAGCGTTTCTGGAGAAGTTATGCCAAACCAAATTGTTTTGGTGCGGATTCAGATGTTGAAAAGCTGATATGAACAACCCTTTTATAGGGGAGTGCGCGGATGCGTTTAGATGTTTATGCACAATACATGGTACGAAGGGCTGATCACCCTAAGTACGGGAGTCCCTACAGTCTAATGACTGTTAAGGTTTAAGTTGAAAGAGTACTTATAACCATGAACAGAGTGCACAATACATCGTACGAAGGGCTTAACACCCTAAGTACGGGAGTCCATATAGTCTAATGACTGTTAAGGTTTAAGTTGAAAGAGTACTAATAACCGTGGACGTAGTTTAAGGTCTTGTGACCCCTCGGCATGATTTGGAATCTTTTAAATTCCTGAGTTATTCATACTGCTTCCCAATTATTGAGCAATTGTGGAAGATTCTTGCTATTCTAAAAAGGCGAATGTGGTAAGGATGGTATTCCTTAGAAAGAAGTAAGTCGTACAATGCGACACTGAATGATGAATATATTTTCAAATGAGAAGGAGATGAGTTATTAAAAAAAATGTAAAACCTTTAATAGAAAAGTTTAATAATTGTAGAAAGATCTTTGTAGAAAGAAGTGGTTATAGAACCCAATGAATGAATAAAGTATTAATGTAAAATCTATTTGGATAGATTGATGGAATGAAGAGTAATAAAAATAAATTCAAGGACGGAATTCTTAGAAGAATGGGTGAATGTAATATCCCAAGTGTTTATGATAATGATCCTTAGAGAAAGATAATGAATGGGTCAAAGAATATGTAATACTCGAATATAATTGAGTCTAAGTAAAGGTTATGAAATAAAACTTACAAGAATTTATTGTGAAGAATGGTTGGAGTGGTAATAAATAAAACCTATGTTAAGGTAATGTGTTGAAAATATTCAACGGTAAATTTTGAAAAGAGATTTGATGAAAACCTGAGTAAGGTAGGATTTCGGTGATTCCGAGAACGAAATCCTTGTAAGGAGGGAAGGATGTGACAACCCAAATTTTTAGAAATTATTTAAGTAAGAATTTAATAAATAAAATTCTTATTATAAGATGTTTTGAGTTTGAGTATGTGTATATATGTGTTATATATTGTAAATATGTAATTTGGTGTGAAGAATATTATGTATATTCATGTATTGGGAAAAAGAGGTCCAATAGTTAATTAAACTATTGAAGAAATTAATGTAATTGTTATGAAAAGGAAATTAACTGAGTAATATTAGTTAATTTGATTAAGTTAAATTTATATTATGAGAGAGTATAATTTAATTATTATTGTGACGATGAAAATTATTATGAATTAAGTTTCATAAATTATGTGGGTGATTCACTTAATTAAAATAGTGAAATAACGTAAATATATTTGTTTTAATAAAATAAGAAGATAATGTGAATGTAATACGATCGTGAATTTCAGTATATAGTTAAAATATTTATGGAATAAAATAAATATTTTATGGGAATTATTATGGGATGATTTATTTAAAATGTGATAGTATTGATGGAATGAGAAATATTCTAATTTAATTAAATAATTAAATTAGAGGATTAATAATTTATTAACTAAAATTAGAGTTATGTTGGTTAAGTAATTTAATCAAATAAATGGTGACATTTGTGAACCATTTGATAAGGGGGATTATTAAAATAAATTAAAAAAGAAAAAGAAAATTGGGTTCTAGCCAAACATGGCCTAGAGACCATTTGTATTTTGTAACTGCTATTTTAAGTGTGCGTATAATGGATTGGCCATCAGTTTTTTTTTTACACATTGTAATAGTTAATCTATATTGACACTAAGAGGAAGAAAGTTGCAGAGAATTGAGAGAGAGTTGGGAGAGAATTCTTGAGATTTTCAAACAAAATCTTGTGTTTAACAAAGATTGTTCAAGCA
Organism: Panax quinquefolius; assembly: GCA_020205615.1. NCBI lineage: Eukaryota > Viridiplantae > Streptophyta > Magnoliopsida > Apiales > Araliaceae > Panax > Panax quinquefolius. The sequence continues at coordinate 88,077,459 of CM035156.1, read as the reverse complement.
TAAGAAGGTATTTTTACATAACCTTAATATTATATATATATATATATATATATATATATGTATATACATGTATTTTACGGCATAAACCTTCTTAGTTCGGGAATTCAATTTGTTGAATTGAATTGTTGATATATATATATATATATATATATATATATATATATATATATATATATATAATTGTAATTGTAATTATACGTATTTATGATGTTAGAGTTTGCATTTAGATAGGAATTTGTTATGCTAATTACGGTTTAAAAAGGAAGAAAAGTGTTTACAATATATATTTTTGCATATGGCTTGTAAAAGTACCAAATATGGTGGTTAATTTGTATGTTAATCTGTAAATTGAGTCTTGAGTATGCTAGTCCATTAAAAAACAAAGAGAGCGTAGTTTGAACGAAGTAATTTGGATAAGAATTGTGATCATAGTGACGATTTCTGTGAAGAATGTCAAAAAATGGAGTTTTTGTGTAAAAACATGAAATTTAAGGAATTAAATTAGTTAAAGTTGTTGTTAAATTGTTCTAAGTGGTTGAATATATGAGGAATCATGTTGGTGTTAGTTTTATATAAACTGTATAGGTTAATTTCACTGTTTTGTGGGTGAAATTCGTGTTAATTGGGCTAAAAACGACTACTATTACACTGCGTTTACATTTACATTTGTGCACCAAGTCAGAGATCTTATTTGGTGCAAAAGGCTGAACAATTGCAATAAATTGTTACCGGGTTGAAAACCTGAATTTTTGTAAGTTATTAAAATAAGAATTTAATAATTAAAATTCTTATTAAGAGATGTTTTGAGTTTGAGTATATATATACATGCTATATATTTTTAAATATGTGATCTGGTGTGAAGAGAAATATATATTCATATATTGGGAAAGTGAGGTTCAATAGTTAAGTTAACTATTGAAGAAATTAAATAAATTTGGTAATTAATTTTAAATATTTATTGAATTAAATAAATATTTTAAATAAAGTATTTATTGAGAAAAATAAATAATTTATGAAATTGTGGTATAATAATTTAGTTACGTGTGTATGGTAATTAAATTAAAGCAAAGGTAAATTTTATTCTTTGAAGATTTAATTTAATGAATTAATTAAATTAAATAAGTTATTTAATATTAAAGAAAATAAGTAAATTAAATAAAGCGTTGTTTAAATCTAATTTATTAATTAAATTAGATATGTGATTATTTATTAATCATCAGAAGAATTATAATAAAAATTATAATTATTATAATTATTATTGTAAGTTATGTAAAATGGTTAAAGGTGTGACACATGAAACTATATAATATAATATTATTAAAATAATCTAGTTTGTGGGAGTTGGTGTGTGGCCAAACAAGGTCTTGTGGCCTTTGGCCTAATTTAACTGATGAAGGCGTATTATTTTATAACTGAAGTACGTGGGTAGCTTCAGTTTATTTTTACGCGTTCTTTTCTTCCCAAGGCTATAGTTAGAGAGTTTGGAAGAGAGGAACATAGTGAAACACAGAGAGTTTGGAGTGAGAGCAAGAGAGGAATCACTGTGATTGAAGGGGAATTTCTAAACCTAATCATCATCTCTTTGCTAGCAAACAATCAAAGGAACAAGGTATAACCTAGTCTAATGTTAACCCTTGTTTTTGAAATTTCTATTGATAATTGTGTTGAATTGATACATATATATGTATGAAGGGTTTAAACTCTGTTAATTATCACACGTGAATGTTGTTTGATGATTAAAATTTATGTAATTTGGTTTGTAGGAAGAAAAGTATATAACAACGTTTTTACATGAAAATTGGCTTTAGAAAGTACAAAATTTCATGGTCAATACTTGTTATAATGTGTAAATTGATGTTGGATTATGTTAGTATGTTAAGAAAGGAAAACGGCGTAGTTTAAATCGTGTTAGTTGGTTAAGAAACGAAGTCGTGGCGATCGAATTCGCTAAATTTGTTTAAAACATGAAAATAGAGTATGAACATGTGTTTTGGGTCAAATTTTAGGTTGGTTAATATTTTTATAAATTGTTAAAATTCTAGTATGTTGTAGTTCTATGAATTACGAATCCATAGATTTGAAAATGGACTAATTTGGATGTATATAACTCAAGTTATGAAGATTAGTAAGAGAAAAAGGGTCAAAAATCGTGAGAACAGTAGCTTGTGTCCCGTTTTTACTAACTTGAATGTACTTATGTTGTGCTTGTGAGCTTAATTAGATGCAATTTGCGCCCAAAGTATGACAGTTATGACTATTTTGACCTGTTTTAGTAAAATAGGCATAACGTTTTCATACGAACTCCGATTGAGGTGATTCAAGATGATCCGGAACGAGGAAGAATAGACCTACAACTTTTATTCTTTAAGGTTTTAAATTTGATGTCGGCAACAGTAGTAAAAATAGTCATCTTTAGGACTATTCTATTTTCGGAGGCAATCAGAGGGCGTCGGGCATGCGCGTATGCAAGTGTAATGCTCTTGAAGATAAAATATATTGTTCTAAGTTATAGAACAAGAATATTATGAAGTATAATGATGCTTAACATTAATAAATGATATATTAGATAAGTTGTATACACATACTAAACACACACAAGAGAGGCAAATTGGACGTGTGACGAATAAACGTCAAAATATCGTGATAAGTAATAATGAACGTAAAAAGTGTTTTAAATCAAATGAAATGAATATTATAAGATATTGAATAGTGTTAATATAAAACCAATAAGTAGTCCTAGCAAGACTTAAACACTTGAATGAACTTCAAATATGAAATATAGTGAGTTATAAGTCTAAAGTTAACACAATCAAATTGAACATTGTGTATATATAATAGGAAGGGTTATGAGATATAGAGTAAAATTTACATTACAACTACTATGCGTTGCTATGTGACTAATAGTTGATGTGTATGATTATATAATTATGCAGGGCACGTGAAGTGCAGATAACTGTAAGCTGTTAAACTGTTATTGGTAAACAATGATCAAGGCAAGTCTTTCAGTTCCTATTTGCTATATGAAGGTGATTGTTTTAAATCTTTATTTCAAAGAGCATGATGTGTTATATATATGTTGAATGTATGAAATGTTAAAGTCAACTTATGACTACGTTGATTGAGTAAAGCATGCTGATTGAGTAAGGAACTCAATCTTTATACTTGTTATATAAACTGTAACATGTATGTTATATTAGTCCAATGTTTATGAGATATATGTTGAGCATGTTATTATGTGTTACGTGATGCATGAAAACTGTTATATTTTGCTGGGCTGTCGAGCTCAACCTTGCAAATAACCATTTTTGTAGGTTACGGATTGAAGGTAACACTATGTGTTACTTGAATGACGTGGATCAGAAATAATACACGAAGATTAATATTTTAGCTAAAGTTGTTATTTCTTTATACCATGATTAAGATTCATGAGATGTACTAAATGTTTTATGATGTATAGTTTTATGTTGAGTTGTAAAGTTAATGTTAGAGTTATCTGATATGTAAAGGTTATCGGATTGAAATGTAAAATTTTATATAATAATAGTGATAAAGCGAATCATAAAATAAGATTGATTCAAAGACATGTAGATGATAAAGGTTTTGATTCAGGGAATTAAAATAAGAAGACATAAAAGTTTAAATTATTCCGTATTATATAAAGTTTAACATCGAATAATGATGTAAAATTAGAAGGTAGATGTGTTATTAACGACCGAAGTTAATAATTAAATTGCATGAATTTTAGGGTCGTTACAGTTGGTATCAAAGCTGATAGGTTAGAAACCTTAGGTAAGAGTACCTTAGGCTATAACCTTAGAGAAGAGAGGTGAAGATAATGAACGAATAAGCTCAAATAGAGTTTGAACAATAAGTACTTTAAGAAATTTGTAAAGAAGGGATTAAAACATGCGTAAGAGGATTCAAAGAAGAATCTCGCAGAGTTATAAGGAATATGAATGTGGGGTTACCTAACTCCAGTAATAGGGATGTAAGGTGATGTCTATAAGAAGAGAATGATAAAGAAATTAAGAATAAAAAGTTATATTTAAGTATGGTACAGTTGTACTCTTTAATAGTTGATGTATGGTATCTGGGCTAAACAATTCCTTCATAGAGCGGAGGTCTATACGAACTAGCAACTCGGAACCTAGTTTGTTGGTTGTTTGTGGGAAACCACTTAGCGTACCATATTGAAATTATTAGAGACTCGATGTGTACAAAGTATAGAAAATGGATACGTATGATGAAAAAGGAAAGAAAGAGGATCGTAAAACAAAACGATCACGAGTTAAGAAAAGAATTTTAAGGGAGATGATTATATAATAAGATCACGACGTGATCTGTTTAAGTTATAAAAGAAAGATAGTCTGTAATGTTTGAATAATTATAGCTTGATGCTATGAAGATGATATACTATGAAATAGTACAAGTTAAACTCATGAGGAGTTATATATAATGTGATACAAGGAATTCGTATCGAGCAAAGAGAAAGTTAAGAGTAAGATAGAGTTAGGTGGGATTTCAATTGAGGACTCATTTGATAGTTGAGTTGTACAAATCTTTGTATGGGCGAGGGTTTTGTGCTTGTACTCAGTTTATCATATTGATAATAATTGGAATGTTGGTGTCGCACTATCAATGTATATATGGTGAAAAGGTGATTCTTTTCTCATGTGTATATTTGATAGTTAGAAACTATTAAGATTAGTCAGATATTATTTGGATTAGGTGCGGTTCGTAAAACTAATGCATATGGTAAGTTCGTGACTCATAATAATATGGTATGTTTTGAACCCTCAAATGAATGGACGCTTTATGGTCCGACTAGGATAAGTTCTTAAACTCATACTATTGTGGCAAGTTCCTGAACTTCCAATGTGCGGTAAGTTTGATGAACTATACTGGGGTATATATAAGTTATGAATGAAGAATTGAGGATTATGGGAATAGATATAATTATTAAGCAATGGATCAGTATAGAAAGTGGAGACATAGGTTTTCCAAATCATCTAGCTTTGCTAGATTTTTGAAATTTATTAACTTCGTGCTGATGTTTGCACTTCTATTTTCTTGCAAAACATTGGATCAAATGATGAAACCAATTAGTTTTAAAAATATTACCGTTAGTCGTATGTCTAAGCTAATTACTTCGACTAGACAAAAATGATTTAAAATATATCAAAATGTATTTTTATATCATCAATGCATCATTGAACCTGGTGCAGAGATGTTAAAACGATTGAGTCATCAATGCAGTATTACTTAGTGTTGGATGTGATCTAAGGATCGTCAACCCACTATGGTATGATGTAGTATGATAAAATCACCAAATGACGAAATCCTCAAACGGACTGTAAATACAATGCGATATCCTAACATCATAAAAATATTTTTGAGATTTCTTTAAGATATGAGAATATATATATGTATATATATATATATATATATGTATATGTTATTTCATTCAGCTAGACGAATATTGAAAGATGTTCATAAAATTCAAGCATTTCTTGAGAAGTTATGCCAAACCAAATTGTTTTGGTACAGATTCAGATGTTGAAAAGCTGAGATAAACAACCCTTTTATAGGGGATTACACGAAAGCGTTTAGATGTTTGTGCACAATACATGGTACGAAGGGCTGATCACCCCAAGTACGGAAGTCTCTACAGTCTAATGACCGTTAAGGTTTAAGTTGAAAGAGTACTTATAACCGTGGGTAGAGTGCACAATACATCGTATGAAGGACTTAACTCCCTAAGTACGGGAGTCCCTATAGTCTAATGACTGTTAAGGTTTAAGTTGAAAGAGTACTTATAACCATGGACATAGTTCAAGGTCTTATGACCCTCAACATGATTTGGAATCTTTTAAATTCCTGTTATTCATATTGCATCCTAGTTATTGAGAAATTGTGGGAGATTCTTATTATTCTGAAAGGTGAAAGTGGAAAGGATGAGAAAATTAAGCAAAACATAATAATTTCAAGAAAGAATTGAAATTCCAGAAAGAAGAGAAATGTGAAACTCTTAGAAGAGGAAGAGGTGAGGAATATGATGATCTTAGAAAGATCTTTAGAGAAAGAATTTGGTTGTAGAACCCAATGAATGAATAAAATTTTAACACAAAATCTATTTTGATAGATTAAATGAATAAAGATTAATAAATAAAATTTCGAGGATGAAATTCTTAGAAGAAAGTGTGAATGTAATATCCCGAGTGTTTATGATAATGATCCTTAGAAAAGGAAATGAATGGGTTAAATAATATATAATATTTGATATATGATTGTGTATAATTGATGGTTATGTAATAAAACCTAAAAGTTGTTGAAGAAATGAATGTATATATATATATATATATATATATATATATATATATATATATATATATATGTAAAACTTTTTGCTAAGTTAACGTGTTGAAGTTATTCAACGATAACTGTGAAAGAGATTTTGTGAAAACCTTTGTAAGGTAGGGTTTCGGTGATTCCGAGGACGGAATCCTTACAAGGAGGGAAGGATGTGACAACCTGAATTTTTATAAGTTATTAAAATAAGAATTTAATAATTAAAATCCTTATTATGAGATGTTTTGAGTTTGAGTATATATATACATGCTATATATTTTTAAATATGTGATCTGGTGTGAAGAGAAATATATATTCATATATTGGGAAAGTGAGGTTCAATAGTTAAGTTAACTATTGAAGAAAGTAAATGAATTTAGTAATTGATTTTAAATATTTATTGAATTAAATAAATATTTAAAATAATGTATTTATTGAGAAAAAATAAATAATTTATGAAATTGTAGTATAATTATTTAGTTACGTGTGTATGATAATTAAATTAAAGCAAAGGTAAATTTTATTCTTTGAGGATTTAATTTAATGAATTAATTAAATTAAATGAGTTGTTTAATATTAAAGAAAATAAGTAAATTAAATAAAGCGTTGTTTAAATCTAATTTTTAATTAAATTAGATATATGATTATTTATTAATCATCAGAAGAATTATAATAAAAATTATAATTATTATAATTATTATTGTAAGTTATGTAAAATGGTTAAAGGTGTGACACATGAAACTATATAATATAATATTATTAAAATAATATAGTTTGGGGGAGTTGGTGTGTGGCCAAACAAGGCCTTGTGGCCTTTGGTCTAATTTAACTGATGAAGGCGTATTATTTTATAACTGAAGTACGTGGGTAGCTTCAGTTTATTTTTATGCGTTCTTTTCTTCCTAAGGCTATAGTCAGAGAGTTTGGAAGAGAGGAACATAGTGAAACACAGAGAGTTTGGAGTGAGAGAAAGAGTGGAATCACTGTGATTGAAGGGGAATTTCTAAACATAATCATCATCTCTTTGCTAGAAAAAAATCAAAGGAACAATGTATAACCTACTCTAATGTTAACCCTTGTTTTTGAAATTTCTATTGATAATTGTGTTGAATTGATACATATATATATATATATATATATATATATATATATATGAAGGGTTTATACTCTATTAATTATCACATGTGAGTGTTGTTTGATGATAAAAAATCATGTAATTTGGTTTGTAGGAAGAAAAGTATATTACAGTGTTTTACATGAAAATTGGCTTTAGAAAGTACAAAATTTCGTGGTCAATACTTGTTATAATCTGTAAATTGATGTTGGATTATGTTAGTATGTTAAGAAACGAAAGCGACGTAGTTTAAATCATGTTAATTGGTTAAGAAACGAAGTCGTGTCGATTAAATTCGCTAAATATGTTTAAAACATGAAATTAGAGTATGAACATGTGTTTTGGGTCAAATTTTAGGTTGGTTAATGTTTTTATAAATTGTTAGAATTCTAGTATGTTGTAGTTCTATGAATTACGAATCCATAGAATCAAAAATGGATTAATTTGGATGTATATAACTCAAGTTATGAAGATTAGTAGGAGAAAAAGGGTCAAAAATCGCGAGAGTAGTAGCTTCAGGTCCCGTTTCTGCTAATGGGCGCAGCTGCGCTGTGCCCAAGGCTTAATTGGATGTAACTGCTGATAAGTGGGTTTTATACCTACTTATTGGATATCAATTCATGAGAACTATGCACACCTCAAGTACATTTTAGTGTTTTTTTAGTTACATTTCATAATATTTTACATTACATGTACTATTACGAAATTTGTGCAGGGTCACACTCCACGGATCAATGTGCTATTAGCTCATAGTCGGTACAGTATGTGAGCAACTACATGAAGGACCAAGGCCAATTTCAGAACACATACAACTCCAATAACCGCAATCATCCAAACTTCAGTTGGTCAAATAATCAGGGAAATCAGCAGAATCAGTTTCTGCCGAATAATCAATTTCAGTCACAGCCAGCGCAACAACAGTTTACTCTAAGACAACCTTTTCCACCAGGATTTTCTCAACAACAACAACATCATACTCCATCTGCACCTCAGCAAGAAAAGAAATCAGAAATGGAGGAGATGATGATGAAGTACATGGCAAACACAGAGGTAATGATCAAAAGCCAAGTAGTGGCTATTAAAAATCTGGAAACTCAAATGGGGAAAATGGCGTGCATGCTTAACAACAGGACCAGGGTTCATTTCCAAGTAATACAGAGGCAAATCCACGAAGAGAAGGGAAGGAACAGTGTCAAGCGATCACATTAAGGTCTGGGAAAAAGGTTATAGAAACTGAGCATGGCGCGACCGCGTCATGTTTACAAAGGGAGGACACGCGGCCGCGCGAGGCAGAAACTGGGTTTGAGAGGAAAGAAAACTAGAAAGGTTCTGAGGTACAATAGGAAGAGGCTAACAAAGCAGGTTCAGTGGAGAAGCCCGTGAGTAAAACACCACTAGTTCACCCTCCGGTTCCGTATTCGCAGAGATTGAATAAGCAGAGGGAAGACAAGCAGTTTAACAAGTTTTTGGAGGTTTTTAAAAAGCTGCAGATCAACATACCTTTCGCTGAGGCATTGGAACAGATGCCAAGTTATGCAAAGTTCATGAAGGTTATATTGTCAAGGAAGAGGAGATTAGAAGAATTTGAGATAGTGGCCTTGACAGAGGAATGCAGTGCAGTGCTTCAGCGTAAACTACCTCCAAAGCTGAAAGATTCGGACAGTTTCACAATTCCATGTACGATCGAAAAGATGAGCTTCAGTAAGTGTCTATGTGATCTTGGGGCAAGTATTAATTTGATGCCCTTATCAGTATTCAACCAGTTGGGATTACCAGTTCCAAGGACGACAAATATTTCATTGCAGCTAGCTGACAGATGCATCACATATCCATGGGGAATCGTTGAAGATGTATTCGTGAAAGTGGATAAATTCATCTTTCCGGCTGACTTCATCATTTTGGATTACGAGGAAGATAAGAGTATACCAATTATACTGGGGAGACCATTCTTAGCCACATGAAGGACCTTGATAAATATGCAGATAGGGGAACTCACTATGCGTGTTCATGATCAGGAGGTTACCTTTAACATATTCAAGGCGATGAAGTTCCCGACAGATGAAGAAGAATGCTACCAGGTTAATTTGGTGGATCTGGTTCTAACGGATGAAGTACAGAGTTTAGTGGAGTATAAACCGTTGAGAAGTGTCATTGCTGAAAATTCAAAATTGGAGGATGAGGAATTTGAAGAACTTGTGAAATATCTGGATACTACTCCACAATTCAAAAAATTCAAAACACCGGTGAAGCTATTAAAGAAAGCTGGAGAGACGTCAGTAAAATTAAAGCCATCTCTTGAGACACCTCCAGTACTTGAATTAAAACCACTTCCAGATCATTTGAGGTATACATTTTTAAATAAAGATTCAAAGCTACCTGTGATTATTTCTTCCGCACTAACATCTTTTAAGGAAGAAAAACTGCTACGCGTGCTTAGAGAGTTCAAATCAGCTATTGGATGGACGATAACAGACATAAAAGGGATCAGGCCTTCTTTTTACATGCATAAGATCCTATTGGAAGATGATAGTAAGCCATTAGTGGAGCAGCAAAGAAGGCTTAATCCGATAATGAAAGAAGTGGTCAAGAAAGAGGTATTGAAATGGCTGGATGCGTGCATAATCTATCCAATTTCAGACAGTTCATGGTTGAGCCCAGTGCAGTGTATACCGAAAAAGGGTGGTATGACCATGATTACTAATGAGAATAATGAGTTGATTCCAACACGAACAGTAACGGGGTGGAGAGTCTGCATGGACTACTGCATGCTCAACAAAGCTATAAGGAAAGATCATTTTCCACTACCGTTTATCGATCAAATGTTGGATAGACTAGCAGGTCATGAGTACTATTGCCTTCTGGATGGATATTCAGGCTACAACTAAATTGTTATAGCTCCAGAAGACTAGGAAAAGACAACCTTCACATGTCCATACGGCACTTTTGCTTTCAGAAGGATGTCCTTCGGGTTGTGCAATGCTCCAGCCACATTTCAGAGGTGCATGATGGCTATTTTTTCTGATATGGTAGAAAAGAATGTAGAGGTATTTATGGATGATTTCTCAGTCTTCGGGGATTCGTTTGATTTATGCCTTGAAAATTTGGTGATGGTTTTGAAGAGGTGTGTTGAGACGAATTTAGTACTAAACTTGGAAAAGTGCCATTTTATGGTACAAGAAGGAATAATTCTGGGACACAAGGTTTCGAAGAAGGGACTCGAGGTGGACAGGGCTAAGCTAGAAACTATTGAGAATTTGCCACCACTTACTTCAGTAAAAGGAGTTCACAGTTTTCTTGGACATGCAAGCTTCTAGCGTAGATTCATCAAGGACTTCTCCAAGATAACTAAACCATTATGCAGTTTATTGGAGAAGGATGTACATTTTAAATTTGATGAGGCCTGCGTGTCAGCATTTGAGCACTTGAAGGGGAAATTAACTTCAACACCAGTTATTACTGCACCAGATTGGGATTTGCCATTTGAGCTATTGTGTGATGCCAGTGATTATGCTGTAGGGGTTGCCTTGGGTTAGAGAAAGGAAAGGATGTTTCATGTGATCTATTATGCCATCAACACCCTTACAGATTCACAGTTGAACTACACCACCACAGAGAAAGAGTTATTGGCAGTGGTGTATGCCTTTGATAAATTTCGAGCATATCTGATTGGTACAAAGGTGATAGTGTACACGGATCACATAATAATTTGACACTTAGTGGCTAAGAAAGATGCAAAACCACGTTTGATCAGGTGGATATTATTGTTGCAGGAATTTGATTTGGAGATCAAGGACAGAAAGGGCACTGAAAACCAAGTGGCGGACCACTTATCTCGACTAGAGAATCCAGAAAGGGAGGCAGACGACAAAGTTGTAGTTAATGAATCCTTTCCAGATGAGCAGTTATTTGTGGTGAAAGGGGAAGTGCCATGGTTTGCAGACTACGCGAATTATTTGGTGACTAAGATGGTACCTTCTGACTTGGTGGGTTATCAAAAGAAAAAATTCCTGCATGATGTCAAATGGTTTATATGGGATGAGCCATATTTGTTTAAACAGTGTTCTGATCCAATGATAAGAAGGTGTATCTCATATAGTGAGACCGAGGGGATTTTGCAGGATTGTCACGCTTCTTTGTATGGGGGACATTATGTTGGAGAGCGAACATCGGCTAGAGTGCTACAAGTAGGATTCTACTGGCCAACAATTTTCAAGGATGCGTACAGTTTTGTCCAGAGATGTGATAGATGTCAGAGAGTTGGGAACATTTCGAAAAGAAATGAAATGCCATTGAATACGATCCTCGAAGTTGAAATTTTTGATGTGTTGGGGATTGATTTCATGGGACCTTTCATTTCTTCGTGCGGAAATCTCTACATCTTGCTCGCAGTGGACTATGTGTCGAAATGGGTAGAAGTGGTAGCTCTTCTGACGAATGATGCCAAGGTAGTTCTAAGGTTTTTACACAGAAGTATCTTCACGAGGTTTGGGACTCCCAAGGCAATCATTAGTGATGAAGGCAATCATTTCTGCAACAGGCAGTTCACAGCTTTGTTGGCCAAGTATGGGGTGAACCATCGGATTGCTACATCTTATCCCCCACAAACGAATGGCCAAGCTGAAGTGTCAAATCGAGAAGTTAAAAGAATCCTTGAAAAAGTTGTGAATCCCATGAGGAAGGATTGGTCTTTAAAGCTGGATGATGCGGTTTAGGCATATAGGATCGCATACAAAACTCCATTGGGCATGTCACCTTTTCAGCTCGTTTATAGAAAAGCCTGTCACCTTCCTATGGAGTTAGAGCATAAGGCATATTGGGCAATTCAGAAGCTCAATTTTGATTTGAAAGCTACAGGGGAGAAACGCCTACTCCAACTCAACGAGTTGGATGAATTCTGATTACAGGCGTATGAAAATTCCAAGTTGTACAAGGAGAAGGTGAAGAAATGGCATGATCGCAAGATCATAGAGAGAACATTTGAACTGGGACAAAGAGTTTTGCTTTTCAACTCCAGACTTAAACTTTTTCTCGGGAAGCTGAAATCAAGATGGTCAGGGCCATTTACAGTGAAGACTGTCTTCCCACATGGTGCAATAGAAGTATTTGATAAGCTTTCGGATAAGCCTTTTAAAGTGAATGGACAGCGATTGAAGCATTACTTTGGTGGCGAGGTGGACAGACAGAAAGTCACCTCAATTCTTTCTTCGACGTGATTGAATCAGAGATAGTCAAGATAAATTGATTATAACTTAGCGCTTGATGGGAGGCAACCCATTATTTCTATCTCTACTTTTATTTGTTCAGTTTAGGTTATTTTTGTTAGTTCATGCTCAGTGTTAATTATGATAGATGGATTTGTTCTGCATAAAGGCCTTGGTAGTTGAATTTGCATTGGACTGTGTGGTGCATAGCATAGAAATTATGGTTTAAGATAGACACTCATTCTTATTTAGTAACTCATGCCTTTATAGTGTTTATTGATGTCCATATAGGTGCATTGGATTGAATGCATTACTGTCTTGCAGTATTAGGAATGAAAGTTAACAATTCAGGAATCTGACTCGCGTGGCCGCACCTGGAAATGCTTAAGAAACCGCGCGCCCGCATCACAAGCAGTTCTGTACAGAAAACGCACTCGCGCGCCTTTGCCGTATCTCCCTTGAAAACGCGCGGGGCCGCGCCTAGAACCGGGACTTAAATTTTTTTTTTTGGGTTTTAAAACGTGTTGTGGCTCATATGTGCTATCAATTGAAATAACAGAAGTGCACGTTTCCTCATCTCTAGACTCTAATCAGTACAAACTGAGGCCATAATGCTCCTCTCCATTACGTGATTGTCGCTTCGGTGCTCACACCCATGATTATACCCACGACTTATATCTGTATTATAAATCTAAGGTTTCGGTGGGTTTCTGAAATTCAAGTTTGGGAGTTATCAGTTCAACAACAAGTGTTCATTTTCAACAGTCAAACCAATGGGTCCCAAGCGAGCTCGCTCTATTTCTTCTTCATCATTGTCTTCCTCTAGCAGTCAAGGGGAGGATGTGGTGGATCATACAAAATTTCTCAGTCTAGACGCACAAATAGAGTATTATAGATTCGTGGCGAAGACGTTTGTGAAGGAACGCGGGTTCAAACCTGAGAAGCAGGATGGCCAACTGTGGGATATGATTCACGAAAGGGGATGGGTTGGACTGACTGCATCTCCTATGGCTGACCCCATGGGTGTTGTTCGAGAATTCTATGTGAATGCAAAAGATACTATGAGTGGGTTACCCATGGTTCGAGGAGTTCAAGTGGATTTCCGACCTCTCGTAATTAGAGCAATTTTCGGGATACACGACACGCCACCGACTGGGTATGATAATTGGGTCGATGGTGCATATTTAGAAACTGATCTGGAAGTAGTCATTACAGACTTGTGCGTCTCAGGAACGAAGTGAACTTGTAGGGCCAGAACGAATCTGCCTCGAATTTTCCCAGCCTCAGCTTTGAATCGGTATGCTAAAGCGTGGAATTTGTTTATATGTGCCAAGCTTGTAACGTCGTCTCATCAACACGAAATCACAACTGAGAGGGATATCATTATGTGGGGAATAGTCATGGGCAAGTACATTGATGTGGGCCACCTCATTCATTAAAATATGTTACGCTATATGCGGGGGAGCACTACGGGGAGTATTCCACATGCGTCCGTTGTAGCTAGTCTATGTGCCCATCAAGGAGTCCAGTGGGGTAATGAACAACTACAGAACCCTAGCCAAGATATCACTCATGTGACTATTGCTAAATTCGATGATTGGGCGAGGGGTATACCGCACCCGAGAGGAAAAGGCATAATCATTTAAACCACATTCTTAGTGCCTCCACCGTAACCCACACAGGAAACTGAAGCGGGAATGTCGTCTAAAGGAATTGCTGCTACCGGGGATCGACAACTCTGAAGGTTGGAGCAAAAGGTCGACGCGATGTACGATAACTTTGCAGTATTTGCTACGGGTCTGACGAGGTCGCTCGCGGAGGCGTTTGCACAACAAGGGACCATGCTTGAGTGGCCACAGTTCAGGACGGCCGTGCCATATCTACCACCGGATTCACCACCCGACGAGGGTGGTGCAGCTGAGCAGTAGGGGAGTTTTCTAACCCTATACCTTCATTCATTGAGGCAATGAATATTATAACTTTGGGGGTATTTGGGTAGTAGGGTAGTTGCATATAGTATTTGCATGTTTAGTTTAAATTTTTCATGTTTATGTGTTAGGTAATTTTTTTGGTTTTTAGTCATAATTAATTGTGTTAATATATGTTTAGTTGCATGTCTCACAAATTCTGTCTATATGGAAGTTATGTCTAGCCTATTATGAAAGTGAATTTTGAAGGATTGTTGAGTATTTTGGATAACATGAGCTTAGATATAATGTTTTACATGATGTAATTCATGATGTTATCTAAATGCTTTCGGTTTGCACTGCCGTGTTCACAATTGCTTGTAGGCATAAGAATGATGTGTTGCATTGCTTGATAGAAAATGTGGTTTTAAAAAGAGAATTATGGGGAAATTGGACTTAAACTGTACAAAACATTGATAATCAAACTTTGGGAACACATGGGTATGTGATATAAAAAAAAGCTATCTTGAAACCTTCTTGAGCTAAATGATTGACTCTTTGGAAGGAGCGAGATGGAGCGTAAAACGGACTCGCTGTATATAAAAAAACAGAGAAATAAACAGTGCGAGAAAGAGCGAGAATCGCCCACGTGAGTAAGAATAAAGCAGTTGAAACCCATTGTTGAACCTCAGTTTGTTTTGATATGTTGGAATAGTCTTTGTTGCATGAGTATACATGAATCTTGATTTAAATTGTAATTTTCTATTCTGAGCAGTTTAAGATGTGTATTCTTGCTTTAATCAAGTTTTGGTGAACACAACACAGACACACACAACATCTTTATAGCATATATGAATTATCGGAGTGTATGATATTATGCCTATAGTTTGGTTTGAATTTGTATTCTCGACTCCGAATAATTCACTGAGGCTTGTTGGACTGAATTTCTTTTATAGCTGGAAGAATATGAGACTCGTTTGCATCATGATATAGTTGCATAGCATATAGTTGCATTTTCAGTGTTTATGTAGTATGCATTGCTTGAGGGCAAGCAATAGTTCAAGTTTGAGGGTATTTGATAAGTGGGTTTTATACCTACTTATTGGATATCAATTCACGAGAACTATGCACACCTCAAGTATATTTTAGTGTGTTTTTAGTTACATTTCATAATATTTTACATTGCATGTACTGAGAACTTTTTTGGTGTGAAAGTGCAGGAAATGGAATAACTCGATGATGGTAGGTGGCAATGAAGCTAATGGAGGCATGGCACGAGGAAGAAGTGGAGATAAGGAATTGAACTGTGATGAAGGAATAAGCAACAAGCAGTGGAGCAACATGAAGCAGCAGCAGAGCACAGATTGCAGATTGCAGGAGCCGCGACCACCCAAACAAAGTTGATTTTTACACGCTACGCCGCCTACCATATATTTATAAGGGACTCATGCGTGGTCGCCGCATACATCTCAAGCTATTAATTAATTTTATTTTAATTTTTAAATTGGAAGTGTTTGAGTTGGTATAAACTATTCTGGTTGGTACCAGACGCATCTATCTATTGTTTTTACGTGTTTTTCATAATAGAGAACTAGGGTTTTACACTTTGAGCGATTTCCAACGTGGAGCCAAGCATATACTTAATATTTTCTACTTCTTCTTTGGAATTAAATTATTGTGGATGACTTACTTTTATGTTGCTGGAGATTATTGAGGATTTGAACATCACGTTTGGATTATAATTAGCAATTGGGTTTGATCAATTCTATCTTCTTTCTTTCAATTGTTTATTTATTTTCCATGTATTTCTTTGATCCCATAATGGCTTTCGGTTCAACGATGAACTAAACTCCATTATGGGATTCTAATAGATTTTAATATGTAGTCTAATTGATGACTTGATTGTTGGCCTGTTTGTGTATCTTCAGGAATTTCTATTATGGTTGAATTGAATGCATTAATGATTGATCACCATTCATTTTAAGTGCTTGTATGGAATTGAAAAATAACATGCAAGTATGGTTGTAATCATTATAGCATGCGTATATAGGGCTGATTTGCTTAGCTTTATATTTCGTGAACCAGATAGATATATACTGTTTCACTATATGAGTTATATAAGAGCTTGTGCTTATATTCAATATGGCTACAATTTCACATAGACATATAGTGAGGTTGGTTTTATTGATGATTACATGATGCTTAAATAGTGATTTAGTTGATGCATAATAGTTTAAGTTAGAAACCTTTCTCCATGGATCGATACTCGACTTACTCTGTATTACTTGTTGACACATGTATGCTTGCATGAGTTAGAGTCCTTTTATTAGAAGTAAAAAGGAGGCAATAAGTTTTTGGCACCGTTACCGGGGAAAGGCGTTTAAATTTAAATAATTATCATCAGTTTTAAGCTATATTGTATGACTTAGACAAATCTAATTGTATCTCATTTCTATTTTTGTTTTTGTTTTAGGTACTGTTGATCGATTTCACAATCAATGAATACGTGCAAGTATACACGGTCAACAAGTAATAAAGTGAACGTAGAGTATCGTTCCCACGAAGAATTATTTAATAAAAATTACCAAATACTAACTCTTAACCAAATCAATTTTATTTAAACAACTGTAAATTATGATTTTTCTAATTAAGAAAACTAAATTAACAATTAAAAGAAATTATTCTAAAATAAATCAAATAAATGAAACTAAGATTTGAACAGATAAATAAGGATTAAGACTTCAATATCCCCAATTATGAACTATAAATCTATTATCCAATTATCCCATGTTGTGTGTGTGTGCTTGTTAACCAGTCTAACCAACCACAGTTCAAGATAATCACATAACAAACTTCTTAGAAGGAAAATTTCAGTTCCAATTCAATTACTTTTGTGAACTTGATAACTCCGGTTAAAACTAAGCAATTACCAAGTCTTAGGGTAAATACAAGATTTATTTATACTTTTATTCAACCACGAGGGCATTTTTGCTCTTTCTCGTGTTTTTTTTTTCTCATGGCTGTACAATGTCCTACTCCATTAGGCTTTTCAGTGATACCTTAACAAGCTTTCGACCAACGACTCCCAAGCCATTAAGACCTTAGGGCGCTAGGTGTAAAGACAATCCCCTCGGGCTTACTTACTCAAGTAACAAAGGCCACAAAACTAGACAAGCATGCCACGGTGTTTATTCTCTCTTTTTTTTTCTTTTTCTGGATTTACTATTTTTTTTCTTTTCATCATTTCTTTTTTTCTTTTTTTTTTCTTTTGGTAATATATATATATCCCATAGATTCCCCCAAACTCAAGTTTTTGCGTCATTCCAACCTTTACTGCCAGTTCACTACTTTCCTTAAATTTTAACCAAGATTTTCCTGAGAAATAAATTATGAAACCCTTGAACCAAGTGGATTAAAATAGTTAAACTTTAAGTGCTAACCGGTTACATAAGTTTAAGACAGGCTCAGATTATCATCATGATCAAAATTAGAACTCATCATCATTTATCAACACTGTTCAAGTTAACAATTAATACCAATCTTATCATAGGCCGAGCTAAGACCACACCAACCGATCACACAGATTTATGCAAAAAAAAATGCAATTATACTACATGAACACATACTAATGAAACACATATATGAATATGCAAATAACTACAATGTATTATGTGCAAGCTAAAAAAAACACAACGTTAACACATAAAAAAATGAACTATCATGAAGATAACTAACTATATGCAATACGACACTAAAATGCCCCCAAACTTAAACTAGACATTGTCCTCAATGGCTGAAATATAAAAAAGTAAAGCAGAGGACTTCCCCGAAAATATAGCAATCTTCCTCCTTGTCCGCTAAGTTTGGAGAATATGCTAGACACATGGAACAAATTGGGCACTACACTTGAATTTGACTTGAATAACCTGTAAAACCATGATAGAAGCAATTTTATTAAATCCTAAATAAATGCAAATTCAGAACAGCTAATATAAAACCTAATAAAAACTAAAAATAAAAATTAAACTTGGGTTGCCTCCCAATAAGCGCTTGTTTTATAGTCTCAGCCCGACTTCTTCAATTCTCTATCCAATTCCCCTTCGAAAATTGAGGAATCCTCCATCCATCAGTAGCAATGTCTCTTTTGGGAGGTTCCCATTAGCAAAAATCCTTGAATTGAAGTCACCTAGCATGCTCTTTGGAGATAGGTTCCCTATTAAGAACGTCCAACAACTAGGTGTTTTCTCTATTATGTCTATGATCAGATTGGGGCATTAAAGCTTAATAAACATAATGGAATCTTCCTCTATCTTCTCCTTTTCATCCCACCATGAGTCCACAACTGTACTAGCTCTTATGTCACAAAGAGCTTTGCCGACGACATGACTGCCAATTGAGCATGGTTTTGCAAAACTGCCCAGATTATTGAACTTTGGTGGAGGAGGCACATGGGATACTAATGAAATCGGTTCATCTTCATTGAATCTTATAGTTAAATCTTCATCGATCTCTTTTTCTTGATTCCCAATTGTTTCCTCTCTTTCAACATTTTGTGGCTCATCTAGTTGCAGATTTTGTTCGGGCTCTCCATCAGTCTCGGAATCCATATCATAGGGCCAAGTGTATTGAGGACGGTTGTTCAACGCATGTGCTATCTGCCCCAATTGACTTTCCAGATTCTTAATCGACGCACCTTAGCTTTGCATATTCATCTCTATTTGATTAATTTTTTTTTCATTTTCCTCATTCTTTTTTTCAGAAGCTTTAATAAATCTATCCAAGGCTTCTTCAAAACTTGATTTCCGATTTGGTTGTTGTGTCTGATTTTGAAATTCAGATGTATTTTATTATCTCGGCGCTTGAGCTTGATTGTTACTCCATGAAAAATCAGTGTGATACCCCCAATCCTGATGATAGTTGTTTGGATAGACATAATTGTTGGGGTAATCACCACTATACTGTACCGGCTCGAAACTGATGGCGCATTGATGACTCATATGATTTCCAGCACAATAATTACAAGTAACTGCCACACTTTGACGACGTTGAGCTTCAAAAGCTTCTAACCTCCTCGAAAGTGTCTCAATCTGTGCTGACAATGCAGAAAGTTTCTCGAGTCTGTCAATCTCCGCTCCCCTTGGCTGAGTCATTCTTGCCATCCTTCGACTCCGTTGGGCTGCGATAACCTCCAATGTCTTTGAATTTGCTCAATTTGTATTGGCTCTATAGAAGATGTATTAAGTCCACCAATCCTTGTTTCCCTTGGTTGAGTCATGTTCGTGTATGGCCATTGATACACAAAGTCATCCATGGTACCTGAAAAGAGAGAAATATAGGAAGATAATTAAAAATAAAAATAAAAATGTTTAAATTAAGACTAATTTGATTGAAATTAATATTGGTAAAAAATTATTAAATTAATTCCCCGGCAACGGCGCCAAAAACTTGTTGATCGATTTCGCAATCAATGAATACGTGCAAGTAAACATGGTCAACAAGTAATAAAGTGAAAGTAGAGTATCGTTCTCACGAAAAATTATTTAATAATAATTACCAAATACTAACTCTTAACCAAATCAATTTTATTTATACAACTTTAAATTATGATTTTTCTAATTAAGAAAACTAAACTAACAATTAAAAGAAATTATTCTAAAATAAATCAAATAAACAAAACTAAGATTTGAATGAATTCAGATAAATAAGGATTAAGACTTCAATATCCCCAATTATGAACTCTAAATCAATTATCCAATTATCCTAATATTTATGCATACTGAATTGTTAACAGGAATTCTCAAATGCCAAAAGTCCTTTTCCAAGTGATCAATTGCCTTCTATTTAATCCAGATTAATCTTGCTATATTCCTATGGAAAACAATTGAATTAAACTCTTTTCAATCCCAATTCCTTATGTGGTACATGCGATGAACAGATATTTCTATTCAATTCACGAACCTAATTATTCACTTTGCAAATAACTAAGTCACATGATATCATGCCCAGTTCTAACCCTAGAATTCCTCTTTCAGTTCCTTCTAGAGTAACAAGGTAATTACTGATCAGATAATTAATCAATAAGCATAAGGAAAGATAAACAACTCACTTTGACACAAATAATTGGAATAAATCAAATAACTAATTTATAGCCATAAAAGGTTCAATTGAAATCTTAATAAAAGAGTTAGTTCATAATTAATGAATTAAAACCAAGAATCCACAACTGAATAGACATTAAAAGATAAAAGTATGATAAGAGAAGAGAATAGAATCTGTTGTCAGCAAATCTGATGCTCCCCTCTTGCTCTTGCTCTTGATCTTCAGTGTTCTTCAATTTGCTTCAATCTTCAATGACTAATTAAGAACTAGGGTTTATATTCTAATCTAATGGAGTGTTTTATCTAAGCTAATCTATGTAATCTCTCTTTATTTTATGCCTTACATCATTTATTTATAGGTTACAAGTCCAATTTCTAGCTTAGGAACAAACCCAATCCAAATTGGAGTCAAAAAAGTGTCAAAATTTGCCCTAAAACGCGTCCAAGCCTTGCCAGGACCTTCCCCAGCGCCCCAGTGCTGGGCACGGCGCTGCAAGACTGCTCCCCAGCGCCCCGGCGCTAGGCATAAGCCTAAAATGGGTGCCCCGACGCTGGCCACTTTTCTGACATTTTCTACTCCGACGTTCTTTGGGAAAATGGCCATAACTTCTTCGTCCGAATTCCAATTTTGATGATTCAAGATGTTCTGGAAAGAGGAGACGTAGATCTACAACTTTCATTCTTTAAGTTTTTCGAAATAAGGACCGGAGCAATACTCAACTTGGATCTGAAGTGACTACTATGTAAATGGCAAGCCGAAAACGCGAATCTAGCCACCCTAAACGTCGATCCAAGTAACTTTTGTCCCAATTCCTACAAAACAACATAATACTTGCATGAATAGACACAAATACTTAAAATCAACCAAAAGATTGAGCTCAAACGCACTCAATTATGAGTATAAACTCACTCATCAAGTACTTGTAGATATTTTATGCACACGTCCAAAGTATGTTAGTTGTGACTATTTTAACCTATTTTAGTAAAATAGGCATAACATTTTCATACAAACTCCGATTGAGGTAATTCAAGATGATCCGGAATGAGGACGAATAGACCTACAACTTTTATTCTTTAAGGTTTTCAATTTGAGGTTGGGAATAGTAGTCAAAATAGTCATCTTTAGGACTGTTGTATTTTCGGAGGCAATCGGAGGGCGTCGGGAATGCATGTATGCAAGTGTAGTGCTCTGGAAGATAAAAGATATTGTTCTAAGTTATAGAACATGAATATTATGAAGTATAATGATGCTTAACATTAATAAATGATATATTAGACAAGTTTTATACGCATACTAAGCACACACAAGAGAGGCAAATCAAGGTATGATTTAATAAACGTCAAACGCCGTGATAAGTGATAATGAACGTAAAAAGTGTTTTAAATCAAATGAAATGAATATTATAAGATATTGAATAGTGTTAATATAAAACCAATAAGTAGTCCTAGCAAGACTTAAACACTTGAATGAACTTCAAAAATGAAATATAGTAAGTTATAAGTCTAAAGTTAACACAATTAAATTGAACATTGTGTATATATAATTGGAAGGGTTATGAGATGTAGAGTAAAGTTTACATTACAACTACTAGGCGTTGCTAAGTGACTAATAGTTGATGTGTATGACTATATAATTGTGTAGGGCACGTGAAGTGCAGATAACTGTAAGCTGTTAAACTGTTATTGGTAAACAACGATCAAGGCAAGTCTTTCAGTTCTTATTCGCTATATGAATTTGATTTTTTTAAATCTTTATTTCAAAGAGCATGATGTGTTATATATATGCTGAATGTATGAAATGTTAAAGTCAACTTATGACTACGTTGATTGAGTAAAACATGTTGATATAGTAAGGAACTCCATCTTTATACTTGTTATATAAACTGTAACATGTATGTTATTTAGTCCAATGTTTATGAGATATATGTTGAGCATGTTATTATTTGTTACGTGATGCATGAAAAGTGTTTGATTTAGCTGGGCTTTCAAGTTCAACCTTAAAAATAACCATTTCTACAGGTTAAGGATTGAAGGTAACACTATGTGCTACTTGAATGACGTGGATCAGAAATAATACACGAAGATTAATATTTTAGCTAAAGTTGTTATTTCTTTATACCATGATTAAGATTCATGAGATATACTAAATATTTTATTATGTATAGTTTTATGTTGAGTTGTAAAGCTAATGTTAGAGTTATCTGATATGTAAAGGTTATCGGATTGAAATGTAAAATTTTATATAATAGCAGTGATAAAGCAAATCATAAAATAAGATTGATTCGAAGACATATAGATGATAAAAGTTTTGATTCAGGGAATTAAAGTAAGACGACATAAAAGTTTAAATTATTCCGCATTATATAAAGTTTAACATCGAATAATTGTTGGTCATTTTACCGATCAATATATGTGTGCAAGTATACACGGTCAACAAGTAATAAAGAGTAAGTAAAGTATTGTTCCCACGGAGAATTAACTAATAAAGTTTACCAATCACTAACCCATAACCGTTTCAGTCTTATTTAAACAAATGATTTAATATAGTGATGAAAACTATGAAATTAAATAATACTAACTACCCCTAGAATGAGACTAGATAATGAAGACTCGAGATTACAATTTCCCCTATTGAATCATTTAAATCGACACACTTTGTAAGACCCCGAATTTTATGAAATAAAAGTATTCAATTTTTCTTATAATTATTATTTAGTAAATTGTTAAATTAATAAAAGTTTAAAGTTAAGGGTGATATGTGCAAAGTTTACAAAATACGCAAGTGGTTATAAATTACTCTTGGTTGTCGAGGAATATTCGTTTTGTCGTGGAATATTTTTGTTGTCAGAGAATATTCGTATGACGGCGCAGCCATTCGTGGGCCCCATAACAAAGTAACTGTCGGATGAAGAAAATGACAAGTTTGAGTTTTTATAAATAACGGCAGTAGTTGTTACCAATTAACATCGTTGGAATACCGGTGGTTAAAATACGTGAATACGCGTGGTTGCACAAGATAGCTTACCGGACATTGCACAAAGATTCTTGAATTATTGATTCTTATGTAAGAAGGCACTACTCAATAATTGTTACAAAGAATTATCGCTCAATATTTTATTTTATTGATTCAATAATTGTTGCGTTGATATTTTATATTATTGTTGTTTCAATAATTGTCACCGCACAAAGATTTCCATTATCGATTAATAATTCATATTATTTGAATAATATTATTAGAAAGCATTATTGGCAATGTCTAGAAAGTTCTGTCAAGGAGAGGTTTGGTCACCTAATTGCGCGCCAGTAAGGAGAAATCTTTATTAGAAAACCCCTCTTTCTTGGGAACTGCCTGGTGGTCATTATTGTGATTCTGTAATATTTATGAATAATTATTGATTTATATGATAAGAAAATATTTATTTGATGTGGATATAAATGATGTATTTATTTATGTGGTTATAAATGAAGGATTTAATGTTGAGGTGTTTTGTCGAAATGAAGAACAAAATATGGGATTTTTAGAAAAATTAGTTTATTACTTGATTTTGTATAATCCATAACTCTTGGTGTATAATGAGTTAGGAGATGAGCCATATATCAAAAGAAAGCCCCGGAATTAAGCTAACCGTAGAAATTGGAATCACCCAAAAATTCTTTGTGGATATTTCGTGGTGACAGTTTGAGTGAAACTGGTTTGAAGGACTTATAATCCGATAATCAGGGTTCTTGAGATATATTACGTGAGTTATAATTTTTAATCCGACCGTTGGATCGTTGTGATTTTTGGATATGTTATACATAAATAAGTTGAGTATATATCAACAAATTTTGAACCGTTAAAAATTAACGTATGATTTGTTATGAATTTTAAGAGGTGACGGATTCAGATATTATTTTTGTAAATGATTTTGGTGGAAATATTCTAGAAGGTGGGCCCCACTTTTATTTTTAATTGAAAGCATGTGCTGAATTAAAGCTTCAAGAATGGTGGGCTGGAATTTTCAACTTGCCATGCGTAGGAATAAAATATATATATTATTTTATTATTTTAGTCTCCTATGGTGTTCTAGCATTTTCCTATAAATAGGTGCTTATGTTAGAATTGAAAATCACACCAGAAATAAGTTTTCTTTCTCTCTATATTGTCGAGTGTATTTTGTGAGTATTTAGATACTTTGAGAGTTGCTGTTCAGTGCAAGTTTCCGATATTCCAATCAGAAGTACTGCTCTTTTCAGGTAAGGGATTTTAAGGGTTATTATGTTTTTCAGTTTCGTAATTTTTTCGACCTTCAAAAATTCTGGAAAAATTTGAAATGATAATTTGATGAGTTTTATAGATTGTGTCCAAAAATGGCGATTTTTGGATGTATAGATTAAGAGTTATAAATTTTATGAGAAAATACTATTTTAAAAGTAAACCCTTATAACTCCTCGTGGTTAATTCCAAAATTGGTGAAATTTTTATTGGGAGTATATCTATATAACATAAGTATATTCTGTAAATTTTGGAAATTTTGGACAAAAGTACAATTTATGATAAATGTCTAAATATTTGGCAGTTTTGGCCATGTGAAAAATAGTAAATGAATTTTAAAAATTCCGAAAAAAATATATGTTCAATATGGGACTATATTATGCTAAATCCCAGAAAAGAAATATTTTTGGAACTGATTTGGTATTTTTCATGAAAATGGACTAGTTATGAGTAAATGAATTAAATATGTTATGTGAAGTAACAAAATTGAAAAGTAGGATTTTATGGCTTTGGAATCCTATATATGATATATGCAGTTATTGGTGATGAAATCTTATGAGTTTGGCATTTTAGGATGATTAAATGCATTAATTAGTAAAGTGTAAATAATTAAAATAGATTGTTTATAAGTTTAAGAAAGGATTAAGATATTGTGGTAATATTAATGATATTAGATTATGAGATTATTAAGTGATTTATAACATTTGAATTAAGGTGTTATAAAATCATTAATTTATAAATCTTACTTTTGAAATTAAATGCAGTTGTTGATCATATTATTTTTATTATCATATATAATATTTTATAATCCCGGTGATGAAATTTCTCTTTGACTTAAGTGTAAAGATGTGTAAATTATTGGTATGATCGTGACTATGGGTTCTCTTTGGCCATTAGTGCAAAGTTGGATCGTTGACTGGTATGATCATGACCATTGAATTTATAATTGAATATTTTTAGCTTAAGTACAAAGGTGAATTGTTCAACATGATTATAATTATGGTTTATATAAATTCTGAAATGATTGTATATTTCTTTGAGATATGAATATCTTTGGCCTGTAGTGCAAAGATCAATTATTGATGAATATCTTTGGCTCGTAGTGCAAAGATGACTTGTTGTTGAATATCTTTGGTCTGTAGTGCAAAGATGAACCGTTGATGAATATCTTTGGCCCGTAGTACAAAGATGACTTGTTGATGAATATCTTTGGCATGTAGTGCAAAGATGAACTGTTGATGAATATCTTTGGCCCGTAGTACAAAGATGAATTTATTAGTATGATTATGAATAGGAACTGTGATTTGGTATAACCATGATCTTTGATATTTCAGGTAAAGACAAGTGATGAAAATTATCTTTGTCCTGGATGAGAAGGGGAATTTAGAATCACAATTATGATTATGAGTTATTCATAGGATTGTGGACATGAACTGTTGACTGATATTACACGGATAAAATATTATTGGTGGACTTTTAACATAGAGGAGATAATAGACTTTATGGTCTATTTGACTCTTCTAATGGATTGCTTATTCCACTGCAACTATGGTTGAAAAGTTTTATCATCTACCATATGTTCTAAATCTCTGATTTATTACTGATGAAGGCTATTGATAATTTAATTATCTTTAGTCATAATATTCTTTACTGAGCTAGTTGTGCTCACCCTTTTGCTTCTCAATTCCTTTCAGGTAATAAGAGTATTGCTGGGTCAAGCGGGGATAACAGTGGAATAGTGTGGTGGTCTGAGACTGTCAAAGTTTCTCAACACATTATAAAACGGCATGACATACAATATATAATTGTATTGAGGACCTAAGATGTGTGTGTTGTATATTATACGTTACTTAATAATTGATTTTGGTGAACAACAATAGGGTGAGGTGAACCCAACTTTGGAAGGGTGTTTTGCCACTATCATACAAGATGTCTAATGACATACAATCTCGTGTTATCGTAAGATAAGGTTGTGCACATCCACTTGCTGAGTATATCTACGAGCACAACCTATATGATCTTGGAGTTTATTTAAAATATAATTTTCAACTAGAGACAGTGGAGATAGTTATATGTCAAGAGAAGACTCACCATTGGAAGGAACATGATAGTAATCTTCTCGTTTTTCTTTGGGGTCTATTGGATCAACCAAGGATAATTCTCTGGACATATGATATCTATCATAACTTAGATTCATGGCCTCCTATGTACGAAGGTTTCCTTGAGCATTTCCTAAAGATTTTAATTTCTAAAATAGTTATTGACTGTACCTTTATGTAAGGTGCCATTGTGACGTGTTGTCTACGGTTGAGACATGAGTCATAGTTGGTATATATTTGTATCAAAACTCAGCATATGTGTTGTTGTAGTAAAGTTATAGTTGTTTTCTGTACCATGCATTTGACGACTTAGAATAGGTTGGATGGATTGGACCTATTTTGGGGGTGTCACACACTTCCTGTTAAGCCAAATTAATTATATTGGATTGTTAGTCGAGAACACAAAAGTGAAATATAGCCATCTCTAGATGTACCATACCCATATCACATGTAATCCACAAGTGATAAAATACAGATGAACACCCACATTATCTAAACCGCTATATGTCTATGCAATTTACAAATAAATAGGATTTCAGCCCAAGCTCTCAATTGACTACGAGTGGTGCTTTGGTATATGTCTATCCTAAGCACGAATCATACATTCCATCACCATGTAGGACATACAAACACAAGTTATCAAGATCAGATCTAAACCAATACTTCATTTTTCAAGTACATATGGGTTATCATAATAATCGATGGCCATTCAACTAAGCAAATAAGCATGAATCTTAATAGACAATCTCATAACAATGAATAATGCTAACAATGAAGTATGTCAAAATAAACTAGGCAATAGATTCCATTGCAATCCCAAAATAAAGTTTAACTCATAGTTGAATTAGAATCCATGATCCACAATTGAATATACATTAAAAGATACAAATAGAAGTAAAGAGATTTAGGGATTAATAATAGCAAATTTGAGTTTCTTCTCTTGCTTCACTTCTGAACTTTCAAGGATCTTCAATTGCTTATATTCCCAAATCTTAGCTATTCTAGGGTTCTAATCTATTCTAATCTAATAAGGAAATTAAAGAAAAGAAAAGAACATATGTAATGTAGATTGATCCCACAAGGGTGGAATCCCCTTTACATCATTAAAATCCGTCTCTTTTGAAGCCCTCATTGAACCCCCCCTCTAAGTTACGCTTCAACCGCACTGTCTAGTGAAAAAGTCATCTCTTCCGAAGTGGCGCGGCCGCGTTGGAATTGGCCTGGAGTTGGGCGCGCCCTTGATCAAGTAGCAGATGGGGTTTTTTTTTGGCCCACAGAATGACGCGGACGCATTGGAAATGGCCTAGAAATCCGCGCGCCCGCGCTGTTGATTTTCTGTGGTAGTGTCCTCTGGTAAAATGGCCATAACTTTTGATTCGGGAAGAGTTATGGGGCCTAATACCTATCAAATCGAAGCTCTCGACAAGATCTACAACGTTTATTCTTTGATAAGTTAGAAATAATGGACGAATGAGGGCTGAAATTGGGTTGGAAGTGACAGCTATGCAAATGGCCACCCAAAATAGTGACGTTCAACGTTCGTTGGTACAAAGGTCATCATTCTTGCATCCCAACTCCGATTGGAATGATTCAATATGTTTCAAAAAGTGAAGAAGAAGCTCTACAACATAATCCAAGTTTCAAGCCTAGAACATGAAATGAACATGAAAGCCCAAACGATCCCCGGATTGCTTTTCCTTGCGTTTTCGTACCAATAGTCGCTCACATCGTTCCCAAGCATAAGATCTACAAAATGAACACAAAATGCATGAAAAGTAACAAAGAAACATGAGTATAAGCAACTAATTCAAGTAACAGGTACCAAATAGGTAGGTATAAAATCAACTTATCAAATACCCCCAAACTTAAACCGTTGCTTGTCCCCAAGCAACTTAACATAATGTATTCTACATGCTATGCAAGCTACGCTACTATGACAATGAAACCCAAGATTTCCAACCATGGTGAGAATTCTAATAAGATATGCCTCAGAGTAATATCAAGATCCAAGAACAAAGCATCAAACTAAGCTAAAGGCATAATGACATACAATCAAATAATCCTAACCTGCTATAAAGATGCTGTGTGTGTGATGTTTTCAAAGATAAGCTTGACAAAGGTGAAGATACCACATGCTAAATTGCTTAAGACAGAAAATTGAAGTTTAAATCAAGAACTATATATACTAATGAGACATCAACTACTCCAACATATCAATACAAACTAAGATTCAATAATGGGTTTGTTCTGCTTTATTTTTACTCACGAGGGCGATTTTCGCACTTTCCCGCGGTGTTTATTATTATTTTTTTATTTTTAATTTTTATATATATATATAGCGAGTGCGTTTTACGCTCCATCTCACTTTCCATTTCCATTTAAACGAGTGCGTTTTACACTCCATCTCGTCCCAATAGAAAGCATACCCATGTGTTCCCAAAGTTTGAGTATCTGTATTTTCATAGTCTATGTCTACTTTATACACAATTCCATCTTTAAAAACAACATTTTCTACTCAGCAAACAAACAAGTTATTCTTAAACTAACAAGCAGATATGAACACCTATGTGCTAACCGATAGCATCTAAACAAGAAGCATGAATTAAATCATGTATAACATTATAACTAAGCTCATGTTATCCACTAAATTCAAAAATCTATCAAATTTCTATGTCATCATTAGCCAAATTAGAATTCAACTAAGTAAAAACCTGGGATTATGCAATGTTATGCAACTAAACAGATATTAAGCAAACAAAAAGAAAAATATTTATGTCAAAATTAAACTAATAACTACTAACATGCAATTAACTATATGTAACATGAAATTACTCTATATCATGCAATTACACTACATGCTCTAAACTACTGACTAAACCAAATGCCCCCAAGCTTAAAATGAAAAATGCCCTGATTGTCAATAAAAGTGAAAGAATACTCCCTGAAGTGGCAATGTCATCTATGTTCGCCTCCTCAAGATCCGATGGTATATCAGGCGATGGATAAGTTTAAGATAATCTAAAGTTAGAAACTAAGTGTGGGCTTCTAACTGTCTGAATGCTTGAGTCAAAATTTTTTAAAAATTTAGCATTGTTTGTTTCTATGACTGAGCTATGGCGGCCGCTACTTTGTGTTTGGCTTTTAGTTAGTTTAGGCCGCATGCCGCTTACCTACTACATACCTTAGCGATTTTCTTTTTTTTTCACTTCTGTTTGATCCTGAATGCTTATAGCAATTGGATTAAACCTGAAAGTAGAAACAATCAAACTATTATTAAGACTTACAACTATCAAACATCTACTAAATATAGAAAGCATGAAGAATTAAACATAGCAGATGAAGTAAACGAAAATGTAAATAAAAATTAAAAAAGGAGGGAGAAAGATTGGATGGGGTGCCTCCCATCGAGCGCTCAGTTTATAGTCATTCAGCCAGACTCTTTTCTTGACACCGCTATCTGATTCCTCTACGATAATCTAGGAACCCTCCATCCATTAGAATCACTATGTGCTTTGGTAGGTTCCCCATCATGAGAGTCTTCAGATTAAAGCCACCTAGCATATTTCCTGTACATGATGTCCCCAATTCCATTGCATAGCCTTGTGCTTCTCCCGTTGTATCTGTGAATAGATTTTTGCATTGAGGCATGAAAGATTCAATGGGCTTTTCTTCTTCTATTATCTCTTACTTAGCCCACCATGGTTTGTAAGAGGCCTCATTATCATACTGATCATTGCCTTGGATGTTACTACCAAGGGGACATGGGTGTGCAAAACTCACTGGATTTTTTAACTCTAGTTGAGAATGTACTTGGAGTATAATAAAGGTGATATGATATTCTTCATTTTCCAAATCCCCAATTGTCTCCTCAATATCCACTCCTTTCAGTTCATCTAGTGGCATGTACACTTTAGACTCTCCATCCATTTCATCATCCATGTCAGAGCACCAATTGTTTTGAGGGCGATTGTTCAAGTCTTCGAACATTTAATCCATCTGATTCTGCAGATTTCGAATTGACCTCTCTTGCTCAATCATCTTCTCCTCAGTTGATGCTACAAACTTGAACCACAAATCCTCCAATCTTGAATTATCTTGTACAGTTTCGAAATCCTGTATTGAAGACCATTCATTGAGGAGTTAATGAGTTGTTCCATCTGTCTGTTAAAATTTTGGCTTGATAACTCCTGACTCATCATCATCTCTTCATGGTCTGCTATGCTTTTAGACATGAATTCCTTCAACCATGAATTTTCTTCTTGTTGCATCGAGGTGGATATGAGAACCGATGGATGTGTTGGACATGGGACACAGTATTGGCCTCGATAGTTATAACTCCATTTCAAATCTGGGTGATACCCCCAACCTTGATGATAAATGGGATAAACATAGTGGTTGAGGTAATCAACCCCAAACTTTACTTGTCCAACAGTGATGTTGCACTTATAACTTGGATGCTCGCCATCACAATATTCACATGTAACTGCTATCTCTCGAGTACATTGGGCTGCAAGAACATCCAACTTCTCCGAAAGTGTTGCAATTTATGCTGGCAATGTAGAAAATACATTGAGTCCCTCAGTGCTTATGTCCCTTGGTTGAGGCATATTCGCATAAGGCCATTGATAAGCAAAGTCATCCATGGTACCTAAAAAGAGAGAAGTATAGGAAGATAATTAAAATAAAATAAAATAAAATAAAATGTTTAAATTAAGACTAATTTGATTGAAATTAATGTTGGCAAAAATTATTAAAATAATTCCCTGGCAACGACACCAAAAACTTGTTGGTCGTTTTACCGATCAATATATGCGTGCAAGTATACACGCTCAACAAGTAATAAAGAGTAAGTAAAGTATTGTTCCCACGGAGAATTAACTAATAAAGTTTACCAAGCACTAACCCATAACCATTTCAGTCTTATTTAAACAAATGATTTAATATAGTGATGAAAACTATGAAATTAAATAATACTAACTACCCCTAGAATGAGACTAGATAATGAAGACTCGAGATTACAATTTCCCCTATTGAATCATTTAAATCGACACACTTCCTGTTAAGCCAAATTAATTATATTGGATTGTTAGTCGAGAACACAAAAGTGAAATAAAGCCATCTCTAGATGTACCATACCCATATCACATGTAATCCACAATTGATAAAATATAGATGAACACCCACATTATCTAAACCGCAATATGTTTATACAATTTACAAATAAATAGGATTTCAGCCCAAGCTCTCAATTGACTACGACTGGTGCTTTGGTATATGTCTATCCTAAGCATGAATCATACATTCCATCACCATGTAGAACATACAAACACAAGCTATCAAGATTAGATCTAATCCCATACTTCATTTTTCAAGTTCATATGGGTTATCATAATAATCGATGGCCATTCAACTAAGCAAATAAGCATGAATCTTAATAGACAATCTCATAACAATCAATAAGGCTAACAATGAAGTATGTCAAAATAAACTAGGTAATAGATTCCATTGCAATCCCAAAATAGAGTTTAACTAATAGTTGAATTAGAATCCATGATCCACAATTGAATATACATTGAAAGATACAAACAGAAGTAAAGAGATTTAGGGATTAAGAATAGCAAATCTGAGTTTCTTCTCTTGTTTCACTTCTGAACTTTCAAGGATCTTCAATTGCTTCAATCCCCAAATCTTAGCTATTCTAGGGTTCTAATCTATTCTATTCTATTCTAATAAGGAAATTAAAGAAAAGAAAAGGGCATATGTAATGTAGATTGATCCCCCAAGGGTGGAATCCCCTTTACATCATGAAAATACGTCTCTTTTTAAGCCCTCGTTGAACCCCCCTCTAAGATACGCTTCAATCGCACTATCTAGTGAAAAAGTCATCTCTAATCAACTTCCGAAGTGGCACGGCCGTGCTGGAATTCGCCTGAAGTTGGGCTTGCCAGCGCTCAAGTAGCAGATGGCGTTTTTTTTGGGTCCAGGGAATGGTGCAGCCGCGCAGGAAATGACCAAGAAATCTGCGCGCCCGCGCTGTTGATTTTCTGCTGCAGTGTCCAATGGTAAAATGGCCATAACTTTTGATTCGGGAAGAGTTATGGGAATTTCCACCTATAAAATCGAAGCTCTCGATGAGCTCTACAACTTTCATTCTTTGATAATTTAGAAATAATGGACGTATGAGGGCTGAAATTGGGTTGGAAATGACAGCTATGCAAATGGCCACCCAAAACAGTGACGTTCAACGTTCGTTGGTACAATGGTCATCACTCTTGCATCCCAACTCCGATTGGAATGATTCAAGATGTTTTAGAAAGCTAAGAAGAAGCTCTAAAACATAATCCAAGTTCCAAGCCAAGAACATGAAATGAACATGAAAGCCCAAACGATCCCCGGATTGCTTTTCCTTGCGTTTTAACACCAATAGTCGTTCACATCATTCCCAAGCATAAGATCTACAAAATGAACACAAAATGCATGAAAAGTAACTAAGAAACATGAGTATAAGCAATTAATTCAAGTAACAGATACCAAATAAGTAGGTATAAAATCAACTTATCAAATACCCCCAAACTTAAACCGTTGTTTGTCCCCAAGCAACACAACATAATGCATTCTACATGCTATGCAAGCTACGCTACTATGACAATGAATCCCAAGATTTCCAGCCATGGTGAGAATTCTAATAAGATATGCCTCAGAGTAATATCAAGATCCAAGAACAAAGCATCAAACTAAGCTAAAGGCATAATGACATACAATCAAATAATCCTAACTTGCTATAAAGATGTTGTGTGCGAGTGATGTGTTCACAGATAAGCTTGACAAAGGTGAAGATACCAAATGCTAAATTGGTTAAGACAGAAAATTGAAGTTTAAATCAAGAACTACATATACTAATGAGACATCAACTACTCCAACACATCAATACAAACTAAGATTCAAGAATGGGTTTATTCTGCTTTATTTTTACTCACGAGGGCATTTTTCGCACTTTCCCGCTGTGTTTATTGATTTTTTTTATTTTTAATATATATATATATATATATATATATATAGCGAGTGCGTTTTACACTCCATCTCACTTTTCATTTCCATTTAAACGAGTGCGTTTTACGCTCCATCTCGTCCCAATAGCAAACATACCCATGTGTTCCCAAAGTTTGAGTATCTGTGTTTTCATAGTCTATGTCTACTTTATACACAATTCCATCTTTAAAAACAACATTTTCTACTCAGCAAACAAACAAGTTATTCTTAAACCAACAAGCAGATATGAACACCTATGTGCTAACCGATAGCATCTAAACAAGAAGCATGAATTAAATCATGTATAACATTATAACTAAGCTCATGTTATCCACTAAATTCAAAAATCTATCAAATTTCTATGTCATCATTGGCCAAATTAGAATTCAACTAAGTGAAAACCTGGGATTATGCAATGTTATGCAACTAAACAGATATTAAGCTATCAAAAAGAAAAAAATTTATGTCAAAATTAAACTAATAACTACTAACATGCAATTAACTATATGTAACATGAAATTACTCTATATCATGCAATTACACTACATGCTCTAAACTAATGACTAAACCCAATGCCCCCAAACTTAAAATGAACAATGCCCTCATTGTCAATAAAAGTGAAAGAATACTCCCCGAAGTGGCAATGTCATCTCTATTCGCCTCCTCAAGATTCGATGGTATATCAGGCGATGGATAAGTTTGAGATAATCTAAAGTTAGAAACTAAGTGTGGGGTTCTAACTGTCTGAATGCTTGAGTCAAAAAATTCTAAAAATTTAGCATTATTTGTTTCTATGACTAAGCTATATGGCGACTGCTACTGTGTTTGGCTTTGTAGTTAGGCGCCGCGCTACTACCTCGTACACTTGGCATGCCTTAGCGACTTGATTTTTTTTTCACTTCTGTTTGATCCTGAATGCTTATAACAATTGGATTGAACCTGAGAGGAGAAACAATCAAACTATTATTAAGACTTACAACTATCAAATATCTACTAAATATGGAAAGAATGAAGAATTAAACATAGCAGACGAAGTAAACGAATATGTAAATAAGAATTAAACAAGGAGGGAGAAAGATTGGATGGGGTGCCTCCCATTGAGCGCTCAGTTTATAGTCATTCAGCCAGACTCTTTTCTTGACACCGCTATCCGATTCCTCTACGATAATCTAGGAACCCTCCATCCATTAGAATCACTATGTGCTTTGGTAGGTTCCCCATCATGAGAGTCTTCGGATTGAAGCCACCTAGCATATTTCCTGTACATGATGTCCCCAATTCCATTGCATAGCCAGGTGCTTCTCCCGTTGTATCTGTGAATAGATTTTGCATTGAGGCATGAAAGATACAATGGGGTTTTCTTCTTCTATTATCTCTCCCTTAGCCCACCATGGTTTGTAAGAGGCCTCATTATCATACTGATCATTGCCTTAGATGTTACTACCAAGGGGACATGGGTGTGCACAACTCACTGGATTTTTCAACTCTGGTTGAGAATGTACTTGGGGTATAATAAAGGTGATATGATATTCTTCATTTTCCAAATCCTTAATTGTCTCCTCAATATCCACTCCTTTCAGTTCATCTAGTGGCATGTACACTTTTGACTCTCCATCGATTTCATCATCCATGTCATAACACCAATTATTTTGAGGGCGATTGTTCAAGGCTTCGAACATTTGATCCATCTGATTCTGCAGATTTTGAATTGACCTCTCTTGCTCAATCATCTTTTCCTCAGTTGATGCTACAAACTTGAACCACAAATCCTCCAATCTTGAATTATCTTGTACAGTTTCGAAATCCTGTATTGAAGACCATTCATTGAGGAGTTAATGAGTTGTTCCATCTGTCTGTTAAAATTTTGGCTTGATAACTCCTGACTCATCATCATCTCTTCATGGTCTGCTATGCTTTTAGACATGAATTCCTTCAACCATGAATTTTCTTCTTGTTGCATTGGAGGTGGATATGAGAAATTCGATGGATGTGTTGGACATGGGACACAGTATTGGCCTCGATAGTTATAACTCCATTTCAAATCTGGGTGATACCCCCAACCTTGATGATAAATGGGATAAACATAGTGGTTGAGGTAATCAACCCCAAACTATACTTGTCCAACACTGATGTTGCACTTGTAACTTGGATGCTCGCCATCACAATATTCACATGTAACTGCTATCTCTCGAGTACGTTGGGCTGCAAGAACATCCAACTTCTCCGAAAGTGTTGCAATTTATGCTGGCAATGTAGAAAATACATTGAGTCCCTCAGTGCTTATGTCCCTTGGTTGAGGCATATTCGCATAAGGCCATTGATAAGCAAAGTCATCCATGGTACCTAAAAAGAGAGAAGTATAGGAAGATAATTAAAATAAAATAAAATAAAATAAAATGTTTAAATTAAGACTAATTTGATTGAAATTAATGTTGGCAAAAATTATTATAATAATTCCCCGGCAACGACACCAAAAACTTGTTGGTCGTTTTACCGATCAATATATGCGTGCAAGTATACACGCTCAACAAGTAATAAAGAGTAAGTAAAGTATTGTTCCCACATAGAATTAACTAATACAGTTTACCAAGCACTAACCCATAACCATTTCAGTCTTATTTAAACAAATGATTTAATATAGTGATGAAAACTATGAAATTAAGTAATACTAACTACCCCTAGAATGAGACTAGATATTGAAGACTCGAGATTACAATTTCCCCTATTGAATCATTTAAATCGACACACTTCCTGTTAAGCTAAATTAATTATATTGGATTGTTAGTCGAGAATAAAAAAGTGAAATATAGCCATCTCTAGATGTACCATACCCATATCACATGTAATCCACAATTGATAAAATACAGATGAACACCCACATTATCTAAACCGCTATGTTTATGCAATTTACAAATAAATAGGATTTCAGCCCAAGCTCTCAATTAACTACGAGTGGTGCTTTGGTATATGTTTATCCTAAGCACGAATCATACATTCCATCACTATGTAAAACATACAAACACAAGCTATCAAGATAAGATCTAAACCCATACTTCATTTTTCAAGTTCATATAAGTTATCATAATAATCGATGGCCATTCAACTAAGCAAATAAGCATGAATCTTAATAGACAATCTCATAACAATCAATAAGGCTAACAATAAAGTATGTCAAAAGAAACTAGGCAATAGATTCCATTGCAATCCCAAATAGAGTTTAACTCATAGTTGAATTAGAATCCATGATCCACAATTGATTATACATTGAAAGATAGAAATAGAAGTAAAGAGATTTAGGTATTAAGAATAGCAAATCTGAGTTTCTTCTCTTGTTTCACTTCTGAACTTTCAAGGATCTTCAATTGCTTCAATCCCCAAATCTTAGCTATTCTAGGGTTCTAATCTAATAAGGAAATTAAAGAAAAGAAAAGGGCATATGTAATGTAGTTTGGTCCCCCAAGGGTGGAATCCCCTTTACATCATGAAAATACGTCTCTTTTTAAGCCCTCATTGAACCCCCCCCCCCTCTAAGTTACGCTTCAATCGCACTATCCAGTGAAAAAGTCATCTCAAGTCAACTTCCGAAGTAGCGCAGCCGCGCTGGAATTCGCCTGAAGTTGGGCTTGCCCGCGCTCAAGTAGCAAATGGCATTTTTTTTGGGTCCAGGGAATGGCGCGGCCGCACAGGAAATGGCCTAGAAGTCCGCGCGCCCACGATGTTGATTTTCTGCTGCAGTGTCCTCTGGTAAAATGGCCATAACTTTTGATTCGGGAAGAATTATGGGGCTTTCCACCTATCAAATCAAAGCTCTCGACGAGCTCTACAACTTTCATTATTTGATAAGTTAGAAATAATGGACGAATGAAGGCTGAAATTGGGTTAGAAGTGACAGCTACGCAAATGGCCACCCAAAATAGTGACCTTTAATGTTCGTTGTTACAAAGGTCATCACTCTTGCATCCCAACTCCGATTGGAATGATTCAAGATGTTCCAGAAAGCTAAGAAGAAGATCTACAACATAATCCAAGTTCCAAGCCAAGAACATAAAATGAACATGAAAGCCCAAATGATCCCCGGATTGCTTTTCCTTACGTTTTCATACCAATAGTAGCTCACATCATTCCCAAGCATAAGATCTACAAAATGAACACAAAATGCATGAAAAGTAACTAAGAAACATGAGTATAAGCAACTAATTCAAGTAACAGATACCAAATAAGTAGGTATAAAATCAACTTATCAATAATGATGTAAAATCAGAAGGTAGATGTGTTATTAACGACCTAAGTTAATAATTAAATTGTATAAATTTTGGGGTTGTTACACTGGTCCCAGGCTTAAGTATGGCACAGTTGCGCCATACCCTGGTCTGAGATAGTGAAGTCTGCTACTTCTGCAGACTATGGACCACCACTATAACTTTGTCTAAGGTTATGTTAATGTGTCAAATATGTAACGACGAGGTTAAAACAGAATCGTCATATATGGTTAGTAATTTCAATGTTGTAAAAATGATTAGTAAGTTACGAATGCGATATGTTAGAGTAAAGTTTATATTATAACTATTATGTGTTGCTATGTGACTAATAGTTAATGTGAATGATTATATAATTGTGTAGGAATACATGAAGTGCAGATACGCGTTAAGCTTTTAAGCTGTAGTTCATAAACTACGAATCAGGTAAGTCTTTCAGTTCCTATTTGCTATGTAAACTTGATGATTAACTATTTTAAATCTTTATTACAAAGAGCATGATGTGTTATTTATATGTTGAAAGTATGAAATGTTAAAGTCAATTTATGACTACGTTGATTGATTAAAGCATGCTGAATGAGTAAGGAACACAATCTTTACACTTGATATATGAATTGCAGCATGTATGTTATATGTTGAGCATATTATTATGTGTTATGTGATGCATGAAAACTGTTAGATCTTGCTGGGCTGTCGAGCTCAACCTTGCAAATAACCATTTTTACGGGATAAAGATTGAAGGTAACACTATGTGCTACTTGAATGACGTGGATCAGAAATAATACACAAAGATTAATATTTTAGCTAAAGTTGTTATTTCTTTAAACCATGATTAAGATTCAAGAGATGTACTAAATGTTTTATGATGTATAGTTTTATGTTGAGTTGTAAAGTTAAAGTTTGAGTTATCTGATATGCAAAGGTTATCAGATTGAAATGTTAAATTTTATATAATAATTATTATGAAGTGAATCATGGATTGCATATGATTCAAAAACATGTAGATGATAAAGGTTTGGATTCAGGGAATTAAAGTAAGAAGACATAAAGTTTAAATTATTCCGCAATTTATTAAGTTTAACATCGAATAATGATGTAAAATCATAAGGTAGATGTGTTATTAATGACCAAAGTTGAGAATTAAATTATATGAATTTTGGGGTCATTACAGTAATGGTTCAGGGTAAAACGGTGGCGTTTTATGCCGATGCTATCAACGCATATTTTGGGTTAGAGGCACCACAGGCTGACCGATATGAAGATGGTTTGCCCGATCTTGACGAGTTGATTGTCAGATTATGCAAACCAGGAACTAAATGGGTAATTCAAGCTGGAACGGATGAAAAGATAAGTTTTCCCAACTCAGCACTTAGTCGATATGGTAAAGCTTGGTATGCATTTATATGTGCCCGTTTAATGCCCACATGCCACCAAAATGATGTAACTAAGGCACGGGCTCGACTATTATATGGGATTGTTCACCACCATTACCGGGTGAATAACTCCATTGCATTTTACAATATCGACGTGGGGGAGTGCATTTAAGAGTCCATTGACCGGTTGCTACGAGGGAGTACTACGGGAGGTTTTCTACATGGTTTCTTAATCACTAATTTATGCCGTAAAGCTGGGGTACAGTGGAAACTTTCTGAGCCTGTCCAACAACCGATGGCTATTATCGATCATGCAACAATTGAGAAGTATAAGGCATGGGAAGGGGCACGATCACATCCACGTGGAGAAGGCTATATTATGATCCACCAACCCTCACCTCCAGTCGAAACGGAACTAATGCAAGAGCAATCATCTCGGGGCTCAACGAAGCAATTTTTGTGGTTGGTCCAACGTCAAGATTTAATGCATCAGTACAATGCCAATGCATTCAACACGCTTGCTGATGCATTTTCCCGCTGCAATCCTAATGCACATCCGCTGGTTATGCCTATTCCTCCTATCCTGCCAACATATCCTCCTTCGGACGACGACAACCAGTAACTCGTTTTCAGGGAAGTCCTCATACTTTTATTTGAATTATTTTGACGTAATGAGGACATTACTTGATTTAAGTTTGGGGGACTATGTTTTCTGCCTGATTAATTAATGAAAATTTTAAATTATGTTAGTTAGTGATAATTAATTTGTTTGGTGTTTATAATTGTTCGTATTCATGGCATTTAGTTTAATATTTTCATATATATATATATATATATATATATATATATATATATATATATGCATGCAGTTGCATGAATCCAGTTATTAGATTGTAAAAGTTTATTCTTAGCCAATGATGAGATTGGAATTCAGAAAACAAGTACAATGCCAAATAAGAAAACTTTGATGTAATTTCTATTATGAATTGGATCTTTTTCTGTTTGAAACTAGTATAATAAGGATAGCACAATAAAAACACCTTATTGATTGATTGAGTTTAAATTGATACATAATTGGACTCTAAAGGATAATGCTAGTTTGAATGAAAGAATGACAAGAATAAGTAGTGGTGACTAAAGTTAGATAAGAACCTAAGTTAGGGGTAATATTTGGGGTATATAAGCTATCTAAAAAAAAGAAAAAAAAAGTATGAATAAACATTGTGGCGTGCTTTTCAAGATTTGTGGCCTTTGTTATTTGAGTAAGTAAGCCCGAGGGGATTGTCTTTACACCTAGCGCCCTAAGGTCTTAATGGTCTGGGAGTCATTGGTCGAAAGCTCGTTAAGGTAGCATTGAAAAGCATAAGGGAATGAGACATTGCATAGCTATGTGTATATATATAAAAAAAAGGAATAAAACGGGAAATAAGAGCAAAAAGCCCCCGTAGATGAAAAATAAAGCATAAGTATCCCATGTTGACCCTCGATATTGGTAATTATCTGATTTTGGTTGGATTTAGCTTATTTTTGGATTTCTTGAGTTTACATTATATGATATCTTCGAAGAGATTTGTTATGTATTGAATTTGAATTTGTATCAATTAGCATGGATGTGGAGTTCGCAAACACTATACTAGCGATAACAGTTTAAGATGCAAGGATTGATAAGGAATTGTGGATTGGTTTTGTTATGAAGTGTTGACATGTTTCCTTAATTTTTTTGAGGCCGTATTAGTAAACTATCTATACTGTCTAAATACTGAATTCATAGTTTTTAGTTGTTAGCTGCATTGCATTGCATTTTGCTTGAGGACAAGAAATGTTCAAGTTTGGGGGAATTTAATGAGTAGGTTTTTAACCTATGATTTATATTCATTTAGCTTGTTATATTGTTAGTTTTTTGATTACTTCATGTTACTTTTGATGGGTTTTGTGCTTGTTGTAGGATAATCAGTAAGCTTATCAATATGCTAGCATTGGAAGGATTTTCAAGCAATTATGGACATTCTGACTTCCAAGCGCGGGGCGCGCTAGTGCGTGGCTTCTTACTAGTATAGTAGCGCGGGCCGCGCTGTTGGAGAGTACATCATGGTGCGGGGCGCGCTGTTACGGGATTTGAGCTGGGCAAGATTAGTTATGTGCTGGAAGATGGGCATTGTTGGGAGCTATAAATTCTTTATGTAATATGATTATAATAGGATTGTGTTATGGTTGTTATTTCATGCTTTTGGGAGTCTTTGACTAATGACTTGTTGGTTTTGAAAAGGATTTGGATTTCTTTTAGAATTTTTTGGTAATGAGTTAGAGTTGGATTAGAATTGATGGTGTGGAGCTGAAGTGAGGCAAATTTATGCTATGTGTTGAATGAAAAAATCATCATAATTTAGACACACTTTGGGAACGAATTTGAAGAACAAGAGCTTGGAGGAACGAAGAAGGGAGGATTTTCACAAAGATTGCAGAATTGAAGGATGAGAAGGGTGGTGTATTACTATTATCCTTTAATTTCAATTTGTATAATTGGGATGATGTTTTCTTTTATTTATTCAGTATTTAATTCATTTATTATGATCTAATTTAATTCTTAGGCTTATGATGGATCCATAAGTGAAACGATGGTTTTGTAACTTTGATATCCAGTTAATAAGTTATTATTCAGTTTATCTATATTAATTTGAGCTTGAATTTATGAATTGCCTGATCAACACTTCTTTGTGGACTTGTGTGAATTCGAGAGAGGAAGTATGAGTCTAGACTTAGTTAATATAGCACGTGTTCTTGAATTTTGTGAATGAACAGAATCTTGATAAATATTAAGGTAGATGTAAGACCCCAGCTTTTTATAAAGAAAATTAAATTTTTCTCTATTCATTATCTTGAAATAATAAGGAGTTAATTTGATATAATGTTTTGGTTATGGGTGAAATGTGCAAATTTTACAAAATAAGCAAGTGGTTGTAAAATATTCTTTTTGTCGGGAATATCCGTATGACGGCGAGTCATTTGTGGGCCCCATAACAGAATAACTGTCAGATGAAGAAAATGACAAAGTATGAGTTTTTATAAATAATTGCAGAAGTTATTCACAGATTAACTTTGTTGGAATACGGTGGTTAAAATATCTGATGTACGCGTGGTGGTGGCAAAGAGAGCCACAGTATTACTGATGTATTGTTGAATTATTGATTCTTATGTAAGAAGGCACTACTCAATAATTGTTACAGTAGTTACTGTTCAATATTTTATTTTATTAATTCAATAATTGATGCGTAGATATTTTATATTATTGTTGTTTCAATAATTGTCACTGCACAATATTTCCCATTATCAGATCAATAATTCATATTATTTGAATAATATTATTAGATAGCATTATTGGCAATGTCTAGAAAGTTCTGTCAA
Organism: Panax quinquefolius; assembly: GCA_020205615.1. NCBI lineage: Eukaryota > Viridiplantae > Streptophyta > Magnoliopsida > Apiales > Araliaceae > Panax > Panax quinquefolius. The sequence continues at coordinate 88,034,377 of CM035156.1, read as the reverse complement.
GGAGAGGTTTGGTCACCTAATTGCGCACCAGTAAGGAAAAATCCTTATCGGAAAGCCCCCTCTTTCCTAGGAACGGCCTGGTTGCCATTATTGTGATTCTGTAATATTATTTAGGAATAATTAATTATTAATTTATATGATAAAGAAATATTTATTTGATGCGGATATAAATGATGGATTTATCTATGTGGTTATAAATGAAGGAATTAATGCTGAGGTGTTTTATCAGTATTTTGTCGAAATGGAGGTATTAAAAATCACCCGTTTATTGATTTCAGATATTTTCTTGTTGGAATTTGAAAAAACTCAAAGGTACAAAGTTGTAGAGAATTTGATTTCGTGTGGAATGGACATAAAATTCATACTTTTCTAATAAACGAGCTATTTTCTATGAATTATTAAAGTTTCGGAAAATAAAATAATTTTTATTAATTTATGGGTGGGACCTACTTTTGTGTTGGTGTTGAATACACATGGGCTGCTATTTTTTTCTTCCAAGATGGCATTCTTGATTTTTCCATAGGTGTGCGTTGGGAAAAAAGAAAGAAATAATAATATTTTATTATTTTAGTCTCTTATGGCGTTCTAGCATTTTCCTATAAATAGACGCTTAGGTTAGAATTGAAAATCACACCAGAAACAAGTTTTCTTTCTCCCTAGATTATCGAGCGTATTTTTGTGAATATTTTGATAGTTTGAGAGTTGCTATTCAGTGCAAGTTTCATCAAAGACTATATCCCAAATTCAAATTAAGTCGAATCGCTTATTTTGAGGTAAGTGATGTTATTTTCTTCTTAAATGATATTATTTTCTTCAATATCATTATGCCGAAATATTGGTTTGAACTTTTTAATCAAATTTGGAACTTTTTGTGTCGAAGTTACTATTCACATATACGGCACTATTCACGAATACGGCACTATTCACCAAAAAATAAAAATTTTCCTTTTTGTCCAAGATGTCTATTTTGGATACTATCTTTGATTGTATCCATGTTTTGATCTTTATTTTTGAATTTGCTTCACAATTGGTTATTATGAAGTATTATTGATCTTAGATAAACTGTTATACGAATCCCTAATATTTGTCCCTTCGTCTCACTAGATTTGTTTTCTTTAAAATATTTTCATCATCCTCGGTCTTAAATGATGATATTCTTGAATATCTTTGGCCCTGTAGTGAAAAGATGAATGATTAATCGATGAATATCTTTGGCTCGTAGTGCAAAAAGATGAGCAGTGTTGAGATGAACATGACCATTGGTGATACAAATGAATATCTTTGGCCTGTAGTGCAAAGATGAATATTTGATTAAAGATGTATATTGATTGTTGTTATAGGGATAAAATATTGATGATGAACTTTTAAATCTTAGAAGATAGTAGAATTCATTCTCTACGTGACTCTTCTAATGGATTGTCAAGCATTCTCATTGCAGAATATTGATCTAAAACTTGTTGTCTCATTATATTCTATCGATTTTTTCCTATTGAAGACTAATAATAATTTGTTGTATATTATCTTAGTCATAATATTCTTTACTGGGCTAGTTGAGCTCACCCTTTTCCTCTTTGTTCCTTTTTTCTTCTCAGGAGGTGAGAACATAGCAGGGTCGAGTCGGGGTATGGAGTGATGGTTCTACAAAGATGTTTTAGCAGTCCTCACTATTTCTGTAAAATAGTGTATGAATAATTGTAATGAGGACTTATTTGAGTGTTGATATTGTCTAGAAGATAATATTTGTATTTAAACTCACAGTTTGTGTTGTCGTATTTTGCACGACAATTGTATTATTGATGTTGTAGTTTTCTTTTTGTACAATGTATTTGGCGACTCAGAATAGGTGTTGTATACCTATTTTGGGGATGTCATAGTAGAGATATGCTTGATATCGCATGTAATCTGATAGAGAACTTAATCTGAAACACTCTTTAATTATAATTCACATAGAGATATAGTGATTTAGTTGATTAAGATGTTTAACTTGTTTCTATCTAATTTGTGGATTTAAGTTAATATTGTATTAGTACATCGAGAGGTGGCTAGTGCTACATTCATGTTCTTGATTAATAAACTGGGATAGTAAATTGAACTGGAATAAAGGTGTAAAAATCAGAGTAAAGCTTAGGGTAAAATCGTAAGCCTAATTCTCCAATAATTGTTTGAAATTTCAGTTTTTAATATTTGTGATTGTTTTGAGATCATATATTTATTAATAATTTAGTTTTTATAATTTTAATCATTGATTTGGATAGTTTAATAAAATTAAGATTAATAGGAAACTGATAATTGTGAGGTTAATTTCTTACTTAATTGTCTTTGTGGGAACGATACTCTACTTACTAGTATATTACTTGTTGACCACATATACTTGCGTGTGAGCGTATATAGAATTTACCCAACAATATCTATAGATATAATGCAAGTAAGAAATAATTCAACAAAAATTAAACTTATCTCAAAACTTGGACCAATTTTTCTCTTAAAAAATAATCAGAACTTTTGTAAGAAAGCTTAGAGAGAATGTAGGCAAGGAGAGTATGATTTTTTTTTTCCACTGAATTGGTAAAAACCAACTGAATGAAATACTCCCTATTTATAGAATTTTTGAAGTTGGGGCAAAAATATAATTTTGAAAACTGATTTTTGAATGCACGGTTTTGTTCAAATATTTTTGAATTTGAACGGTCCAGATTAGAGCATGCTTTTACGCAGTAGAACAATAAAAATCGCCCAGTCCAATCTCCACCTTCTGATCATTTATTGCTTATTTTGACCAACATGCTAAAACATGCCAGCCAACACATGATTTGAATTAAGTTCCAAAATAAGTGTCACTTTTGTCTAACACACAGTTTTTAGCACATGCACTTTAACACACACTCTCATATATACTATATACATATAATGTTTAAAAAATATAATATACGGTTTATATATATATATATAGTGTATTGATAGTTTTAAAGATAGTAATATAAGTCTTTTTGCTATATGTTTTATGAAGTATGCATGCGTAAAAACGTTTTGCCCAACCTTAGTTTTGAAAAAGAGATAGGGTTTCCTTGCCTTGAATATTATATGAATTAATTTATTTAACGCTTAACATATAATTTATCAAGGTCAATAAAAATTAATTCAAGTAAAAACAGAAAATAATAAATAAATAATATTTATTTAAACCATAATTGTTATCATCAAAATATAAAATAAAATTATACCTATTAATCTCCCCCTTTTTGATGATTACAATTATAAAAATATTTTTAGTTTTTAAGAAAACTCAACCTTAAACTGTGAACCCTTTATAACAGTTTAGATTCAATCATAGCAGTTAATAAAATCCATTCATGGCAGTTCATAGCAATTTGTATAATCCATTCATGGCAGTTATATATAATCCATTCATGGCAGTTATATATAATTCATTCATAGCAGTTATATAATCCATTCATAGGAGTTTATAATCCATTCATATTTTTCTTCTCCCCCTTTGTCATCATAAAAAGTGACAGGGTAAAAGAAAAGTGCAATCCTGTAGAAAATATGTTAGAAATCCTGCATAGAGAGTTAGTTAAAACTTATATAAACCGAGTAAAATAAGTAGTAGTAGTAGTAATGTGAAACAGTAGAGGGGTTAGGGATTAAGGATTACAATCATGAAAATAGTTAGTAGAGTTAGTACAAAGTCAGATTTCTTCAAGATCGAGAGGAGAGAAATGAGACAGATCAGGAATGTTTCCTTCAGGATTAGTTGGTGGGGGAACAAGAGCAGTGAACGCAGTAGTGGTACTGACATTGAAGGGATCCATCAACAGGTTGTTATTATCCAAGAGCAAGCAAACCAAAGATTTAATTATGTGTAAAGAGAACTGAACATCTTCTAATTTTTTCAACACGAGAGATTGATTTTGCAACAAAAGTTGGTTCATACTATCTAGGGAGTCGATTTTTATAGCCATGTTGATGTTGGCTTCAAGATTTTCATGATCAAGTGGTTTAAAAATGATGAGAGGCTGTAGTGGCAGATTGAGATGAGATACGATGTTGCTGGTAGGGACTAGTTAAGACTGAAGATTGGACAAAGGAATATTCAAATAGTGGAAGATATGTGTAAGAAGTATACCAAAACCAAGGCAATTGTTTTGAAAGTAGTATTCAAACGAAGACAACAAGAAGTAGGCTAGATTATAGGGCATGCATTCATTTAACAGACTTTTGATGAGTTCCAGATCAAAAGGTAACATTTTTCTATCATCCCGGACATGTATAAAATTGTTTCTTAAGATTTTTCCTAGAAATTGACACTCAGCAGTTAGAAACTCCAGACCAACTTTGCATGGATAGTCAAATAAAAGAGTTGGTACCATTTGATCAGTTACCACAGACAAATTAAACTTGAATAGCATGCATTCTTTTTCAGATATACCAGATGGATGAAGATATGAATTAATCCTAGGTAATTCAAGAGTGGAATGATGCAACTGAAGGGCATGAACAAGAAATAATTCATCGATGATGTAAGTTTGTCCTTGAATGCAAGTAGTAATGGTCTTTAATAAACCAGAGGAGTCATGTGAAAACTCCATATGAGCGTAAAATGCAGCCACAAGACTGGAAAAAATAGACTTATCATAGAATGAAACCAAACATTCCCACCCAACATTCTTGAAAATATCAAACAGTTTTGGAAAGTTGTGAAATGTGATGACATTTCCTGGACACAAGTTGTGTCTCATAGACCGATATTTTGACTGGGCAGAAGGAGTAGTAAGATGAGGGACAACATTGGAAAATTGCAACTCAGAATTTAGAGGAAGAGTTTTTCTTTTAGAAGACAATAAGTTAGTCATGATAAGTATGGATGCAGGAAATATAGGGGAAAATATTAAACTGAATAGAGATGTTATATAGAGACGCGACATTTTTGAAAGAGCCTATATATATATATATAGGTAGGTAGATAAAGGAGGGACGATAGGTAATATACACTTCGAGTAATCAAGTAAAGGAAGCATTTATTAAACTAAGGTGGGAGGAAGTAAAACTGAAAAACAGTAAAATTATTTAAGTTAAACATTAGGATAAACACTGTTTAAAAAATCTGTCATTTAATAAGGTAGAGTGAGCATTTAAAAAATATCCACATGTCATATGAAGAACACAGAGAACAAAAGAATTTAGTCAAACTTAAGAATGATTACCAAATTCGGAAGGATGTATCATTTAAAACTATTTTGATAAACACGACAATAAATTATCATTTCAGAACACAATTTTTCAAGGAGACATGTAATTTGAAAGGTTTTACATTTATAGCAAATCTTAAGAAAGAGCAGATAGCAGAAAAACAATTAATCCAGTGGACCTCAGTATCCACACAATATATAAGATGGATAAAAGTAAATCCAGCGGACATCAGTATCCACACAAGTAAGAATATACAGAGAGATAGAGAGTTTATACCTGAGTTGGTATCAACAATATACCAATTTTAGTATGATAAGCTCTTCTTCATACATATTTCTGAGTGAAAGCAGCAGCAAGCCCAACAAAGATGCATAGACATATAGATATACTTTTATAGATATATATATATATATATATATATATACACACACACACACACACATGCGAGACCCCGAATTTTATGAAATAAAAGTATTCAATTTCTCTATTTTGGTGAATAGTTAAATTGATAAAAGTTTAAAGTTAAGGGTGATATTTGAAAAATTTTCAAAGTAAGCAAGTTGTCATAAAATAATTGGTGGTAAAATACGCGTGGTTGAATAGTAGCACACAATATTGATTATTAATGCTTACGTGAGAAGTCACTCAGTTTGATTCAATTATTATCGATATTTTATATATTGTTAAATCAATAATTGAGATGACAAAGTTATTAACATTATTATTTGCATTATTAACGATGTCTAGAAGTTCTGCCAAAGAGAGGTTTGGTCACCTAATTGCGCGCCAATAGGGAAAAATTCTTATTGGAAAGCCCCCTCTTTCCTGGGAACGACCTGGTCGATAAATAGTGTGAATTATGATAATAATGATGTGTTTTGTTTTATTAGTATTATTAATGTAATAAAACAGAAAAGCTTTTTATATAAAACAGAATACTTTTATAAAGTTATTCGTTTTATTAGACTATAAATAGAATATATTATATTCTATTATGCATAGTGTTTTGCATAGTAAAAACTTTTTATATAAAATGTAATACTTTTATAAAGTTATTTGTTTTATTAGATAATAATTAGAATATAATATATTTTATTATGCATAGTGTTTGCATAGTATTTGCATAGTAAAATCTTTTTATATAAAACAAAATACTTTTATAAAGTTATTCGTTTTATTAGATTATAAATAGAATATATTATATTTTATTTAAAAAAATTTGTTTTATTAGAATATTTTATAGTAAACCAATCTGAACCGTCCGTTTAAAAGTAAATCAATTAGGATCGTTCATGAATTAGTTACTATTCAATCCATTCTTATATAAATAGAAACTCATTCCTTCATTATTTCTTACGAATTCACTGAAACTCTAGAGAGTGAAACTGTAGAGAGAATTCTTCTTCTATAATCTTGAGCGTATTTCTTTAGAGTTTAAGAAAACTTTGAGCGTAGTACAAGTTTTCTTCAAGTATATCCCCATCCTACCCGTCGGAGTACTCTTCTTTATAAGGTAAGGGATATTATTTGTTGTACTCATAATGGGTATTATTTCTTTCGTATTCATGAAGAGAACTTCTATTATTCCATTCTTTATTATTCTGTTGGAATAACCTATTTATGCGAAGTACATCATACATGGTGAAATTCTGTTGTTATTCCATTCTTTATTATTCTGTTGGAATATCCTGTCGGTGTGAATTACGTCTGACCTGGTTCCATTATTTATTATTCTGTTGGAATAACTTGTCTATGCGGTCTATCGCATGCATGGTGAATTCTGTTGTTATTCCATTATTTATTATTCTGTCGGAATATCATGTCTATGCATTTACGCATGACCTAGTTCAATTATTTATTATTCTGTTGGAATAACCTGTCTACGCGGTCTATCGCATGCATGGTAAATTATGTTGTTATTCCATTCCTTATTATTCTATCGGAATATCCTGTCTGTGCGTTTACGCATGACCTGGTTCCATTCTTTATTATTCTGTTGGGAATAACCTATCTATACAGTCTATCGCACGCATGGTGAATCCTTCTGTTATTCCATTCTTTATTATTCTGTTGGAATAACCTGTTTATGTGGATTACCACATGCATGGTGAATGATCCTTTATATTCATTCCTTATTAAATTGTGGAATGATCTGTTTACGTTGATTATGATGAGAGTCATAATAAAAGAATTAAACTGATAAAAATCATTGGTATATGTAGTATTAATAAGTGTTGTGATGAGTTATGTTGATTATTATGTGAAAACATGAAGGTTTCTTAAGAAATCACAAAGGGTTGAAAATCAGATTTTGATGAAAATAGAACATGAAATTCAATTGACCATATCTCCTATTATATTTTGAATTTTTGAGTGTGGTCAAGTCCTAAAGTTAGATCTATGAGTTTTCTAACTTATCCAAGTGGAATCACTGGAAAAGGTGTTGTAGATTTTCGTGTGGACTGATTTTAGCAAAGGAGTCAGAAACTAAAAATACCAAAAAGGCTACTGCCCAAAATTTTGTGAGAAAAATTCCGGCCTTTTTGGACATGAAAATATTGTTAGGTTTGTAATATTCATAACGCAATCAAATTGCATAAAAAGTTGCAGAAGCGTGTAAAATCAGAGTTTAAAAAAATTTACAAACCATATACCCAGATCACCCTTTATGCATAATTATTAATTAAACGAAAAGATAAAGAATAAAATCATACCCTTGAAGATCGAGCTTCCTCAGGTACAAGTTCACCTCCAAATCCTTTCGCGTTCAACTTGAATCCACCGGGTTTGGTTCCTTCCTTTGATCAACGTTAGCCACCCATATGTTTGGCCTCTAGAGGTGATCCACCAAGGAAGAAGAAAATTCAAGAAGAAGGGTGGTTGGCTAAACCCTAGTTTTTCTATCTCTATAGAAAAGGCATACTCCCAACAACTTGGAATTATTACGTACTTTGTTAAAGTCAACAACCTATACCACCCATAATAAGACTCCTCTTATTTATTGATGTGGGCAACCCTCCTTAACAATTAAGAAATTGGGTTTTATTTAATTAATTAAATTCTTTTAATTAATTAAGCTCCCTAATCTTATTAGGGATAATTAATTAAACTCTTTTAATTAATTTAACCTCCTAATCTTATTGAGAGTACTTATATTAAATTAATTCCTAAACTCTTTTAGAAATTAAAATAATAATAATTGTAATAATATTAATAAGACTCCTCTTATTAATTTATATTTAATATTTCTAAAATATTAAATAATAAATATTAAGCTATTTAATTTATTCTATCACCATAGATTAAATTAAATATACATAACATATTATTACGATTATGCCATTAACTTCTTAAATAATTATTCTTCCTTTTATGGTGTGACCCTTTAGGTTCTCCATATTAAACCTAGGTTGTGAATAAATCAATTAGAACAATTTAATCTTATTTAAATAAATAAATTAAATAATTAATTTATTTAAATAAATAATATTTATTCTACAATAGGATAAGTTCTCCCAAGCGATCAACGACTTTCTAGATAATATAGATTTCAACATTAATCATTAAAGAACCTTTGAGTAAATAGTTATAGTATAATTCAATCCTTCCACCATACAATGTCCTAATTAAATATAAGACATGGAATTTCTTGTCAAGTCTTATTTTATTTAATTATATGTATTTCGACTCTTAAATGCACAACTCAAATAATGCAAATTAGAAACTCATTTCTAATTTCATTACGCCTTTGCCCGAGGACTCTTTGGGTTGTCATTTATCGAATCACATAGGACATTCTCTTCTTTATTAGAAGTGGTAGATTCTTTATTGATCATACATTATCTCCATGTACAACTTATTATACCCAAGCATACCCTTTGATATACCCTAAGGGTCTTAAGGAATAAGTCAAAGTATAACTCATCATACACAAGATACTATGATGATCTCAAGTCCAAGGATTACTTCAGACTACTATCACTACAGAATTCCTATTGATGACAAATAAAACTCCATTAGGTATTCCTTAGCGAGCCACGTTCGGTGAACTTATTCTCTAATAAGCACCTACATACTTGCTTTAGTGTCTCCACACAAATGATCATGAGATCAATCATCCTCATCTAATGAGCAAAGTTAACGATATACCAATCTATCCGGATTCACTAATCCCCAATTTAGTAATCCAATGATTGGGAACTATTTTAGTTTTAAGCTTTCTATGAATTTAGATCTCATTAGAATGATCATCATCATTATTCTAAAAGCATTGCTTAAAACTATGGGTTTATCACATATTATAAAACAAGATCATGTAGATAATTAAAAGCCTTTAATAAATTAATACTTTTTATTAATAAATGAATAAGATTGTTACAAAGTATATGCTTTATCATCAAACATGATTCGCTTGTGTGCATACTACTTTCAATCTCCCACTTGCACTAAAGCCAATCCTCATGGTAACTCATACTCTTCTTCTCTAAGTGGCGATTATCCTGTTGTTGGATAAGCTTTAGTTAATGGATATGTAATGTTGTTCATGAGAGTCCACTATCTCTATAGTGATTTCCCATCTTTCAATGATTCTAATAATCAAATGAAAGTGCCACAACACATGTTTAGATCCAAGATGAGACTTAGGAACTATTCCTAGTTCTCGTAATGAACTTTTAATCCAAACAATCAACTTGCGACTTCATTTATAGCTATATACTTTGTCTTTATCACTAAACCAAAGAACTCCTCCTTTGTTTGGAACCTTTTCAATTCATCGCACCACTATTCAAGGTAACCCTTTACCTTAAAGTGGATTTATCTGTCGTCGTCTTAGTGCGTCGAAAAACTTGAGTCATTAAGCCCTCTAGTTTTAATTCAGATCCACCATGTATGCTCACATCTTTAGTGCCGGTTAAGCACTTTAAGATGTTTTTCACTGACTCATAGTGAACTTCTCCAGGATATGACCGATCAACATCAAGTCTCGTATATTTCATTGCATACATGATTATCATTCATGCGACCTCTCTTTTCAGGAGTCTGTGGGGACTATTAAGAGAGATACACTCCATAGCTCATCGACATGAGACATCTCTTGGAGTTTGCCATGCTAAACTACTTTAGCATCAAATGAATATACGTTCCTTGGGTTAAGTTGAGCATCCTTTTAAATCTATCTATATAGATTTATATCCCCAATTAAGATACTCTTCCCAAATCATTCATGGAGGAATGTTTAGACAACTTTATCTTTACTGATTGTAGCATTGGTATGTTATACCTCATCCGTAGTATATCAACATATAATACTAGAAATTTCACGACGCTCCCACTGACCCTTTTGTACACACTAGAATTCTTACCGCATCGTATGTAACTCTGGATCATCATCTTCTATGATGCGTACCTCATCATCATCATCCATGATGAATCCATACCTCCTAGGTATCTTGGTGACTATTCGATTTACGATCTGGTTTGTGGTACAATAGGTCTATCTATAGGTTCCTCTTATTTGACTTATAGTGTTTTGTGGTTCTTGAACTTTTCAAGATCTATTATCCTCCCACTAGCCCCTTTAATGATAAACACCTTTATCTTAGAAGGCAGCGTGTTTTACAACAAACACCTTTTGCTAAGTAGAATTATAGAACATATACCCTAAACTTACTTTAGGATGTCCCACAAATTGTACTTGTCAAATCTTGTCCCAAGCTTATCCTTTGAAACCTTTTCACATAAGTTGGACAACCCTTATCTTAACATACTTAAGATTAGGAATCCTCCCCATCCATAACTTTTATGGAGTCTTCAAATGAATTTTGAGGTTACCATTTTCGATATATATATGTACCATTTCTAGGACATTATCCCAGAAGGATACTGGAATGTCGGTAAAATCATTTTGGACCGTACCATGTCCAACAAGGTACAATTTTTCATTCAGATACATCAATCAATTATTGTGTATCAGGATGTGTCCATTATGAGAAAACCATTTGAGATGATCTAGAAACTTATTGCACAAGTATTTATTCCTTGATCTAATCAAAGAATCTTAATACTTTGCCAATTTGTTTCATTTCTGAATTCTTTGAACCTTTCAAATAATTCACAATTGTATTTCAGCAAATACACACATTCAACTCTTTGAATGATCATCTCCTTTTTCTTATACTAGTTTGTTCAATTTGCAAAATATATTTTTCACGTAAATCAAGTATACAAAATCCATTAAGTAATATTTCAGTTCTATACAAAACATTATTATTATAAATAGAACAATAATTGTTCTTAATTATAATATCAAAGATTTCATTGTCAACAATAAAATGGAAATAATATTTTAACAAGAAATCGGAATACAATAACAACTATATTGACTTAATAGATTTGCCCGTAGGCATTGCTAAACTATAAGTTTCTATGGCTAATATCAAAGCAACCTTTGCTTCATTTCCCACACATAGGATTACTTACCTTGTTTAACTTTCTACTTACGCTTGGTCCTTCATAAATCTATATTTATGATAACCAAAGTCGGTATCCAATACCCAAGTAGAACCTTGACTTAAAGAAAAATTTATTTCAATCATGAACAAAAACTGTATTGTAACCGAAACTTCACTAAGCTTCTTTGGTTAGCCTCTGCAAGATGTGGAAGCAAACTCCTTTGCTATCCGTATCAGTTTTGTTCTTATTATCCTTTATTTTTGCCTTTCTATATACCTTCTTTGAATCGTTCTTTTTTTCAGAAGATCCTTTGGCCCCTACCAGTAAGACTTGGTCTTTCTTGGTTGGAAAGTGACTCTCAACATTTTTTAACATGTTAAGCAAATCAGCAAAGCTGATATCTAGCTTGTTCATATGAAAAATTCACAACAATTGTGAAAGGAGTCCGAGAGTGAGTGCAAGATCAAATCTTGACTCAACTCTCCATCCATGACAAAACCAGTTGTCCTGATTGATCAATCAAATTGATTATGTTAAGAACTTTTGTCTGTACTATAGTGTCATTGGCCATTCTAGGTCGGAAAAGCTCCTTAGATATCTGATATCTATCAGTCCTACTTTCCACACCATCAACTACTTGATGTGCAGGAATATAGTAAGAGCATCCATAGTTTCATGCTGACGATGAAGCTCGTTACTCATGGATGCGAGCATGATGCATTGAGCCAACCATGCATCATCTTGCCACTTTCTAAAAGTAGCAATCTCTTCCTCAGAGGCATTATGCGCAACCATTGCGAGGATAGGCGTATAAGGACATAAGATAGCTTTTTAGCTATGAGAACTATTCTCAAATTCCTTAACCAATCCATTTAATTGATTCAAGTTAATTTAGCATCTAATATGCTTCATGATGATAGTAATTTAGACATTGTAAAAATTCGTAAATGAATTTGTAATTTAACAACATTTTAACATACATTCTTTTATTAATTACCAAAATAAATTAGGTCTTGTTTTAAATTGGTATCTCCCACTATTTTCTTCAAACTATATTACCTCAATATATATAGTTAAGCAAAATCTAATTAAAGATCTCGCTAGTGAGAATAAGGATCCCATTTCAAATGTATATAGCCTTGTGGTGACACAACAAACTATATATAAATAAATAGGTAGACAACTTTTGTCAATTACATCAACTATGCAACTCCTTTTATTTTGCCTCTTAGATTATTTTGATCAAGTGGTGGCACATCCGAATCAAAATTATCCAAGTTAAGTCCGACCTAGCACTCCATATATTCAAAAAGAAAAATATCATCCTTGTGGTGACACAACAAAACAATATTGTTCAATTTTCTTTATAAGCATCAAATGTGATAAATTAACATCTTAAATACTTAATACTTGCCTTGTGGTGACACAACAAACTCATATTAAATATTTAATACTCTATTAATTTTATCATGCTAGAAAGGCGACGTTCGATATTCCAAATATCTTTGAAGCGCTTAGGACTTAATATAAAAATTGAGGGTTTGTTATTAATTTGTCTCATCTTGTTTAGCGCAGCATGCATATATATATATAAAATACGCTATTATATTAATGAACATGCGAAGCATGTTTGCATAATATATAATATATATAAAATAAGCATGAACATATAGAATACTATATTCTACTCGGATTGATTATGGACTTTTATTCTAGTTTGGTTCACTAGAGCCACCAAATGAACCAAAAGATCAAACCCTAGGGGTGCAAGAAATAATATTTAAATATAACTATTACATTTAAACCCGGGCTCCATTACAAACGGTCTTCAAGAGCTCTTGCTTTAATCCAATTTTTCAAAAATAATTCTAATTATTCCTATTACAAAACTATTTAAAATAAATAGAAACCTTGATCGTGATCGAGGGAAGTACATAGGAGGGAATAGAATTTACATTTAGAAAAATTAGAGAAGACGAGTCACGCAGACCCCATTTAATAAAACCCATAGATTCATGCATCCAACTAAAATAAAATCCAATCACATTGGTTGATAGTCCATAATCAATCCCATTTATTATCATACACATCACCATATGCATCAATAAATAACATTCATCTTATGAATAATAAACATTTAATATATATTGATATCATTTAATGGGCAAATTTAGTTAGTATAAAATCTAATTTTTGAATCAAAATAAACTCCTTTATTTTAATTCAAATTTAAATTAAAATAAAACTATTTTATTTTAATTTATCCAATTTTGAATGAAATAAACTATTTTATTTTAATCAAAATTTTTAATCAAAATAAACTCCTTTATTTTAATTAATTATGGAATCCAATTCCATGTATTAAAAAAAAATCTTTAATTAAAATAAACTCTTTTATTTTAATTAATTATGGAATCAATTCCATGTAAAAAAAATATTAAAGGAAACACGGATTATCTTTCCTATTTACAAATAAACTCCTTTATTTTGAATAATATGAAATCTTATTTCATATTTAAATAAACTCCTTTATTTAAGGAAACATGGATTCTCTTTCCTATTCACAAATAAACTCTTTTATTTTGAATAATATGAAATCTTATTTCATATCTAAACAAACTCCTTTATTTAAGGAAAGATGGATTTACTTCCCTATTCACAAATAAACTCCTTTATTTTAGGAAAAATAAAATCCAATTTCAACTCCAATTAGTTATCATGAAATTCTAATTTTAAAATTAAAATTAAACTTTTATTTTAAAATTAAAATAATCTTTTATTTTAAGATTAAAATAAATATTTTATTTTAATTATAAAATTATTATATATATAAATATATATTACGTTAATATATATATTATATATATAATCTTCTTTACTTTGAATCCATGTTAATGTTAACCGTTAATAGATCCCCAAGATTCCGTACCATTCTTTAAATTCCGTGTGCAGCCGGATTTTCAAACGCAAATCATGCCGATTTTTGTTCCTTTTTTTTTTTGTGTTGTTTGCATGACCCTGTTAACGTTATAAAAAAAAAACCGTGCACTATTTAATTTCCTGTAACAGAATTCAAGGGGTCGGAATAATTAAAAGATTACAAGCCAATCATTAAAATTGTTAACATGCTTCTTTGTATTCTTAGATTTAAAAGTGCAACTCTTTGGCCTTTTTATTGTGATTTCTGTTGCATGGTTGGTCGGTGGCTCATGTATATATATATATAATTCACAAAAAGCAATGACTCACGTATATATATATATATAATTCACAAAAGCAATGACTCACGTGTATATATATATAATTTACAAAACAGCAGCTATCACGTGATCCATGTTATATGTAAAGGCTTCTGCCGAATTTTATTTTTTTTTTAATAAATTTTATACAATTAAATTATGCCCAATTAAATTGTTTTAAACACATATCAACATACATATCAAATCTGAACAATTAATAATTTGCATAAAGGTTTGGCTCTGATGCCACTGTTAGGTTTGTAATATTCATAACTCAATCAAATTGCATAAAAAGTGCGGAAGCGTGTAAAATCAGAGTTTAAAAAATTTACAAACCATATACCCGGATCACCCTTTATGCATAATTATTAATTAAACGAAAAGATAAAGAATAAAATCATACCCTTGAAGATCGAGCTTCCTCAGGTACAAGTTCACCTCCAAATCCTTTCGCGTTCAACTTGAATCCACCGGGTTTGGTTCCTTCCTTTGATCAACGTTAGCCACCCATATGTTTGGCCTCTAGAGGTGATCCACCAAGGAAGAAGAAAATTCAAGAAGAAGGGTGGTTGGCTAAACCCTAGTTTTTCTATCTCTATAGAAAAGGCATACTCCCAACAACTTGGAATTATTACGTACTTTGTTAAAGTCAACAACCTATACCACCCATAATAAGACTCCTCTTATTTATTGATGTGGGCAACCCTCCTTAACAATTAAGAAATTGGGTTTTATTTAATTAATTAAATTCTTTTAATTAATTAAGCTCCCTAATCTTATTAGGGATAATTAATTAAACTCTTTTAATTAATTTAACCTCCTAATCTTATTGAGAGTACTTATATTAAATTAATTCCTAAACTCTTTTAGAAATTAAAATAATAATAATTGTAATAATATTAATAAGACTCCTCTTATTAATTTATATTTAATATTTCTAAAATATTAAATAATAAATATTAAGCTATTTAATTTATTTTATCACAATAGATTAAATTAAATATACATAACATATTATTACGATTATGCCATTAACTTCTTAAATAATTATTCTTCCTTTTATGGTGTGACCCTTTAGGTTCTCCATATTAAACCTAGGTTGTGAATAAATCAATTAGAACAATTCTAATCTTATTTAAATAAATAAATTAAATAATTAATTTATTTAAATAAATAATATTTATTCTACAATAGGATAAGCCTCCCCTAGCGATCAACGACTTTCTAGATAATATAGATTTCAACATTAATCATTAAAGAACCTTTGAGTAAATAGTTCTTAGTATAATTCAATCCTTCCACCATACAATGTCCTAATTAAATATAAGACATGGAATTACTTGTCAAGTCTTATTTTATTTAATTATATGTATTTCGACTCTTAAATGCACAACTCAAATAATGCAAATTAGAAACTCATTTCTAATTTCATTACGCTTTGCCAAGGACTCATTGGGTTGTCATTTATCGAATCACATAGGACATTTCTCTTCTTTATTAGAAGTGGTAGATTCTTTATTGATCATACATTATCTCCATGTACAACTTATTATACCCAAGCATACCCTTTGATATACCCTAAGGGTCTTAAGGAATAAGTCAAAGTATAACTCATCATACACAAGATACTATGATGATCTCAAGTCCAAGGATTACTTGTCTACTATCACTACTGAGAATTCCTATTGACAGCAAATAAAACTCCATTAGGTATTCCTTAGCGAGCCACGTTCGGTGAACTTATTCTCTAATAAGCACCTACATACTTGCTTTAGTGTCTCCACACAAATGATCATGAGATCAATCATCCTCATCTAATGAGTGAAAGAACGATGTACCAATCTATCCGGATTCACTAATCCCCAATTTAGTAATCCAATGATTGGGAACTATTTTAGTTTTAAGCTTTCTATGAATTTAGATCTCATTAGAATGATCATCATCATTATTCTAAAAGCATTGCTTAAAACTATGGGTTTATCACATATTATAAAACAAAGATCATGTAGATAATTAAAAGCCTTTAATAAATTAATACTTTTTATTAATAAATGAATAAGATTGTTACAAAGTATATGCTTTATCATCAAACATGATTGGCTTGTGTGCATACTACTTTCAAATATATGGTATAAAGTACCTCCTGTCCAAAAATGAGCTCATTCCGACTTAAAATGAGCAAGTTATGACCATTTCAATATTTAGGTTTTTTAAATGATTTAAAACGCTATAACCTTAGGAGTTCTATAACCGATGACCATGAAATTTAAACTGGAAGATCACGTTAACATGTGTAAGATCCTGCCAAGATTTGGGAATTTTTGGAGTTAAACTTGAGGTAGCTAATTTCTTAAGGAATTAATTAGAAATTGATTTTTGAAAAATAGTAAATGAATTTTAAAAATTCAGAGAAAAATATATGTTCAATATGGGACTATATTCTGCTAAATCCCAAAAAAGAAATATTTTTGGGACTGATTTGGTATTTTTCATGAAAATGCACTAGTTATGAGTATATGAGTTAAATATGTTATGTGAAGTTGAAAATTAGTAAATAGGATTTTATGGCTTGGGAATCCTATATAGGGTATATGCAGATTTTTGATAAGGGATTTGATCATTGGTGATAAAATCTTATGAGTATAGCATTTTTGAATAAATGAATGCATTATTTGGTAAAGTGTAAACAATTAAAATAAATTATTTATAAGTTTAAGAAATAATTACAATATTGTTATAATATTAATGATATTAGATTATGAGATTATTAAGTGATTGATAACATTTGGTTATTATTGAACGCTGGATAAACTGTATTATAAATGTTTAATATTTATCCTTTATCTCATTTGATTGAATCTTTATATCATTGTCATTATCCTCATGTTTATATTATGTTGAAAGTCATCTGTGGCCTGTAGTACATAGATGGACTTGGTATGATTATGACCAGGGATTATTCGGTATAATCATGACCGTAATGTTACAAATGAAGTGGAAAAAGTCCTCATTGGACCGTAATGCATTGATAGACAATTTTTGGTATGATTATGGCTATGGATTCTCTTCGGCCAAGGGTGCAAATATGAATTGTTTTATGGCATGATCATAACCGTAATGTTACAAATGATGTGGTAAAAGTCATCTTTGGCCCGTAGTGCATAGATGGACTTGGTATGATTATGATGAGATTATTTGGTATAATCATAACCGTAATTGAAAACATGAATATCCTCGGCCAGTAGTGCATGGATAATTCGTGGTCGTGATACTATTGGTCGAGTCTCAAACATTATTGGTTTCTGATTTGTATATCTTTGGCACGTAGAGCAAAGATGAACTGTTGATTATTAGTTATATGATTGTATATCTTTGGTAGTAGTCAAAGATGAATTTATTAGTATGATTATGAGCAGGAATTTTGATTTGGTATAACCATGATTTTTATGTTTTAGGTGAAGATAGGTGATGTAATTTATCTTCGTCCTGGGTGCGAAAAGGAATTCAGAATCATAATTATGATTATGAGATATTCATATAATTGTGGACATGAATTGTTGATTGATGTTACAGGGATAAAACATTATTGGTGGACTTTTAACATGGAGAAGATAATAAACCTGATGGTCTATTTGACTCTTTTAATGGATTGCTCGTTCCGCTGCAACTATGGTTAAAAAGTTTTATCATCTACCATATGTTCTAAATCTCTGATTTATTATTGATGAAGGCTATTGATAATTTAATTATCTTTAGTCATGATATTCTTTACTGGGCTAGTTTTGCTCACCCCTTTTGCTTCACAATTTCTTTTAGGTAATAAGAGTGTTGCCAAGTCAAGCGGGGATAACAGGGGAATAGAATGGTGGTTTATAGCTGTTGAGGTTCTCCCTAAATAGTATGGAAATAATTTTATTGAGAACTTTAGATAAGTGTGTCGTATTGTATACGTCATTTGATATTTAATTTTGGTGAACCGAATAGGATGAAGTGAACCTAACTTTGGAAGGGTGTTTTGCCACTATCATACAAAATGTCTAATGACATACAACTTCGTGTTATCATAAGACAGGGTTGTGCACATCCACTTGCTGAGTATATCTACGAGCACCACCTATATGATCTTGGAGTTTATTTGAAATATAATTTTCACTTGGAGACAGTGGAGATAGTTATATGTCAAGAGAAGACTCACCATTGGAAGCAACATGATAGTAATCTTCTAGTTTTTCTTTGGGGTCTATTGGGTCAACCAAGGATAATTATCTGGACATATGATATCTATCATAACTTCGATTCATGGCCTCCTATGTACGAAGGTTTCCTTGAGCACTTCCCAAAATTTTAATTTCTAAAAGCAGTTTTTTTATTTGTATTTTTATGTAACGATACCATTGTAAGGTTGTGGTCGAGGCACCATGAGAGTTACATACATTTGTATTAAAACTCACAGTATACTTGTCGTCGTATTTTGCACAACAATTGTATAAATGAAGTTGTCGGTAGTGTATTTTCTGGCGACCCAAGATTGGTGATGTATACCTATTTTGGGGGCGTCACAATATATATATATATATATATACATACATATATGTATAAGTATAAATAATATGGATATATATATAAAAATCATATATATATATATATATTTATTATGACAGAATAAATAAAGGTCAGTATAAAAAACTTTGGAGAACAAAAAAATTGTTGATTGGTTTTAATAAAATGCATTTTTTTTAAAAAAAATGGGATTTGTTAGAAGAACATGGGTTTTGTTTTTTTTTAAAAAAATAGTTGGTGGGTTAGAAAAATTATCAAAAAGTATAAAAAAAAATTCTTTCTGTTTTAACAATGAGGTGATTGTTAAAAGATGAACAAAAGAACATGGGTTTTTGTTTTTTTTTTTTAAATTGGTGGTTTAGAAAAAATTTCAAAAAGTAAAAAGATGTCAACAGAGCTTTCCAAAGCTTTCCATGATTTTGATAAGGTAGACGAAGTGGCTTGCATTGGTAAAACAAGGTAGTAATTGATGTTCAGAAATTAAAAATTTATGGAAAGTTTTAATATCATAAGAGTTGCAGAGAGATTAAATGACAAAAGAGTTTTTTTTATTTAAAAAATAACTCAGTTATGAGTTTGAGTGGAAACCCTAAAAAAATTAACACGATTTATGCTATAAAACAGAACGTATTCTGCATAGATCTCCCAATCTCTTAATAGAAAATTGTTTGTTGACAGAAACCCTAAATATTTACTAGGAATGAGATGGAGCAAAAAAAATGAAACGACTAATGAATATGCAGTTGGGTTCAACTGATGAACCCTAAAAAAATTGATCATTAGAGGTTTCACAGATCATAAAACCAAAAATATATATAGATTTTGAAAAATAAAGACGATGAACCCTAAAAAATAGTTGATCATCAGAGGTTTAACCGACCAATATATATATATATATATATATATATATATATATATAGATTTTCGAAACTAAAACAGAGATGATTTTGAATATTTTATCAAAACTTAAGATCCTTTAATTTTTGTGAACAGAAGAACACATGCAAGAAAAAAAACTTTGAACAAGTATTCTTAGATCTAGACTGAAAATCATTTTGATAGAAACCCTAACAATCTTGAGACTCAGAAATTTTTTAGTAGAAAATCATGATTAGGAAGAAGAGGGGAGCGATATAGGTGACATAATGACGCCGAAGAGAGAGATCGGAGACGATAGAGGGTAAGCCGAAGAAGACGAACTGAGAAGCGAGAGAGAGAATCAGATGAGAGATCTGAGAAGAGAGAAAAAGAGAAGTGAAGAAAATGAATTAAAAAATAAAAAGAGTGTATATATAGTTTGTCTTACCGGATAGATCCAACGATGGAGAAGTTTGCGTAGATTAAGATCAATGGCCATAACTAAATCTGAGTTGTGTTTCTTTTTAAAACATGATCCAATGGCTGAGATCAATTCTTAGTGTTGATCCAACGATTCTGATTCATAATCTATGTGCTTCATGATGGTGGAGTCTGATTGGTTTCATGAGAGAGAGGCGGATTGGTCAACTTGGACCCTTGGATATGTATAAAGATTGATGGTGTAGATTTAATTCTTGATATATATATATATATATATGTAATATACCTTACCTTAATAATAATAAAATAATCATTTAAATAAAAATTATTTATATTCATAACTAAGTTTAATAAAAAATTTAAAATAATATATATATATATATATATATATATATATATATATATATATATATATATATCTAGTTTAATACATACAATTAAGAGAAAGAGAAACTAAAATTGGTTAAAAAATTAAAAATTATACGTATATTAAAAAATATATATTAATTTAATAAAAATTTATCAAAAATACTATATATATATATATAAATAATTAAGTGGAAATTTGTTTAAACAAAACAAAAAAATAAAACAATTAAGAAGAAATATCTAGCATTCCTAACTCAATTCTTAATTTGCAGAATCTGTCCGAACTTAGTGGTTTAGTAAATATATCAACTATATTTAATTCAGTGTCAATATGTTCTAGCTTAATACTTCCGTTATTAACATGATCACATAAAAAATAATGCCTAATGTCTATATGTTTTGACCTAGCATGCAAGACTGTATTTTTGCTTAGATTTATAGTTCTAGTATTATAACATAAAATTGAAACACAGTCAAATTTCAAGTTATAATCAGCAAGGGTCTGTTTCATCCACAGTATTTGAGCACAACATCGTGCGGCTCCAACGTATTCTGTTTTGGTGGTTAAAATAGATACCGAGTTCTGTTTCTTAGAAAACCAAGAAACCAAACATCCACCTAGGAATTGGCAGGTACCACTGGTACTTTTTCGATTTACATGATGGCCTGCATAGTCAGAGTCTGAAAAACATACTAGATTAAATGGTTGATCCTTAAGATACCATAGACCCAATTCAGTGGTTCCTTTAAGATATTGAAAAATCCTTTTCACTGAGTTCAGGTGAGATTCTTTAGGATCAGCTTGAAACCTGACACATTTACAAACACTAAACATGATGTCAGGTCTACTATCAGTTATATATAATTGAATTCATATCATTCCTCTATATTTCTTTGAGTTAACAGATTTTCCATTTTCGTTAGTAATTAATTTATCCGTTGTTAAAATAGGAGTGTTAATAGGTTTTGCTGATTCTAAGCAAAATTTCTTGATCATTTCTTTACAGTATTTAGACTGAGATATATCAATATATTTTTCTCCTTGTTTGATTTGTAGTCCAAGGAAGAAGTTTAATTCTCCCATCATACTCATTTTAAATTCTTTACTCATACTTTCAGAAAAATCAATGCACATAGTAATGTAAGTAGAGCCAAAAATAATATCATGAACATATATTTGAATTACAATAATAACATCATTTTTATTTTTAGTAAATAAGGTAGTATCAACTTCGTGGGCACGAAGATTCCCGATGAGATTATCCATAGGATATATGGTTAGATTTTGCATTTCTTTTATTGCAGTGACCTCATTTTCAAGATGGATGGACGGGCTTTGAGAATTCTTATGTTTTTCTCATTTGTAGTCTACGCTTTTCCTAATTTCTCTAGCTCATCAATGATTCTGGAAAACCGAGTTTCCATATCAATGATCTTTTTCCTTCTTCAAGTTTGAAACTTTCGTACTCTTAAATTTGAGCATCTTTTCTCGTTTCTTTGATGTGATTGGTACCTTCATAGGTTACAATCATTTTTTCCCAAATTTCTTTTGCATTTTTACAGTTACTAACTCTTTTGTATTCTTTTTCAATCAAAGCACTGGTTAGCACTTGTCCTGCTCAGGATGAAATGTTCATGATCTCTTCTTCTTCAGTGCTGAATTTATATATATCTTTCTCGACAGTCTTTTCTCCTTCAATTTTGGTTAGAATTTGTACACCTCGTTCAATGGCACACCAAATTTTGATTCCTTGGGATTTGAAATAGATTTTGAATCTGTTTTTCCATGTGGAAAAATTTGTACCATCAAATAGTGGAGGTCTGGACATAGATAGTCCTTCCCCGTAATCGATAGCATTGTAGGCCATGGATCTACTCTTAGGTATGCCTGTATATACTCAATAAACAAGTTAAAGAGCACTGCTTTGATACCAATTAAAAGGTCAATAATACTCTAGAAGGGGGGGGTTGAATAGATTATTACCAGTTAAAATTCTATTTAGGCCTTTTTGAATTTTTAGTTATTAATTAGCAGATTTTAGTAATTAGCATGCAAGATAATAAAAATTCAATCACAATGCACACAGATTTATCTGGTTCATAACATACACCCCTTGGTATGTTGCTATGTCAAGTCTCAAGTCCCTACTTGGAACTTGAGATCCAATTACTATAAGTAATAAATACTCTTTCAACAGGTAGAAATGCCTTTACAAAGTTTTACAGACAAACTTCCAACTATTCAACTATTCTATCTTGGATAACAAGCTCCCTGCTCCTTCCTCAAGTCTAGTTGTACCACCTTTTTGAGATTAGTTCTATTCTATGATCTGGTCTTGAAACAACATTCTCTTCCTCACCTTACAAGTACATTAGAGACCCAACTTCCTGCTGACCTCTCTAAGACTATGGTCTTGGTTAAAGAATTACTTGCCTTTTTCACAGGTACATAAAATAAACTAACTCTAATCCTTTCTCTGTTTTACAAATAAGTTTACAACAAAGTGCTTCTTCAATAAGCTGATAAGAGTTAAGTACTGATTAATGCTTCTCAAATAAGCAGATAAAAAGTTAAGAACAAATATATTAGTATAAGCTTCTTTAAAGCAGATAGAACTTTTGTTTGGATCCACTGATGCTTCTTATTAAGCAAATATATGATATAAAAGCACTTTATAAAAAATTAACAATTCTACAAAATAAAGAGTGTTTTTCTATGGATAATATAGAATTGTTTCTTAGATAGTCTTTACCAAGTATTATATGAATTATTTTTATGAATCAATACTTGTATAAAAGAATAAATCAAATAATATTTATCAAATATAATCTTAGTTAAGCACAAACTGATATAACAAATATTACTTGTTTAACTAAAATAATATATAAAAATATTTTATCTATTATGTGAACTTTATAGATAGTCACTTAGTACTATAAGGAATCATACGGTTTAATTCAACAAAAAATAAACTTATCTTAATACTTGGACCAATTTTTCTCTTCAAAAATAATCAGAACTTTTGTAAGAAAGCTTAGAGAGAATGTAGGCAAGGAGAGTATGATTTTCTTTTGTCTGAATTGATAAAAACCAAATGAATGAAATACTCCCTATTTATAGAATTTTTAAAGTTGGGGCAAAAATGTAATTTTGAAAATTAACTTTTGAATGCACGGTTTTGATCAAATATTTTTGAATTTGAATGGTCTAGATTAAATCATGCTTTTACGCGGTAGAACAATAAAAACCGCCCAGTCCAATCTCCACCTTCTAACCATTTATTTGTTATTTTAACCAACATACTAAAACATGCTATCCAACACATGATTAGAATTATGTCCCAAAATAAGTGTTACTTTTGTCCAACACACGGTTTTTAGCACATGCACTTTAACACACACTCTCATATATACTATATACATATAATGTTTAAAAAATATAGTATACGGTTTATATATATATATATATATGTATATATATATGTATGATTATGTATATATATATATGGCAAAACTAATGATTTAGCCACCGAAATTGGCACTTTTTATTGAATATTTAATTTTTTAAATTAACTCATTGAACTAATTTTTATTTTCAAATTGGGTCATCTCGTTAAAAAAATTTGACAGAGGTTAATTTTTTATCTACGTGGCACTAACGTGGACGTAAAAAAAAGGGAAAAAAAAGAAAATGACATGGAAAATAGAAACAAAAAAATGAAAACAGCTTTTTGCAAAAAAGATCTAACCATATTCATCAAAACAAATCTTCATCAAAACAGAAGAAAAAAATTAGGATTTTTTCCATTTTATTCGTCTTCCCCAAAATTTAGGATTTTCTTCATTTTCTTCATCTTTCCCAAATTTTGCCTTAAAATATTCATCATGTTTTCTGTCGGACTTTATGGGTTTCTCTTCTAATTTCAAATTTGTTTTGTGTATTTAGATTTGGATTGTATGTTTATCATGTTTTCGATCGGACTTTATGGGTTTTGCCCCGACACAACGTTGCTTTCACAATACTTTAAATGGCTGATGGCTGATTACTGATACAAATCGGTGAGATAAAAAGAAAATAGATTGACCGTCATTAGAGCACCACCATTGTGACGCCCCCAAAATAGGTATACATCACCCATTCTGAGTTGTCAATACATGGTACAGAAACAACTATAACTTTATTATTACAACAGTAAAACTGTAAGTTTGAATACAAATATTATCTTCTAGACAATATCTATACTCAAATAAATCCTCATCACATTTATTGATACATTATTTTACAAAAATGGTGAGGACTACTAAACAACTCTCTCTAAAACCTTCATTCCATACCCAGGCTTGTATTTCGCTATATTCTCGCCTCCCGAGAAGAAAAATGGAACAAAAAGGAAAAGGGTGAGCTCAACTAGCCCAATAAAGAATATTATGACTAAGATAATATACAACAAATTATCGTTAGTCTTCAACGAGGAAAAATCTAATAGAATACAATAGACAACAAATTTTAAATCAATATTCATGAATGAAATAATAATTCATTAGAAGAGTTAAGTAGAGAATGCAAACTACTATCTTCTATGTATGAATTTAAAAGTTCACCGCTCATCTTTTATCCCTGTAACATCAATCAATATATATCTCGAATCAAATATTCATCTTTGCACTATAGGCCAAAGATATTCATCGATTGGTCATGTTCATCTAAACACACATTCATCTTTGCACTACACGGCCAAAGATATTCTTCAGAAATCATTCATCTTTGCACTACAGGCCAAAGATATTCCATAATATCATCATTTAAGACTGAAGATGATGAAAAATATTTTTAAAGAAACGAATCCAGTGAAACAAAATGACAAGGATTAAGGATTAAGGATTCGTACTTTGTTTTATCCATGTTCAAAAATACCTCAAAAATAATCATAGTGGTGTAAAATTCAAGAATGATCAAAACATGGATACAATCAAAGATAGTATCCAGAATAGATATTTTGGACAAAAAGAAGAAATTTCATTTTTCGGTGAATAGTGCCGTATTCGTGAATAGTACCGTATACGTGAATAGTGCCGTATACATGAATAGTAACTCCGACACCAAAAGATAGAAATTTCACAAAAAACATCTTCACGCTTCATGAATAGGACTCGTGAATAATAACTCGTGAATAGTAACTCATGAATAGTAACTCGTGAATAGTAACTCATGAATAGTAACCCCGACATGGAAAAGTTCCAAATTTGATAAAAAGTTTCAACCAATATTTCAGCATAATGATATTGAAGAAATAATATCATTTGAGAAGAAAATAACATCCCTTACCTCGAAAGATTAGTACTTCTAAATGGAATACCGTATAGTCTTTGAAGGGAACTTGCATTAATCTAACAATACTCAAAGTATACTCAAAATACTCACAAGAATATTTCGATAATATAGAGAGATAAAACTTCAGATTTCGGTGTGATTTTCAATTCTAACCTAAACACCCTATTTATAGGAAAATGCTTAGAACACCAAAGCGTAAAATTTAATAAAATATTAATATATATTATAAATTTCTTACGCCTAACCTTCCAAGAACTGAATTCAGTTCATTCAACACACATGTGTAACACACCATAATGAAAAAACATTTTGTTATTTAAAATATTTTAAACTTCCAAAAATCAATTATTTGAACTTTGAACTTCAATAATTCATAATAAATAGCCCTTTTATCAGAAAAATTCAAATCTCGCCAGTTTTTATAGGAAATTCAATTCTCTACAACTTTGCGTAAGAAAGTTTTTCCAATTCCAAGCAGAAATTGATCGAAATCCACAAACCAAGCGATTTTACAAAGTTATAATCAAATTTACATCAATAAATGGGGTCCACCGACATGTTTAACATGTTTTAAACATTTATTGCAACAAAAATACTCTTCCTCCTCGTATACTCATATATCCCACATTCGTTGTAAAAATATCACCATTATTATATTATTAAAATATAATAATATATTTAAATGAATTATTTTATCGAAAAGATAAAATTTCAATTTTCAACAATTGTCACAATAATAATTTTCTCCATCTATATCCACATAAAATCAATATTTTTTCTCATCATATGAATCAATAATTAATTATTCACAAATAATATTACGTAATCACAATATTGATAACTAGCGGTTCCCGGGAAAGAGGGGCTTTCAATAAGAATTTCTCCTTATCGCACGCAATTAGGTGACCAAACCTCTCCTTAGTACGTAACTTTTAGACATTGCCAATAATGTTATCTAATAATATTATTAAGATAATATGAATTATTGATTCGATAATGAAAAAATTGTGTAATGACAATTATTGGAACAACAAAGAATATAAAATATCAACGCAACAATTATTAAATCAATAAAATAATTGAGCGGTAATTATCGTAACCATTATTGAGTAGTGCCTTCTTCACGTAAGAATCAATAATTGGTGCAATACTGCAGTGCTTACCGTGTTTTAACCACCAAAGTATTTTAACAAGATAATCTGTAATAACTACTACTTTTTTTTTAAACAACTTATTTTTGTCGTTTTCTTCATCCAATCGCTTTCAGTTATGGGGCCCCCACATATCGAGCTGGCGGCGTCGTATGAATATTCCCGACAAAGATTTAATATTCCACGACCAAACGAATATTCCCGACAACAATGAATATTTTATAACCACTTGCTTATTTTGAAATATTGCGTATTTTACCCCTAACTATCCACATTAATCAAATCAACCCTTACTATTTCAAAATAATAAATAGAGAAAATTAAATTTCATTAATAATAAGTTGGGGTCTTACAACCATCGTACTCAAAACCAGACTTAGAATCAGGAGAAGTAGTGATGGTTCATTCAGAGGGTAATAGAGTTTGAATTCACAGGAGGAGGAGGACAACGACGATAGCAGAGTGGGGAGAGGTAAGAAGGTTTTACAGCAGCAGCAACACTAGTGGATCGTTCTTTTATTGGCATATGGTATTCCATGTTTGTGAATACCGCCGATTACAAGCTTAACTTCATTTATTTCATCAACAGTGGCTGGCACGACATCATGCTGATTCATTCAATTATTTTGGTTAGATCTGTTTTGATGAAGAATAAAAAGAATCAAATAAAGAAGATGGTTAGATCTGTTTTGCAAAAAAATGTTTTGATTTTTTTGTTTTTATTTTCAAGTTTTTTTTGCCACATAAGCAATATTTTTTTATGTTGTCTTTTAGTTTTCATGTTATTTTATTTTCTTTTTTCCTTTTTTACGTTCACGTCAGAGCCACGTAGATAAAAAATTAACGTCTGTCAATTTTTTTTTAATGGAATGACTCAATTTGAAAATAAAAATTAGCTCAATGAGTTAATTTAAAAAATTAAAAGTTCAATCATGTATTCAATAAAACGTGCCAACTTTGGTGGCTAAATTATTAGTTTTGCCATATATATATATAGTGTATTGATAGTTTTAAAGATAGTAATATAAGTATTTTTGCTATATGTTTTATGAAGTATGCATGCATAAAAACATTTTGCCTAACCTTAGCTTTGAAAAAGAGATAGTTCTTTGCCTTGAATATTATATGAATTAATTTATGTAATGCTTGAAATATAATTTACCAAGGTCAATAAAAACTAATTCAAGTAAAAATAGAAAATAATAAATAAATAATATTTATTTAAAACATAATTATTATCATCAAAATATAAAATAAAATTATACCTATCACAAAGAATATGGGGTCTCGCCTGTAGGCTTTCTTTTTGAAGTTCGATAAGCCCATAATGCTATTGGTAGTTGTTCTGCCCATGTCTTCGGATGATTGTCTAGGGTTTTTGATAAGATTTTTATCAAGGTTTTGTTTGTAGCCTCTGCTTGTCCGTTGCCTTTTGGGTAGTAGGGTGATGATTTGTAGTGTTTTAACTTGTATCTTTCCATCAGATTTTTGATGTCCCAATTGATGAAGGGAGTTCCATTATCCGACAAAATGATCTTCGGGATCCCGAAACGGCAAATGATGTGCTCCTTGATAAAATTTGCCACTGCTGGTCCCGTAGCCTTCTTCAAGGGTATTGTTTCCACCCACTTTGTGTACATCTCGGTGGCAGTTAAAATCCAGATGTTACCCTTGGAATTAGGATGAACAGGACCTATAAGATCCATTCCCCATGTATGAAAGGGCCATGGTGTTGCTAAGGTTCGTAAATCCACGATGGGAGCAGGGATCAAGTTTCCATGTATTTGACAAATGTGGTACTTTTTAACAAATTCTAGACAATCTCCTTCCATCTTTGGCCAGTAATAACCGTGATCAATAAGATGTTTGTACAACATGGCTCCCCCTTGGTGTTCGTCCTTGTGCATTTGGTAAACCAAATCTTTGTCTTCGCCTAGTTCCAGACACCGTAAGGGCTTGCCATTGAACCCTCTTCTGAACAATTCTCCATTTTGCAAGAAGAATCGTTGTGAATTCCTCTTTATTATAATTTCATCCTTCTTATCGGTCGGAAGATTTTCGCTTTGTAAGAACTCCATATAAGGGATTCGCCAATCCGCTATGTCATCAATAAAGGCGCATTCCTCCTCCCCAGGGTATTCTCGGCATGAAACACATTGGCGTTGTAGGGCATCTGCTTCCTTCTTCATTTTAGGCCAATAATACCCTTGGCATTGTAACCTACGATACATGCCTATGTCTGCCAATCCGTAGTTCTCGTCATGCACCTGATGCAAGACTCTATTTGCTTCCTGCCTCCCTAAGCATCGCGTCAATACACCATCTGCTTCTTTGTGATACAAGACACCTTTGATGATGTTCTACTTCTGTAGCTCCATGATTGGTATTATTCCTTCCTTTGTTTGCAATTGATGGGAGATGTCATGTGTGACACCCCCAAATTCGGTACTTCCATTTCCACAGGATTTGGTGTTCACTGTACAAATATAATCTATCTATCTACCCATAAATAAATGCAAACCATGCAATAGATAGAAATAATAAATAAATCTCCCCTTCTGGGGTTAAATCAACGGCATAAAAATACAATCCCAGGTCACTCTAACCTTAAACATCTGTGCGGAATCATAAACAATAACAAGTCTTAATAACATCAAGTCTAAAAATAAATACATAAGAACAACAAGTCTTCCTCATTTGTTAACCTTGCCCTTGCCTTTACTAGTGGAAGGCTCGTCTGATCTTTCGTTCTTAACAAAAATGTTATTATTACGCAGGAGTGAGAACGATTTCCCACAAGTATAATAGTACAACAAATGAATAATAACATGCGAATAAATTAAAGACTTCTGAAATAGAAAACTCAGCTTTTGAATCAAGAATGAATAACAAGAGACAAAAGAACTTCTGAGGGTCATCAGACCTTGAACTATGTCCTAGGTTGACAAGTGTTTATACTTGAAACCTTTAACAGTCATAAGACTATGGACTCTTCTTCTTGTACTTAGGGGATCGCCCTTTAGTACCATCTCATGCACAATATCTTAATGCTAACGCATAAGTAATCCCCTATACAGGGTTGTTCATCTCAGTTTGACATTAGAGTTCGCACCAAAGGAAGTTTGGTTTGGATAATTCATCAAGGGTTCTAAAATTTAGAATGCTCATCAACTATGGACTAGTTGAATCATTAAGGGTTCGCTAGTCTAACAAAGTTCAATAGTATTTGATAATTTAAAATTGGATAGCAATCTCAAAAGGTATACAATAGAATAATTATTGTATAACAGAATTATACTTTGAAAGATTAATACACTTTAATATAATAAAATGGACTTGATCAATAATAACGAGAATTTGCTCGAAGTAAAGAGATAACTTATAAGCTCATATTAAGATAACGAGTAGGGTTTGGAAACTTGCCTCGTGCGTAGATTACATGTTAATTAAACTCGTTCCTTGATTTAAATCCCACATATCATTTACGTTCACAATACCAATCAATTATAACATACTAATCATCACAAGTTCATTCTTCTTGTCTAACTCAAATTCATGACTATACTTAGTCAAGTTACTACACTCATTGTCATAATTAACACTTCATGAACAATAAGCTAACTATGCATTCAATCATTCACTTCACAAATAAATGTGTTATTGACATGTTAAGAATTTATTTTAACACCTCATTATATGTCTAACATATTTTTATGGTAATTAGATTAAGTTACTAACACATTGCTAGACTTGAGCATTTAAAAACTTATTTCTGGACCATTCTGCTAAGTGGCGCTGCGGCGCCACTTCTAGGCTTATTCTTGGCGCTGCGACGCGGTGGCACTGCGAAGTGATCTTTGGTACTGTGGCGCGAGTCTTAAAGCACGGAGTTGGCGCCGTGGCGCGAGACTCCAGATTCAGTTTTCCAATTCGCGAAAATTGCAGAACATGGCCAAAAACTCCAATCAACTTATTTTTACATGAATTTAGACATACCCAAACATTATAATGCACAGTAAACTAATACTCAACCATTCTAGCATGATTTTAACAAGTTAAAACACATAATTTGCAAAAATCAACACATTTAATTTCACTGTTCTTGATGTTTTTGAAGGTTTTGAACATAAAACATAAAATTTAACACTACGGATTCGTTATAACACCAAATCCATCCATTCAACTTTTGTTTTCTTCGTTTTAACAGGCATAATTATATACGTGTGTGAATTTTACAAAACAATTTATGTTTGACATATTAAATTCATGTATAAGGGCCATATGGCCATATTCTATACTCTGTAATCATATACTGTATAATTTTATGAAACTAATGATATGGAAATCTATAATATATAATAAAACATGCTACGCTAACATATTATCACATTTACATTCACAAAATCAATAAGATTTCCAATTATAGAGATTTAATAGAGAAATTGAAAACCATTTTCATAAAACCTTAATGACGTAAAAATGAGAATTGGGTTGGAGAAAATTACCCAGAGCGTAGAGTGAGTAAAGATAACAATTCCTTTTTCAGATACTACTTCAATCACAGAGTTTTCTCCCATAATTCCTCTGAATACTCTCTGAAATCTCTCTAAATTCTCTTACTCTCAGGTTGAACACTTAATAGCAAAATACGTAAAACAAAACAAACTGATCCTTTATGCGCACAGTTGAGGCCAGTTAATCCATACGTGGTTCAACTGCCCTCAACTCCTCATAAGGCCTCGTTTGGCTTGGAAACATGAATAACCCTTCTAATTATTTTAATTAATCTCTTATACTATAATTTAATAATGTCACACCCAATTAAATAATAAATCAATATCTTATTTAATTTATTTTAAATAACATATAATAATTTCTCATTAATTCACATAGTCACATAATTAAATTTCTCATTTATTAACTATGTCAAATTATTAAATCTCTAATTACTTATTAAATTAATTAAAATCTTTGTTATAGCTTATTAAATATTTCTTTTTACTACAATAAGCTCACATAATTACATACTTGAATAATAAAATTCTCCACGTTAATTTAATAAATATAACACATATAATTAAATTAATCTACCACAATTTCATCAATTAATTATTTAATCTAATAATTAATTCATCAAAAAATATTTATTTAATCTAATAAATATTAAAATTAAATTACAAAATCTCGATTGCCACATCATGTCTCCAATCATCTTTAATGTCTTTGGGGAACAAGTCTAGCACCGTGGTTGAGAGGGTTCTCTTCATTACCTTTACATCCAAGTCTTCTCCTTGGACATAGACTCGAGATGCTACTGTTGCTAGTGCATTAGGCTGTTTATTTTGTCCTCTTGGCACATATTCAATCACCAACTTCTTAAAAGCCTCCATCACCTTTTGTGCTACATTTCGATATGGTGCCAAGATAGGTTCCTTCACTACAAATTAGCCTCTTATTTGCTGCACTATAAGGTTTGAATCTCCCTTTACTTTAAGATGTTTGGCTCCCAATTCTTAAGCCACCAACAATCCTAGTATGAACGCCTCATATTCTGCTTCATTGTTTGTGCAAGGGAAATCCAATTAGTATAACAAGGCCACTTCATTTCCCTCTTTGGTAGTCAACACCACTCCTGCTCTGCCTTTACCTTCTACAGATGATCCATCAAAAGCCAAACTCCACCATTCTGGGTCCTCATCCATCAAGTCGATTGATTCTACTTCTCCACCCGGAAGATCCTCAGAAGGGGGTTCATATTCTCTATTTAGAAATTGAGCTAGCAAGTCTGCCAAGGTTGACATCGGATCGCCTTCTGTGTTACACACTTGATGTTGTATTCTAAAAGAATCATCATCCATCTGGTAGGTCTTCCTACTAATGCTGGCCTAGTCAATAGATATTTGATTGGATCAGTTCTTATTGAAAGCTTTACTTCGTGCGTTAAAAAATAATGTCGCATTTTTTGCGCAATGAATACCAACACTAGGCAATGCCTCTCTATCTGTGAATACCTAGTTTCTGGTCCTCTGATTATCTGGCTGATGTAATACATAAGTTTCTCTTCTCCATCGAACTCCTGCGTGATCAATCCACCTATAGACTTCTTGGTAGATGTGATGTACAACTATAATGGCATTCCTCTTTGTGGCACTACCATCGTTTGCGCTGAAGCCAAAATTCTTTTCACCTTCTCAAAGGCCTGTTGTTGGTCTTGCCCCCAGTCCCATTATGCCTTTACTTTTAGCAATTCACCGAAAGGTTCTGTGACTTCGGCTAATGCTGGCATGGATCTTCTCATGTACGAAACTTTCCCTAGAAAGCTCTTCAACTACTTTTGCATCTTTGGCGGGGGCATCTCTATAATTACTTTTTCCTTATTTGGGTCCACCTCTAAACCCCTGTTGTGAACCAAGAAGCCCAAGAATTTTCCAGCCGTCAGTCCAAAGGCACACTTCTTCGGATTCATCCTCAATTTGTACCTTCGGCATTGCTCAAACACTTTCCTTAGGTCCTCCACATGAGTTGTCATTTTCTTGGATTTCACTACTATGTTGTCCGCGTAGTCCTCTACTATATCATGAATCATGTCATGAAATATAGTGTGCATTGCCCTTTGATAAGTTTCCCCGGCATTTTTCAACTCGAATGACATTACTACATAGTAGAAATTCCCAAACGGGGTACGAAAGGCCGTCAACTCTGCATCTTCTATGGACATCTTTATCTGATTGTAACCCACAAACCCATCCATGAATGATATCATCTTGTGATTAGCTGTTGCATCTACCAAAGTATCTATGTTGGGTAATGGGTACATGTCCTTCGGGCATGCCTTATTCAAGTCTCTGAAATCCACACATATTCGTAGTTGTCCATTTGATTTCATTACCGGTACAATGCTGGATAGCCATGTTGGATGTTAGATTGGCTTAATGAACCCTACTTCCAACAACTTCTTGATCTCTTCCTTTATTTGAGTTTTGACTTCGGGTGCATAGTTGCGAGGTGCTTGCTTCGCTGGGTTCATTCCTGGGCTTATGTTTAGATTGTGCTCTACAAGATCCTTGTCAATTCTGGGAATCTCATCGTAATTCTAAGCAAAGACATCGCTATACTCTCGCAATAATTGCACAAGCTCCTCCTTCTGGTTAGCATCTAGCTCCTTGTTGATATAAGTCGGCCTTGGCGTTCCTCCATCTGTTGCCAAATTAACTTCTTCTAATTCATTTTATTAAGGTTTTGGCCTATCCTCAAAACATTCTGGAGCTGGTTCTACCTTTTGCTGCATAACTTCTCCTTCTTCATTATAGTTAGAGTGAGGGACACCTCCTGAGCCGTCGGTTTTGCATGCTTCCTTGGGCTCTCCTCCCTTGCACCATCACAACCGAAACACCACCTTTCCGTCGGGTTTAACAACCCTCTCCCATTTCATCTTTTAGCCATCCTCTGACTGGGTTATTTGCTTGACATTTATTATATTTCTTGCATCTTCAGGGTCTGCTGGCCTTTTCTTTTCTTCTTGATGATTGGGTAATATACCCATGAATTGGATATTTTTGGGCTTAAATTATTGTATTCTCAAGGCATTTAGATTCATTTTTACTGTGTTTAGTTGTTATTTTGCAGATTCGGGAGCTGCAGGGACAAATTGGGAAATTTTAAGCTAACAATGGCAATTTGGTAAATACTTTGAAGTTCAATTATTTGGCGCTCATATTATTATTACTACGTTCGGTAGCATGGTATTTGGCCGTGATATTAGTTGACCAAGACGTGCGTGTTGACCAGCCGTTAACTTAATTGTTGGGTGTTAATTGATAATTGCTGAAGTTGATTGGGAAAAGGATTGTGAAGAGATGGAATAGGAGTATAAAAAGAAGCTAAGTTGCTGAAATTGGGACGGATTAACTACACAATTAAAGGCTAAGCAAGGAATCAAGATCCGATAGAAGATTTTATTTTTAGAGTTTCTTCTTCTCCATTCTTTCAATTTGTGTAATTCTTTAAGGATGATTTTCCAAATATTGTTGGTTTTAATTTTTGTCATGAACTAATTTCTTAAATTAAGATTTCAATTGAACCTTTTATGGCTATGAATTAGTTATTCGATTTATTCAAATTGTTTATGTCAAAGTGAACTGTTTATCTTGCCTTGTGCTGATTGATTAATTATTTGGCCAGTAATTACCTTGTTACTCTAGAAGGAATTGAAAGAGGAATTCTAGGGTTAGAACCGGGCACAATAACGTGTGACTTAGTTATTTGCAAAGTGAATAATTAGGTTTGTGAATTGAATGGAAATATCTGTTCACCGCATGTAACATATAAGGATTTAGGATTGAAGGAGTTTAATTCAATTGTTTTGCATTGGAATATAGCAAGATTAATTTGGATTAAATAGAAGTCAATTGATCACTTGGAAAAGGACTTTTGGCATTTGAGAATTCCTGTTAACAATTCGTTAGGCATAATAATTGGGATAACTGGATAATTGATTTATAGTTCATAATTGGGGATATTGAAGTCTTAATCCTTATTTATCTGAATTCATTCATTCAAATCTTATTTTTGTTTATTTGCTTTCTTTTAGAATAATCCCTTTTAATTGTTTAATTTAGTTTTCTTAATTCGAAAAATCACAATTTATGGTTGTTTAAATAAAATTGAATTGATATAGTTCTAGTAGTTGAAATTAATTAATTAGAATTCTCTATGGGATCGACACTCTATCTTATCACTTTATTACTTGTTGACCGTGTATACTTGCACATTTGCTTTGATTGTGAAATCAACCAACAAGTTTTTGGCGCCGTTGCCGGGGACTTCTTTATTAATATTAATTCCATATTAGTTATAATCAATTCGGTCTTAATTTAAATGTTACTTATTTTTCTTCTTGTATTTGCAGGAATTCTTTGCGAGTGTATGCACACTAGATCAAGGGTGAAAAAGGAACTTTTTCCTTATACGAACAATATCGAAAGGAAGTTCCGAAAATTGCAGTTGAATAGTGCGGGGTCACCTGTGGAAGAAAATCTAGCAGAACAAGAAATTCCAGTGAACATGGCAGGGGACGAACAGAAATCGCTTAGGGATTATGCCATGCCGAATGTCACAGATATTCAGTCGAGTATTAGGAGGCCGGCGATCAATGCGAACAGTTTCGAGATCAAACCGGTAACAATTCAGATGCTACAAAATACATGCCAGTTTGGGGGTAGTTCGATAGATGATCCTAATGAGCATATCTTGAGCTTCTTGGAAGTTTGCGACACCTTAAAATTCAATAATGTGTCGGAAGATACGGCAGGGTTAAGGATGTTTCCGTTTACCTTGAAAGATAAAGCACGAAGTTGGTTACATTCTTTGCCTCCTGGTTCAATCACAACTTGGGACGACTTAGCTCAAAAATTTCTAGCTAAGTTTTTCCCACCAGCGAAGTCGGCAAAACTATGGAACAATATTCACAACTTTGCACAGTTTGACTTAGAATCGTTATATGAGGCGTGGGAAAGATTTAAGGATATGCTCCGTAAGTGCCCACATCACGGAATTCCACAGTGGATGCAGTTGGGGATATTCTGTGATGGTTTGCACGCGTCCACAAGAGCCAGTATTGATGCAGCAGCAGGTGGAGCGATCATGTCTAAAACTTTTGATGATGCATATCTGCTGTTAAAGACAATGGCCAACAACAATTATCAGTGGCCTATTTCTAGATTGAACCCTCATAAAACACTGGGAAATTTTGAAGTGGATCCTATGACAGCATTAGCAGCACAAGTGGCCGCGATAGCTAAGAAAATGGAAACATGGAGTCCACCATCCACACAGCAGGTAGCAATGGTTTGTGAATTATGTGCTGGGGGTCATGCTACGGATCAATGTGCCATAAATTCTGAATCAGCAAAGTTTGTAGGGAGTTATAATCGATCTACCCAACCTTATACGAATCAAAACGCATATAATCCGGGTTAGAGAAATCATCCGGGGTTTTCATGGAGTAACAATCAAGCTCAAGCGCCGAGACAACAAAACACATCCGAATTTCAAAATTAGACTCAACAACAACCAGAGAGGAAATTAAGTTTTGAAGAAGCCTTGGAAAAATTAATTAGAGCTACTGACAAAAGGAACGAGGAACAAGACAAAATATTGAATCAAGTAGAGCTGAATATGAAAAGCCAAGGTGCATCGATAAAGAATCTGGAAAATCAAGTGGGGCAGATAGCACATGCACTGAATAACCGACCACTTGGAACACTCCCGAGTGACATAGGGAAAAATCCGGGCATAGATGAGCATTGTAAGGCTATAACTCTACGAAGTGGAAAGGATTTGCAAGAGACAGTCAAGGATAGGGAAAAAAGGGACAACGCAACAAGTGAAATAGAGGAAGTCGTGGGCACCGGAAAACGTCAAGATGTGACCTTAGAGCAGAAAGAACCAGAACCAACCATCATAATGCCTCCCATACCGTATCCGCAGAGGTTTCAGAAATCCAAGTTGGATAAGCAGTTTTCAAGATTCTTAGATATTTAAAAAAAACTGCATATCAACAACCCCTTTGCAGAAGCCTTGGAACAAATGTCGAGTTATGCCAAGTTTATGAAGGAGGTTTTGTCGAGAAAGAGAAAACTGGGTGAGTTCAAGACAGCGGCATTAACCAAAGAGTGAAACACAATTATATAGAATAAGTTACCGCCGAAGCTCAAGGATCCAAGAAGCTTTAATATTCTATGTGAAATTGGAAATCAATTTTTCGGGACGAGCATTGTGTGATTTGGGGGCCAGTATAAATTTAATGCCATTATCCATCTACAGCCAGTTTGGACTTCAAGCACCACGACCGACAAATATCAGTTTACAGTTGGCGGATCGATCGGTTACATATCCACGAGGTATTGTTGAGGATGTTTTAGTCAAAGTGGATAAATTCATCTTCCCCGCGAATTTCTTTATCCTTGATTGTGATGTAGATAGGGAAATCCCAATTATTCTTGGGAGACCATTCTTAGCAACGAGAAGAACTTTGATTGATGTGCAAAAAGGAGAATTAATGATGCGAGTTGAGGATCAACAAGTCACCTTTAATGTATTCAAGTCGATGTCTTATCCGAAAGAAAAAGGTGAGTGTATGCGGGTGGATATCATGTAGGAATTAGTTAATCACAAGTTCAGTGGAAATTATTCAGAAGACCCGCTAGAATCCATTTTGCTCAGGATGGACGACGATGGTATTAAAGATGACGTTGAGTATGTCAAATGGCTAGATACATTATCTTTCTTCCGGAAAAGCAATCAATCATTTGACACCCTTGATAGGCCCGAAACGGAAGGTAAAAACTTCAAACCCTCGATAGAAGAGCCACCGGTGTTGGAATTAAAGCCATTACCATCTCATCTGCAGTATGCTTATTTGGGAAAAGATGCTACCCTACCAGTTATTGTTTCGACGGAGTTAACTGACACGCAAAAGGAGAAACGTCTACGGGTCTTGCTAGAGTTCAAAACAGCAATTGGGTGGACTATAGCGGATATTTGGGGAATTAGTCCATCATATTGTATGCATAAGATTTTAACGGAAGAGGGGGCAAAACCAACCATTGAGCTGCAAAGAAGGCTAAACCCCATTATGATGGATGTGGTGAAAAAGAAGATCATAAAATGGTTGGATGCCGACATTATTTACCCAATCTCGGACAGTTCATGGGTGAGTCCTGTACAGTGCGTACCAAAGAAAGGGGGTATGACAGTGGTGAAGAATGAAGCTAATGAGCTCATCCCTACTAGAACAGTTATAGGATGGAGAGTATGTATGGACTTCTACAAGCTGAATAAAGCCACACACAAGGATCACTTCCCCTTGTCGTTCATTGATCAGATGTTGGATAGGTTAGCGGGACATTGGTTTTATTGTCTCTTGGATGGATATTTCGGATACAATCAAATTGCCATAGCCCCGGAGGATCAAGAGAAAACTACATTTACATGCCCATACGGTACGTTTGCATTTCGGCGTATGTCCTTTAGTTTATGTAATGCAACAGCAACCTTTTAACGGTGCATGATGGCGATCTTCTTCGATATGGTCGAACAGAATTTAGAGGTATTTACGGATGACTTTTCTGTGTTCGGTGATAGCTTTGATTTATGTTTGAAAAATCTGATTTAATTGTTGAAGCGATGCATGGAGACTAACCTGGTCCTTAACTGGGAAAAATGTCACCTCATGGTGAAAGAAGGGATTATTTTGGGGCATAAGGTTTCTGCAGCAGGGTTAGAGGTGGACAAAGTGAAGATTGAGAAAATTGAGAAATTACCCCCTCCATCATCTGTGAAGGGAATTCGGAGCTTCTTGGGACATGCGGGTTTCTATAGACGCTTCATTAAAGATTTCTCCAAAATTTCAAAACCTTTATGTTCCCTGTTGGAGAAAGACGTGCCTTTCAAGATGGATCAGTCATGTATCGAGGCTTTTGAAGTATTAAAGAGGAAATTGGTCTCAGCTCCAATTATTGTGGCGCCCGATTGGTCTTTACCGTTCGAATTAATGTGCGACGCTAGTGACTACGCAGTTGGAGAAGTATTGGGACAACGTCACGACAAGATTTTTCACACAATCTACTATTCCAGCAAGACGTTGACGGATGCCCAGTTGAACTACACAACCACCGAAAAAGAATTACTTGCGGTTGTGTTTGCTTTCGACAAATTCAGAGCATATCTCATTGGGACCAAAGAAATCATTTATACTGATCATTCTGCCATTAAGTATTTGATTGAGAAGAAGGATGCCGAACTGCGGTTAATACGGTCGGTACTGTTGTTACAAGAATTTGATTTGGAGATCCGAGATAGAAAAGGTACCGAAAATCAGGTGGCGGATCATCTTTCTCGGTTTGAAAATGCAGAATTTCAGCAAAAAAGACAACGTCTTGATCAATGAGAAATTTTTGGATGAACAACTTCTTCAAGTAACAACGACATTTCCATGGTATGAAGATAATGTGAATTACTTGGTTGCTAAGGTGT
Organism: Panax quinquefolius; assembly: GCA_020205615.1. Taxonomy (NCBI): domain Eukaryota; kingdom Viridiplantae; phylum Streptophyta; class Magnoliopsida; order Apiales; family Araliaceae; genus Panax; species Panax quinquefolius. The sequence continues at coordinate 87,993,749 of CM035156.1, read as the reverse complement.
TACCTTCAGATTTGAATTCGCAGCAACGAAAGAAGTTCCTCCATGATATTAAGAAGTATTATTGGGACGAACCATTTTTGTTTAAGGCTTACGTGGATCAAATGATTAGAAGATGTGTGCCACATGAAGAGATGGACATCATATTAGGTCATTGTCACTCATCAGATTACGGAGGTCATTATTCCGGTGATTGAACAGCGGCCAAAGTTTTACCATCGGGATTTTTATGGCCTTCTCTATTCAAAGATGCTTACCTCTATGTGCTTAAGTGTGATCGGTGCCAACGCGTAGGTAATATCTCCAAGCACAATGAAATGCCACTCAACACAATTTTGGAGGTTGAACTGTTCGACGTATGGGGAATTGACTTTATGGGACCTTTCCCATCCTCTTTCAATAATCAATACATTCTGTTGGCGATAGATTACATTTTCAAATGGGTAGAAGCCGCAGCTTTACCCACGAATGATGCCAACGTTGTCCTCCGATTCTTAAAGAAAAACATCTTCACACGATTTGGGACGCCGATGGCGATAATAAGTGATGAGGGAACTCATTTCTGTAATAAGCAGTTCACTGAATTGCTTGTAAAGTATGGGGTTCATCATAAAATTGCAGCTGCGTATCATCCCCAAACCAATGGTCAAGCGGAAGTCTCGAATAGGGAGGTCAAGCGAATTCTAGAAAAGGTGGTCAATCCGTCATGAAAAGATTGGTCATTGCGTCTAGATGATGCCCTATGGGCATATCGAACAGCGTACAAGAATCCGATCGGCATGTCACCCTACAGAATGATCTACGGAAAGGCATGTCATCTCCCGGTCGAACTAGAACATAGTGCACACTAAGCCATTTTGAAACTTAATTTCGATCTACAAGCAGCTGGTGAGAAGAGGTTACTTCAACTAAACGAGATGGACGAATTTCGGTTCAATGCTTATGAAAACGCTAAACTCTACAAGGAGAAAGTCAAAGCTTGGCATGATAAGAAAATTCTTGGTCGGACATTTGAACCGGGCTAACAAGTCTTGCTTTACAACTCATGATTGCGTTTATTTCTTGGGAAATTAAAATCCCCTTGGTCTGGCCCGTTCGTAATTATATCTGTTGCACAACACGGGAACATTGAAGTTGAGGAACCAAATTCAAAACAAACATTCAAGGTTAACGGCCAACGATTGAAACACTATTGGAGTGGACCCATCGAACGTCAATCCACGGTCATGTACCTCTCCGAACCAATGGACAATTGAGCAACACTGCAAAGTCAGGCTGACGACTATAAACCAAGCGCTATAGGGAGGCAACCCCATTTTTTATTTATTTATTTTTTATTTTTATTTTATTTTCCCATATTCAAACTAGTGTAGTTGCAGTTATTTCATTTTTATTTATTCGTTTTATTATATACTCTGAATAACATTTTCCTGTTTAACAATTCAGTACAGCTTCAATGTGACCATTCAAATACATAAGGAGTATCAGGGACAACGCCCCGGTGCTTAAAATCAATAAAAGCAAGCGCTTGACCCGATCCATCGAGAATCGACAATAGCCTTGGCGCCCAGTCTTTAGAGTTTAGTTTATTCACAGGCGCCCGTGCTTATAAGGGTGACACAAAACTCTTGTCTTATAGCACCCAATGATGAACTTATGCCTTATTACAGCACCACGATCTTTGGGCTCACGAATCAGTCTTTGGAGCATAGCATACCGGCGCTCTAGCTAAGCTAAAAACACGCGCCCGTGGCGGGGGGACGCGAAGTAGACTCCTATCTCAGTTCAAAAGCTCGGTTTCTAACTCCTCACCTTTTTAACTTCCTCACACGATTCCACTCCTCATCTGGTAACTGATCTTAAACCTTCATATAATGTCTCAATACCAAACACAACTCCACATATCACATTGGGATTTCCTTTTGCAAAGCAATTTTCATCTACCGCAAAGGTATGTTACTAAATTACTCTTCATTGATGGTGAAATCAACTCTTGTTAATTGTGAGATGGGTAAGCTAATTTGTATCTTGACTCATATTCTCTACATCTATGCTGCCGATTTTCATCCATTTGATTTTGATTATCTCATATTGCCGGCATGTGAATCACGTTCGATTGTTCAACACTTTTGGTTGGGATATCATGCATATGTGGTGATTGAATACTAGGGATGTGATTTGATAGAAAACTAGTGTGATTCAAAATGAAATATGAATTGCCATAAGGTGTTCGATATTTTGCCTGACTCAATATTGTTTGTTCAATGCGCACAATACCATTTCCACACACCAAATTTACTTACCGTTTTCCATCACAACACCATGGGTCCTCAGTCAAACATCTATATCACTATTGTGGAGGGCTATATTATTTTGATGCATACGTGGGATCATATTGCTATACATGTTACACCTTGTGAGCGTCACGTGTGTTGCTTTTGCAATTTGAATGAACCATAAGGCTACTTAGTCAAATTTGTGCTCCCATGCTACCATGTGTTTCCCCACACCCCAACTCTCGCACATAGAATACATATATCTCTAATCACATTATGCTCAATTCTAATATATATGAATGCAAATTCTTACAGAATTTTTGACATGGCTTCAAAGCGTCAATGTGGCGAAGGTTCCGGTTCCGCCTCGTCTCCACCAAAATTTGATAATAGAAGGTTTGTAAGCGTCGAGGCACAGGAACGATACAACAAGATGGCTACCCGCTCTCTCATCCCCGAACAAGGTTTAAGGCCCGATTAAGCCAAAGACGGGGACATAGCGATCATGATAGCTGAGAGGAATTGGTTCACACTTACCAAACAGCCCGATCCAGCCGTGATTGCAGTTGTAAAAGAGTTTTACGCCAACGTCCCCGAACACTACCACTATGGAATGTATGTGCGGGGTAAGACAGTCAAATTTGGTGAAGAAGACATTAATGGGTGCTATCAACTGCCATTAGAGGGATTGAACGACGAGTATGCCAGTCTTGTGAGTCAAGATCCAGACTACGAGAAAATAATTCGAGAACTTTGTCAACCGGGTACTACGTGGACATTATATGAATGTGGCAGCATAACTTTCCCTCTTTCCCACCTCAGTCTATATGAAAAGGTGTGGTATGCCTTCATTTGGCTAAACTCATGCCATGCACACATGTGAGCCATGTCACTAAAGAGAGGGCTATTTTTCTATATTCAATTATTCAAGGCCTAAAAATTGATGTTGGCCACCTTATGCAGCAGTCCATTCTCCGAGCATCAAGATGAGGGACCATAGGAGGTTTACCCCATCCATCGTTAATTTATGTTTTATGTGCCAAGTTTGGGGTCAAATGGAAATCAGATGAGATGATTCAAATGCCTATTCCAGTATTGGACCATAAGTTGATCAGTAGGTATAAAGTATGGACAGGTGGGGAGAACCACCTTAGGGGATTTGGTTTTATAATTCCCCAAGTTGAAGCTTCAAAAGCTCCACCACCTCAAGCTCTACCTAGTTATGGTCCTTCCTTCGCCGCTCACCGTGGTGTGGTTCCTAAAGCGGTCCAACGTGAAATAGACGGATGGTTCTACAATATCGAATCTCAGAATATCCGCCTTTCAGAACGTCATGATGTCATCTATAAATATATAGTCGACCAATTTACTGCTCAGAATGTCATGCATGCCCAACTGTACCCGGGCGTTATTCTTATCCAGTTCCCTACTACTCCCGTTCTGCCTGTGATTCCCCCTTCCGATCTAGAGATGAGCGAGGATGATGATGCTCCACCCGAGGCATAAGCTCGTCAGGGAAGTCCTCTATTTTATTTTGATTTATTTTTCGCATGAGGACATTGCTCTAGATAAGTTTGGGGGTAGTTAATTTCTATTTAGGATTGCTATTGTTATTGTTAATAGTCTATGGATAATTTGAATTGTTATTGTTGGTTAAATGTTGCATTTAGGATTGCATGTTAATTCCAGCTTTTGATAGTACATATGTTTGGGGCCAATGATGAAATTAAAATTGCATGAACAAGTCTAGTAAGGATTGTGAAGTTAGTGATATGATTTTTTTGACATAAGTGAAATCTTTATCTGTTTGACACTGATATTATCAGGATAGCACATTTTGAAAAATGACCATGTTGGCTATGATAGTTAAATGAATGGATAATAGACTTCTAAAGGATGAATGCTAGTGAAATAAAGGAACAATTTGAATAGCTAGTGAAGACTGAATTTAGACATAAACTCAAGTTTGGGGAAAAAATATTTGGAATATATAAGCTTTAAAAAAATGAAAAAAAAACTGTGGCATGCTTGTCTAGTTTTGTGGCCTTTGTTACTTGAGTAAGTAAGCCCGAGGGGATTTTCTCTACACCTAGCGCCCTAAGGTTTTAATGGCTTGGGAGTCGTTGGTCGAAAACTCGTTAAGGTAACACTGAAAAGCCTAAGGGAATAAGACAATGCATAGTCATGAGAAAAAAAACAATAAAATAAAAAAAATATAATAATAAAGCGGGAAAAGTGCAAAAAAAAACCCGTTAGAAAAAAAATAAAAAAAAATAAAAATAAAAAATAAAAAAATAAAAAAATAAAAAAGAAGCATAAGTAATCCATTTTGACCGTTGAACTTTAGTAGTTGTTTGATTTCAGCCGAATCAAGTTTATTTGATGAGTTCTCGAATTTAAACTGTATGATGCCTACTAAGAAATTTATTATCTTTCATATTTTGCTTTTTATTGGTTAGCATGGTTGTTGAACACACACTCACAATATCAGTAATAACAGATTTAGATTCATTGATTGTTGGGATATTATTGAACTTAATTAACATGATGTATTAGCATTTTTTGTGATTTTTCTGAGGCCTATAAATATATGTGTGCTATTCGATTGTTGGAATTAAGAACGTATAGATAGTTTGCATTTGCATGGTGGTTAGTTTTTTGTATTGTTTTGTGTTTTGTTGCTTGAGGACATGCAACGATTTAAGTTTGGGGGTATTTGATGATTGGGTAATATACCCATGAGTCGGATATTTTTGGGCTTAAATTATTGTATTCTCAAGGCATTTAGATTCATTTTAACTGTGTTTAGTTGTTATTTTGCAGATTCGGGAGCTGCAAGGACAAATTGGGGAATTTTGAGCTAATAATGGCAATTTGGTAAATACTTTGAAGTTTAGCGTCGGGGCGCTCATATTAGTACTACGTTCAGCGCCGGGCGCTGGGCCGTGATATTTGTTGACTTAGACGTGCGTGTTGACTAACTGTTGACTTAATTGTTGGGTGTTAATTGATAATTGCTGAAGTTAATTGGGAAAAAGATTGTGAAGAAATGGAATAAGAGTATAAAAAGAAGCTAAGTTGCAAAAATTGGGACGGATTAATTACACAATTGAAGGCTAAGCAAGGAATCAAGATCCGCTCGAAGATTTTATTTTTAGAGTTTCTTCTTCTCCATTCTTTCAATTTGTGTAATTCTTTAAGGATGATTTTCCAAAGATTGTTGGTTTTAATTTTTGTCATGAACTAATTTCTTAAATTAAGATTTCAATTGAACCTTTTATGGCTATGAATTAGTTATTTGATTTATTCCAATTATTTATGTCAAAGTGAACTGTTTATCTTGCCTTGTGCTGATTGATTAATTATTTGGCCAGTAATTACCTTGTTACTCTAGAAGGAATTGAAAGTGGAATTCTAGGGTTAGAACTAGGCATGATAACTTGTGACTTAGTTATTAGCAAAGTGAATAATTAGGTTTGTGAATTGAATAGAAATATCTGTTCACCGCATTTAACACATAAGGAATTGGGATTGAAGGAGTTTAATTCAATTGTTTTTCATAGCAATATAGCAAGATTAATCTGGATTAAATAGAAGTCAATTCATCATTTGGAAAAGGACTTTTGGCATTTGAGAATTCCAGTTAACAATTCGTTAGGCATAATAATTGGGATAACTGGATAATTGATTTAGAGTTCGTAATTGGGGATATTGAAGTCTTAATCCTTATTTATCCGAATTCATTCATTCAAATCTTATTTTTGTTTATTTGCTTTCTATTAGAATAATCTCTTTTAATTGTTTAATTTAGTTTTCTTAATTCGAAAAATCACAATTTATGGTTGTTTAAATAAAATTGAATTGATATAGTGCTAGTAGTTGGAATTTATTAATTAGAATTCTCTGTGGGATCGACACTCTATCTTATCACTTTATTACTTGTTGACTGTGTATACTTGCACGTTTGCTTTGATTGTGAAATCAACCAACACTCCTCTTCCTTCTTTCTCCAGGTCTACTAACACTGGCTTCTTATTTTTGGAACATTCTCCGTGTTCCGAGATCTTCTTCTTCTCTTTTTTTGCAGGCACAAACTTATCTTCCAGCACTTCCTCCCAGCTTGCTAGTCTTAGGGAATCAGGTTTAGCAATTTGGTTTTCTCCCTCTTCAACGACATCATCAAAAAAGTTGCTTCGGTGATGTGTGCCTCCTCTGGTCCAAAGGGATTCTGAGTTGCTGGTACCTTCACTTCTCTCCCTTTCCAAATAGTTTTTAGGCATTGATGAAAAACTACCACCCCGTAGTCATTTTGCCAAGCTCTTCCCAACAAAACATGATATGTTGCATCTACCTCTACAACATAAAACATTACAAGCCCTCACATCTTCCCAACTCGCATGTCCACCTTGATGTGTCCCATGGTTCTTGTACTCTAGTTAGCGAATCCTGTATTGTTTGTTTGTTCCTTCATAATCTTCTTCTCTAGTTGACCTAACCGTTTAAACGCGGTATATGGCATAATATTTACAGATGCTCCATTGTCAATGAACGCCCTCCGCACCTCTATGCCATTAATTACTGCTGTCATATACAGCGGCCTATTGTGAGGGTATCTTATTTCTCTATCAGCTTTAGAGAAAGATATCTTGTTTTCTTCTTCTTCCATTATCTTCACGAATCCTTTGCTTATGGCCATGCAGGTCTCTATCCTTGCTTCCTTGGCCAATCCTATTTGATCAAATTTTTTTTGAACTTGACCCCATTCATCAATATCGTCACCTGCAGGCCTGGATCACATTCCTCCTTTACTTCCATCATCATCTCCACTTCTGGGATTGTGATGTGGATAACAGTGTTGCATGTTTCTTTCCCTTTGTAGTTTGGCAGTGGCTTGTCGTGAACACTACTTTCCTTTCCCAATTCAATTTCCCCATTTGCCAACTTCTCATGGTATATCCTCCACAAGCTGTAATAGTCCATAGTGGAATGTCTCGCATATTGGTGGTATATGCAAAAGTCCAGTCTTTTCTTCATTTCCTTCGTCACTACAAATCTAAGCCTTGGAGGTTTCACCACCCCATTGTTCATATAGACCCTTAAATTCTTTCTGACTTCATGTGATAGCCTCCGGGATTGACTTTCTTACATATTTGTGTCCAAACCTTCCTCTGCTCCGGTCAAAATGTTTCTCATGTTTCTCCCCTTTGCCCCCTGGTGGTTTTGACTGAGAGTTAGCCAAAGCCACAGTTGCTGTCCTCTTGCCCTTCCATGTAATCGTTGCATGGCTAGTGGGTAATGTCCTAATTCCTACCAAGTCTTGTGCAAAAGATGAGAGGGTCGCGAAGGAATCACAAGCCTTGGTAATGAGGTCGAGCTTGAAGGCATCTAAGGCACCATTGTTGCAAATGCTGACCAAGTTCTTTTTTTTAATTGGCTATGCGCACTTCTGTGCATGGGCCCTGAACCTTTCAACGTAATCTAATAGCTCCTCATTCGGCTTCTTCCTGAACCTCATGAGCTCTACAATGGTTACCTGTTTCTGCACATAAAAAAATTTCTTAAAAAATTATAATTTTAGGTCATCCCAATCATGGACTGACCCATTCTCCAAATTGTAGTACCAACTAAAGGCACTATCCTTTAAAGTTTTGTTGAATTCCCGCATCAACAAGTTGTGGTTGTTTACTTCATCATATCCGAACCATGGAGACATTGACTCTACGAACCTGGCAATATGTTCCCTTGTATTTCCTTTCTCCCCATTATATTTTGGAACTGTGGGGGATGCTTAATATACCTTGTTGGGTAAGGTTACCTCCAAATGTGTGCCGGGTAAGGTGGAGTAAAGTCTAACTCTGAGGGTCGGGATGTCTGTCTGCGAAGTTGATTGATCACATCGATCATATCATCCTTCGTCATGTACTGGCTCATGGCGTGAACTCTCTGGGGTGTTGTGATATACTTTTGTATCGGCAGTGTGTTTGGTGAAGAGATTGGTTGATGTACACTTGGATCATGCAAAGCTGGCACTGATGGCAGTTGTTGGCTCACTCACTGGTCATGGATTGGGACGGTTGGCATCTGCACCTGTGAAAATGTTGGGAGAGCAGTTGGGATGATGTTTGTCTGAGGTTGGCTTACTTCCAACCTAGGTTGTGGCATGTCACCACTGTTCTGGGGGTCCAAGTTTATTATTGGAACCGATTGACTTTCCGTTAATGGAGGTATAATTTGGTTCTCTTTGTTCTTATTGCCATTGTTGTTGTCTTCCACTCCTTCTTGTTCTCCATGCGAACTGCCCGGGAACATGGCCTTGAAGGTAGGGATCTGCATCAACTGCTGACGAAAGTTCCCCATCTCCTCTTGCTTCCTCTCCATCTCCAGTATCATGGCCATCATCATCCCTTGTCCTTTCCGTACTTCCTTTAATGCCTTGAGCATCTCAAGTTGCACAACATTAGTCTGCTATCTGCTTTCATCCTCGCCTTGCCTTTTTGCGTTGATTTGTTGTTGATTGGCCATGTATAGTGATGTTAAACTCCCTTCCGAAGCGTCTTCAATAAGTGGTTGGTCAAAATCTAGATTTGCGCCTTAGAAGGCTTGAGTTGCTTGCCTTGGAACTCGATTTGTTGAGGTAATACTATTTGTTGGTGAAGTAGCTCTTCTTGTAGTTCTCCCACTTCAAGTTGTGGGCATACCCTTCACGAATTCTACACCCCCCCAGCAGAGTCGCCAAAGAAATGTGGGCAAGGAAATCGTACCTTGCTAGGATTAGGGTTTCGTGTTGGCTGATGAGGAGAGAAATCCACGAAAAGTACGAAATTAATTGATTGATTGAAGACGGGAGAAGAATAGGTGAGCAATTACTCCAACAACACGTGGCAGAACTCCTAGAATCCGAGAACCTTGTTAGAGTAGCAAGGATTCAGAGAGCCTTCTTGAGTCTTCGGGTTGAGAGAGAATCTTCAAATCTCCTAGTCTTCAAAAAGGTCCAAGAGTCCAAAGTGAGGTCCTTTTCCCAATGGAGTGGAAGGGTTATTTATGGGTTTTTTGGAGAGTGGTCATGTGCTAGGCACATGACCTCGAGGAAATCCCAAATTTACCCTTAGTCATCAGAGTAATGCCCAGATCGTCTTGCCCTTCTAGCCACCATTCCAATCCCTCAATCAATTCCCAAAATGAGTCGCCTCCACGTGTCTTATGTATCGAGACACGTGATAGATTCTCTCAGGTCTTGCCTCTTTGTTTTCAGCTCTTCCATCTTTTCATTTAATCATAATGTGAACCTTAATTTGTGCATTTAATTCAATTAGGTCAAGTGAACCCTAATTTACACTTGGGCCCACATAATTTATATTATAAATAATTATGCTTAACTATGACTTTTGTTTAGTTTAGTTTAATATTTGAGAAAAATAATTAATATAATTTTTAATACTTTTTTATATGAATAATAAGATTCGTTATCATTGCAAGAATATGGTCTAACATGGACCAACACTTTCAACGACTGCCATTTTTGGTCGCTGATCGATCGTTGGTGTAATTTTGCCGCCAAAAAATTGGCGCAATTGTTGGTGGGGAGGTTTGTAGCGACCACTCACTATCAGCGATTGCTTAGCGGTTGCTGATATTTCCACATTATTAGAAATCAGCGACTGTTGCCTCTTTTTTAGTTATAACAAAAGAGCTTTAACTCATGCAAGTATACATGTGTCAACAAGCAATACAGAGTAAGATGTCTAAAGTAAACTATTATGCATCAACTAAATCACTATTTTTAAATGCTTAAACTGATGCTTATAATTGTGAATTATTCTAAATGCAAATAATAACTAAAATAAGAATAATAGTGTAATAAATCAAATCTAAAAATAATGGGATCCTAACTTCAATTAATAGTTTATCTAATTACCACCATCATGCAAGATTGTTCACGTATCACAGGAAAGTAGCCAAGAGCACTAATGTAGACATAACCATTTTTCAATGTATTATGACCTACTTACATAACATCCACATGCAATAAACATCATGAAATCATCAATAAAAACAACCTCACTAAATTTCTATGTGAAATTGCAGTAATATTAAATTTAAGCACAAGCCCTTATTTAACTCATACGGTGAAACAGTATATGTCTATCTGGTTCACAAAATACAAAGCTAAGTAAAACAGCCCCATATACGCATACTATCATGATTACAACCCTACTTGCATGTTATTTTTCAACTCCATACAAGCACGTAAAATGAATGGTAATCAAGCATTCACGCATTCAAAACAACCATGATAGAATTTCCTGACAATACATAAACAGTCTAGCAATTAGGCCATAAGTTAGACTATGTATTAAAATTCGTTAGAATCCCATAATGGATTTTAGTTCATGACTGAACCAAAAGCCATTATGGGATCAAAGCTACGCATGGAAAATAAGCAAACAATTGAAAGTGAGAAGAGAGAATTGATCAAACCCAATTGTTGACTACAATCCAATCGTAACGGTCAAATCCTCACTAATATCCAGCAAAATAATAGTTGTTCATCCACAATGATTGAATTCCCAAAGAAGAAGTAAAGAATAATGAGTTTTTGCTTGGCTTCACGTTGGAATTCTCTCAAAGTGTAAACCTTAGTTCTCAATATAAAAAAACGTAAAAACTAATGAATAATACATCTGGTACCAACCATAATAGTTTTTACCAACTCAAACTCTTACAATTAAAAAATTAAAATTAAATTAATTAGTAGCTTCAAATGTCGCGCGCGGGAGCGCGTGTCCCCTTGTAATCATCGTGCGGTAGCGTGTTTGAAGTCCAGTCGATTTCAGGTGATCGCATGGCGCACGTGTTGAAGCTTTGATAGCCATGGCGGCTTTCAGTAGTTTGAATTCTCGTGTTCCGCTGCTACTACATACGTATCCAGCTCATCGATTCTTTGACATGCCACTCTTCCTTCATCCATCCTCAGTTGCATATCTCCCATTGTTCCACATGTCATGCTTCCATTAGCCTCATGCCATCTACCATCGCCAAGCTATGCCATTTCCTGCACTTGTACACCAAAGGAGTTCTCAGTACATGCAATGCAAAATATCATGAAATATAACTAAAAATACACTAAAATGTACTTGAGATGGGCATAGTTCTCATAAATTGATATCCAATAAGTAGGTATAAAACCCACTTATCAAATACCCCCAAACTTGAACTATTGCTTGCCCTCAAGCAATGCATACTATATAAACACTAAAAATGCAACTACATGTTATGAAACTAAATCATGATGCAAACTAGTCTCACATTGTTCTAGCTATAACAGAATTTCAGTCCAAAATTGCTTCAACGAATTATCCAGATTCTAGAATACAAATTCAAACCAAACTATAGGCATAATATCATACACTCAAATAATTCATATATGCTATAAAGATGTTGTGTGTGTGTGTTGTGTTCTCCAAAACTTGATTTAAGCAAAGAATACACATGCTAAACTGCTCAAAACAGGAAATTACATTCTAAATCAAGACTTATGTATACTTATGCAACAAAGACTGTTCCAACATATCAAAATAAACTGAGGTTCAACAATGGGTTTAAACTGCTTTATTCTTACTCACGAGGGCGATTCTCGCTCTTTCCCACGGTGTTTATTTTTTTTTCTTTTTTTTATACAGCGAGTGCATTTTACGCTCCATCTCGCTTCTTCTAAGAGTCATTCATTTAGCTCAAGAAGGTTCAAAGATAACCTTTTTATATATATATATATATATATATATATATATATATATATATATATAGCATACCCATGTGTTCCCATAGTTTGATTATCAATGTTTTGTATAGTCTAAGTCCATTTTCCACAAATTTCTCTTTTTAAAACCACATTTCCTATTAAGCAATGCAACACATAATCCTTAAGCCTACAAGCAATTGTGAACACGATAGTGCAAACCGAAAGCATTTAGACAGCATCATGAATTACATCGTGTAAAACATTATATCTGAGTTCATGTTATCCAAAATACTCAACAATCCTTCAAAATTAAATTTCATCATAGGCTAGACAAAATTTCCATAAAGCTAGAACTGTGAGACATGCAACTACACATATACTAACACAAAATAATGATGACTAAAAACAGAACAATATAACATGCAATTATTATCTAACACATAAACATGCAAACTTTTAAACTAAACATGAAACTTTAAACTAAACATGCAAACTTTAAACTAAACATACAAATACTATATGCAACTACACTACTACCCCATTACCCCCAAACTTATAATATTTATTGTCCCAATGAATGAAGGTAAAGGGTTACAGAAAACTCCCCTAGTGCTCAGCGAAATAATTGGAAATAATTTAGTCCGCTAGTTTTAGCTAGCACTCTAGCCGTTGTTCGCTCTCCACCATAGTGACCCCCATACACTGAAGATTCACAATCCTGCATAATCCCCTCGGTCTCGCTATACGGGATACATCTTCTTATCATTTGATCCGCACACTGTTTAAACAAATAAGGTTCATCCCATATATACCATTTGACATCATGCAGAAATTTTTTCTTTTGATGATGACCCACCAAGTCAGAAGGTGTCATCTTACTCACCAAATAGTTTGCATAGTCTGCAAACCAAGGCACTTCCCCTTTCACCACAAACAACTGCTCATCTGGAAAGGATTCATTGATTACAACTTTGTCTTCTGCCTCCCTTTCTGGATTCTCAAGTCGAGATAAGTGGTCCGCCACTTGGTTTTCAGGGCCCTTTCTGTCCTTGATCTCCAAATTAAATTCCTGTAGTAATAAAATCTATCTGATCAACCGGGGCTTTGCATCCTTCTTTGCCTCTAAATGTCGAATTACCGCATGATCCGTATACATTATCACCTTTGTGCCAATCAGATATGCTCGAAATTTATCAAAGGCATACACCACTGCCAATAACTCTTTCTATGTGGTGGTGTAGTTCAACTATGCACCTGTAAGGTTTTTGCTGGCATAATAAATAACATGAAACATCTTCTCTTTCCTCTGCCCCAAAACAGCCCCTACGGCTTAATCACTAGCATCACACATCAGCTCAAATGGCAAATCCCAATCTGGTGCAGTAATAACTGGTGCTGAAGTTAGTTTCTCCTTTAAGTGCTCAAATGCCGACACGCAAGCCTCGTCAAAATTAAAATGAGCATCCTTCTCCAATAAACTGCATAGTGGTTTAGTTATCTTGGAGAAGTCCTTGATGAATCCGTGGTAGAAACCTGCATGTCCCAGAAAACTGCGAACACCTTTTACTGAAGTAGGTGGTGGCAAGTTCTCAATAGTTTCCAGCTTAGCCCTATCCACCTCGAGTCCCTTCTTCGAAACTGTGTCCCAGTATGATTCCTTCTTGTACCATAAAATGGCACTTTTCCTAATTCAGCACTAAATTTGTCTCAACACACCTCTTCAAAACCATCACCAAATTCTCAAGGCATAAGTCGAACGAGTCCCTGAAGACTGAAAAATCATCCATAAATACCTCTACATTTTGTTCCACCATGTCTAAAAATATAGCCATCATGCATCTCTGAAAGGTGCTGTTGAACTACTCAGTACTAAAAGTACAGTAATACGCGTGGTTGCATAGTAGCACACGGTATTGATTATTGATGCTTACGTGAGAAGTCACTCAGTTATACTCAATTATTGCTATAGTAATTGCTGCATCATATCTCTCATATTATTGATTCGATTATTGTCACAGTATCATCTGCATAATATATTATATTATTAAATCAATAATTGAGATGACAAAGTTATTAATAGTATTAAATTACAATATTTACAATGTCTAGAAGTTCTGTCAAGGAGAGGTTTGGTCATCTAATTGCGCACCAATAAGGAGAAATCCTTATCGGAAAGCCCTCTCTTTCCTGGGAATGACCTGATTGTTAAATATTGTTAGTTATAATATTAATGATGAATAAGTTCATGTTGATTAAAGATGAAATTGATAGTTTCATTGTGTTGGAATTAATAGTGTTAGTGGAAATTGACATTTATTTCGATATTAATTGATGTCTGGAAGTTATACTGACCAGTCAGGTAATTAATGGGATAAATGAGAAATTAATTGCTATTAATTCACATGATTATAACTATTTGTTCACATGTGTGTACTATTGATTCACATTCTTGTACTATTATGGGAGTTGGTGTAAGATTGATAATACTTGCATGACTAAGTTAAAAATAGAGGTATAGATGGAGGTACTATACTGTAATTCATATTTTCACATGATTATAACTATTGATTCACAAGATTGAACTATTGATTCACATTATTTACTATTAGGGGAGATGGTGCAAGTTTGATAATACTTGCAGGACTAAATTAAAAATGAAAGAAAAGTTAAAGGTATTGTACTGTAATATTTCAAGCCCCAAAATGTGCAATTATCGAAACTATATTTTCCTATAAATAGAAGCTCATTCTTCCTTCATTTCTCACTAATTCACTAAAGTTTTAGAGCAATTATTATAGAGAGAAATTATAGAGAGAAAGAAGAAGAGAAGTCTGCTACCTCACTATTCCAGTATCAAGTCTTCTTTTGAGGTAAGGGATATTATTATTATAGTAAGGGGTATTATTTTTTTCATATTCATGAAGAGAGCTATTGTTATTTCATTCCTTATTATTCTATTGGAATAACCTGTATACGTGGACTACCCTATATATGGTGAAATTCTTCTGTTATTCCATTCTTTATCATTATGTTGGAATAACCTATCTATGCGAAGTACCGCATACATGGTGAAATTATTCTATTATTCCATTCTTTATTATTCCGTCAGAATATCCTGTCTGTGCATTTACGCATTACCTGGTTCCATTATTTATTATTCTGTCAAAATATCCTGTCTGTACGTTTCCGCATGACCTGGTTCCATTATTTATTATTCTGTTGGAATATCTTGTTTGTTCATTTATGCATGACCTGGTTTCATTATTTATTATTTTGTTGGAATAACCTGTCTGTGCGGTCTATCGCATGCCTAGTGAATTCTTCTGTTATTCCATTCCTTATTGTTCTGTTGGAATAACCTGTCTATGTGGATTACCACATGCATGGTGAATGATCCTTCGTATTCATTCATTATTAAATTGTGGAAACGATCTGTCTACGTGGATTACCACATGGCAAGCGAAAATCCATTTACAGTTTCATATATTCTATTATACTCAGTTGGTTAAAGTTTTGACTTCTATACTCCATGAAATTAGTAGAATATCCTGGATATTTTCGCTTTATCCAGTATCTTTTCATGAAAATATTCTTCTGAGAATTCTTAAATTTTACTCTACAAAGAAGTATCATGTTGACAATTTGGACGTAATTGATTTCAGGATAAATTAACTTATAAATATTTAAAATTTATTCTTGAACTTGTTTTATTGAATTATTATGTCATTGTCATCATCCTCATGCTTATATTGTGATGAAAGTCATCTTTGGATTATGTGCATAGATGGACTTGGTATGATTATGACCAGGGATCATTCAGTATAATCATGACATGTAATGTTATAAATGATGTGGTAAAGGTCCTCAGTGGCCTGTAATGCATTGATGGACAATTTTTGGTATGATTATGACCAAGAATTATTCGGTATAGTTATGACCATTGATGATTTAATGAATATCCTTGGCCCGTAGTGTAGGGAAGATTAGATGATGTGGTTTATTTATTAAGCTGAGTCTCAGCGATAAAAATTGATAAAAACATTTTAAATCATAGAAGATAGTAGATATCATGCTCTACTTGACTCTTCTAATGGATTGCTTATTCTGCTGCAGTTAAACTTGATGTCTATTGTATTTTATCAGTTTAACATTGTTGAAGACTAATGATAATTTATTCTGCATTATCTTAGTCATAATATTTCTTACTGGGTTAGTTGAGCTCACCCTTTCTTTCATTGTTCTCTTCAGGAAATGAGAATATAGCTGGGACTAGTCGGGGAACGAAGTGACGGTCCAGATGATAGCATTAGTAGTCCTCACTATTCTGTTAAATAGTGTGATAATAAATGTAATGATGACTCTATTTGAGAGTGGATATTGTCTAGAAGGCAATATTCATGTTTAAACTCTCAGCTATGTTTTGTCGTATATTACACAACGGTTGTATAATTAAGTTTGAATTTGTATTCTGTACCATGTATTTGGCGAATCAAAATGGGTGATGTATTCCTTCGCTAGTATGACCTACCTAAGTTTATTTGGTATTTAATTGGTCGGTCAGAGTATAGGGATATTATGCGACATGTTAATTAACCCTTGTTTTGTGGCAGTATTTGAAAATGGCATCAGAAAATGTTGAGATAAGCAATGAAGCACATGAGACCATTGAGTCACCATAGATTAATACCCAGGGTAATGTGCAACAGGAAGACAATAATCCTCATGTAAATAATAACACCGATGAAATGGTGAATGATGGGATGGTCAGAGGCTTTATGCAATTCATGCAACATCAAGCGAGAGCAGCTCCTGTCCAAAATGCAGGTGGAAACACTGACAACTCTCAGACGGTCACCGCTAAGCAGTTCAAGGAGCTGGGACCACCGAAGTTTTTTTGGAGAGCCAAAACCACTTAAGGCGGAGACAGGATAAAGCAGGTCAACAAGATATTTGATGTCTTGGGATGCTCTGAGGAGCAAAAGGTTCCCTTTGTGACCTTCATGTTGCGAGCAGAGGCAGATTACTGGTGAGAATTTGTAAAGCGTACTCAACCTGCCGCACTCAAAATGTCTTGGGAGAAGTTCCAAGAGCTATTTAACGACAAGTACTTTCCTGAAAGTATTTATCACATGAATGAGGTAGAGTTCATCAAGCTTGAGCAAAACAATATGACCGTGGCTCAGTATGAAGCTATG
This sequence comes from Panax quinquefolius, assembly GCA_020205615.1. NCBI lineage: Eukaryota > Viridiplantae > Streptophyta > Magnoliopsida > Apiales > Araliaceae > Panax > Panax quinquefolius. The sequence continues at coordinate 87,976,542 of CM035156.1, read as the reverse complement.
TTTGTTGAGTTGTCTCGTTTTGCGTCCCACTTGGTTGATAATGAGGAGAGAATGACGTGGATATTTCTAATAGGTTTGAAACCCGAGATACGTCAATACCTTATCTCTCATAAACTGTGTTTGTATTCAGATGTTGTGAATAGAGCTCAGTTATTGGAGCGCGATAATGAGTCAACCCAACCAAGAGAGAGCAGCCGACAAGTCGATAATACCAGTGGTAGAAGTCATCGAAGCAGTGAAAACAAATGTGGTGTGAATCAACATGCCAGAAATGATAATCACTTCAGTGATAATCATGGCCATGACAATAAGAGTGGACATTTCAAGAAGAGGAGATTCAACAAGGATGGAAAGACGTCAGCACCAGTACCTGTTGTTAAAGAAGAAGAACGACCGCCGATCGTATGTTACAAATGCGGAGGGGAGGGACATATCAGTCCAAACTGCGTGATGCAGTCCAAAGCGTGTTATTATTATGGAAAAGAAGGTCACCTAGCCCGATTTTGTGGTGTACCAAAGTCAAGTCCAGCTGGGATGGAGGCATCAAAGGGTGTCCAAAATAAGACAAAATCGGTAGTTCAAGGGAAAGCGTTTGTCGTAACCTCCCAAAAAGCGAGGAATCTGAACGAGGTGATCATGGATAAGCTAATCATAAACTCTAGGAAAGTTTATACATTATTTGATACCGGTTCTACCCATTCCTTTATTTCTCCTACTTGCGCTCAACATTTAAATTTGACTCCGGAGAAATTAGACTTTGACTTATCTGTTGAACTCCGTTGAGAGAAACCTTCATTACATCCACGGTTTATAAGTCTTGTTTAATTCAAATCGGTAACCGCACATTACCTGTCGATCTTATTTCTTTGAAAATACTTGCATTTGATGTGATTTTACGGATTGATTGGTTAACTACTCATCATGCTAAAATCGATTGTTTTTGTAAGGTTGTTAGCTTTCATAATCCTAACCAACCTATTATACAAATTTAAGCAACCAAACCATTAAAGTTAATCACTATCATATCAAGTCATAAAGCTATTCGTTTATTGAAAAACGGATGTCAAGCTTTATTAGCCCATGTCATGGATTTAAATAAAAATACGTCAGATTTGAATGATATTTCTATTGTTAATAAATTTCCTGATGTATTCCCTATAGAACTTCCTGGCCTACCCCCAGAGCGTGAAATTTAATTTTGTATCAACCTTGAATCTGGTACAAAACCCATTTCCAAAGCCCCATATCGAATGGCTCCTATTGAACTTCAGGGGTTAAAAACCCAACTATAGGAATTGTTAGACATCAATTTCATTCGTCCTAGTACGTCTCCTTGGGGTGCTCCTGTTCTATTCGTGAAGAAGAAAGATGGTAGTATGCGACTTTGTATTGATTATCGGGAGTTGAATCATATCACCATCAAAAATAGATACCCGTTACCTCGCATTGATGACCTATTTGACCAGTTGCAAGGAGCCAAATTCTTTTCAAAGATTGATCTTCATTTCCGGATATCATCAGTTGAAGATTAAAATTGATAACATTCCAAAGCGCTTTCGAGAACTTCGAAGACGGCATTATGAATTCCTAGTCATGTCTTTTGGAATGACTAATGCTCCTGCTGCCTTCATGGACATGATGAACAGAGTATTCAAGGAATATTTGGATCACTTTGTGGTCGTCTTTATTGATGACATCCTCATATACTCCAAAACCCGTGAAGACCATGAGCAACACTTGAGGCTGATACTTCAAAAGCTTCGTGAAAACAAGCTTTATGCCAAGTTGAAGAAATATGAGTTCTGGCTTGAGGAAGTTGCATTCCTTGGGCACGTGATATCAAATCATGGAATATCTATTGACCCAACGAAGATTGAAGCAATTCAAAGTTGGGAGCAACCAAAGTCTGTGACCGAAGTACGTAGCTTTCTCGGCTTAGCTGGTTATTATCAGAGATTCGTGGAAGGATTTTCTCGAATTGCTACTCCATTAACTCATCTAACTCGAAAAGATACAAAGTTCAGTTGGAGCGAGGAATGTGAGATGAGTTTTCAAGAACTCAAGAGGACACTCATTTCAACACCTGTTCTAACAATACCATCTGGTTCGGAGGGATTTGTCATCTACAGTGATGCTTCAGACAAAGGGTTAGGATGTGTTCTCATGCAACATGGGAAAGTCATAGCCTTTATGCCTCTCTATTAACTCAAAGAATATGAGAGGAATTATCCTACTCATGATCTAGAGTTGGCCTCTGTCATTTTTGCGCTTAAGATTTGGAGGCATTACCTGTATGGAGAGAAGGTGGAGATCTATACGGATCATAAAAGCCTCAAATATTTCTTTACTCAAAAGGAACTCAACATGCGGCAATGACAATGACTTGAGCTGTTGAAAGATTATGATTATACTATTCAATACCATCCAGGAAAAGTGAATGTAGTAGCTGACGCATTGAGTAGAAGATCATATGCGGGTACGATTGCGATATTGTCAACGCAAAGGCCCGTTTTATATGACTTACAAAGGATGGAGATAGAGTTAAAAACTCCAGGGACCCATATGATGATGGCGAATATACGAGTAGAAGCGACTTTAATCGATAAAGTTAAAGCTGATCAAACAACAGACTTGGAGCTGATGCGTATGAGGAAAAAAGTGCAAGAAGGTGCTATTTTGGAAGCAAGAATCGATGAAGAAAGAATACTTTGAGTCAACTCCAGACTTTGTGTTCCTAACGATTCTGACTTGAAGTATAAAATCATGATGGAGGCGCACAACACACCGTTTACAATCCATCCTGGGAGTACCAAAATGTATCGCGATCTTTGACATATATTTTGGTGGAGCAATATGAAGAGAGAGATAGCGAGGTTTATCTCAAGGTGTCTAACTTGTCAACGAGTCAAGGCGGAGCATCAAGTGCCAAAAGGTCCATTGCAACCACTTGAAATTCAAGAATAGAAGTGGGAGCACATTACCATGGATTTCATTACTGGTCTTCCCAAGGTTTCTCAAGGCATAGATGTGATTTGGGTTATTGTAGATATATTGACCAAGTCTGCTCATTTCTTACCGATACGAGAAACTTATACAATTGAACGTCTTACTAGTATGTATATAAACTAGATTGTAAGATTGCATGGTATGCCAGTATCCATAGTTTCTGATCGAGACCCAAGATTCACTTCACGATTTTGGGTTAGTTTGCAAAAAGCTATGGGCGCGGATTTACGATTTAGTTCGGCATATCATCCTCAAACGGATGGGCAGTCGGAAAGGACTATTCAAACTCTTGAAGATTTATTAAGACTCTATGTCCTTGACTTCAAGGGAAGTTGGGACAAGTTTCTAACATTGGGGGAGTTTTTCCTACAACAACAGTTATCAAGCAAGTATTGGCATGGCTCCATTTGAGGCGTTGTATGGAAGAAAGTGTCGTTCTCCAGTATGCTGGGATGAGGTGGATGAAGCAACGTTGTTGGGACCGGAGTTGGTACGTATGACTACGGAAAAGATTCAAATGATCCGATAACGTATAAAAACCTCACAAGATCGACAGAAGAGTTATGCTGATCTTCATCGAAAAGACGTTGAATTCAATATTGGAGATCATGTGTTGTTACGTGTTGCTCCATGGAAAGGAGTTACAAGATTTGGAAAGAGAGGAAAGCTTAATCCTCGATTCATTGGCCCATTTATAATCCTCGAACGAGTAGGAACTATGGCCTATAGACTCGCCTTACCACCAAGTATGTCTCGTGTTCATAACATTTTTTATATATCTATGTTACGTAAATATGTGAAAGACCCGAACCATATTATTGAACTAGAACCAGATGAGATAGAGGAAGATTTAACATATAAAGAGTTACCTGTTAAAATCATGGATAAGAAGGATCATATTCTACGCTCCAAGGTTATACCTCAAGTCAAAGTTTTGTGGAGAAACCACAATGTGGAGAAAATGACATGGGAGTTAGAATCTGAGATGAAGTCAAGATATCCTCACCTCTTCGATATATACTGTCACGCATTCTAATTTCGAGGATGAAATTTCATAAGAAGGGGAGGTTGTAAGACCCCAACTTTTATGAATAAAGAATAATTTTCTCGAAATATATTTTTGAATATTATGGTGTGGATTTAATATAATGTTATAGTTGTGGGTAATATTTAAAAATTTTGCAAAGTAAGTAAGTGGTTATATAATATTTGATTGGTCGGGGAATATTTGTTTTAATAGGGAATATTCGTACGATGACACAATCATTGATGGACCCCACACGGAAGTATTGTCGTAGTAAGAAAATGACAAAATTATCTTTTTATAAAAATAATGGCAGAAGTGTTACCATTAAAACTGTTGAACTACTTGATAGTAAAAGTACAGTAATACGCGTGGTTGCATAGTAGCACATGGTATTGATTATTGATGCTTACGTGAGAAGTCACTCAGTTATACTTAATTATTTCTACAGTAATTACTGCATTATATCTCTTATATTATTGATTCGATTATTGTCACAGTATCATCTGCATAATATGTTATATTATTAAATCAATAATTGAGACGACAAAGTTATTCATATTATTAAATTGCAATATTTACAATGTCTAGAAGTTCTGTCAAGAAGAGGTTTGGTCATCTAATTGCGCGCCAATAAGGAGAAATCTTTATCGAAAAGCCCCCTCTTTCCTTGGAACGACCTGGTTCTTAAATATTGTGAGTTATAATATTAATGATGAATAAGTTCGTGTTGATTAAAGATGAAATTGATAGTTCCATTGTGTTGGAACTATTAGTGTTAGTGAAAATCGACATTTATTTCGATATTAATTGATGTCTGGAAGTTATACTGACCAGTCGGGTAATTAATCGGATAAATGAGAAATTAATTGCTATTAATTCATATGATTATACCTATTTTTTCACATCTGTGTACTATTTATTCACTTTCTTGTACTATTATGGGAGTTGGTGCAAGATTGATAGTACTTGCATGACTAAGTTAAAAATGGAGGTATAGATGGAGGTAATATACTATAATTCGTATTTTCACATGATTATAACTATTGATTCACATGATTGAACTATTGATTCACATCATTTACTATTAGGGGAGGTGGTGCAAGTTTGATAATACTTGCAGGACTAAATTAAAAATGAAAGAAAAGTTAAAGGTATTGTACTGTAATATTTTGAGCCCCAAAATGTGCAATTATCAAAACTATATTTTCCTATAAATAGAAGCTCATTCTTCCTTCATTTCTCACCAACTCACTAAAGCTTTAGAGCAACTATTATAGAAAGAAAGAAGAAGAGAAGTCTGCTACCTCACTATTCTAGTATCCAGTCTTCATTTGAGGTAAGGGATATTATTATTATATTAAGGGGTATTATTTCTTTCATATTCATTAAGAGAGCTATTGTTATTCCATTCCTTATTATTCTGTTCCAATAACCTGTATACGTGGACTACCGTATATATAGTGAAATTCTTCTGTTAAATCATTAAGTTGGAATAACCTGTCTTGAAGGGTTTCGACATAGAAACGCACAGCAGAAATAGAACAATTTAAAACAAATTCGAAACACTAAACTGGATCCATGCGAAAATAATTAATTTAGTGGTTTAGATATTATACCGATTATGAAAGATTTTTTGAAACAGCTTTGAATCCTTTACGCAATCCAATCAGAACCGCGCCTCTACGGTATCCACACGAACGCCCCGCGAATCGTCGCATGATCTGCAGTGAAGAGAATTGCGGTACTAGCCACCAAGGATTAGGATATTCAAAATTTTTCTCTAGTCTCTCTCTAAGAGCGGCAAGGGTTTTGGTTATGATTAACTTCCCTAAACGCCAATATATCATATATATATATAGCAATAAATCGGAATTAATCAAAACCCTAATCTAATTAAAATAAAATCCGAATTTATATATATATATATATATATATTATATCTTAATTAAGTCTTACTTAATTATATATATATATATATATACACACAAATCATCCTTTCAATTTAAATTCGTGATTTAAATACTATCAATCATATTGATATATTTAAATTCTTGCAATTTAAATTAATTCCCTTTTAATAACGTTCTATGTGTGTGACCCTATAGGTTATTATTACGCTGGCAATAATTTTAAAATCATATTATAAAATTATAAACAGTGAGGGGCATCTAGTAATGCATCACTGCTACCCAAGTAAAAATAAGATCGATGATTAGATGCAACCTTTTCGTGACCAATGTTTCAATGTAATTTAATCCTTTTAACCTTAATATCCTAGATTAAACTCGAGTCATGGAATGCGTCATACTCTTCATAATTTAATCTGAGTTTTCTTGATCAATGAGTAGACTATATGAAACAAATCACTATTTGAGTATGGTCATGCATTTCATAGTCCTACTCAATCAAGAGGCCTATGGATATCATCCCTAATATATAGGAGGGTTAAATTCCATCTAGATCACTCATATTCTTCACACGATTCATAATGTACCTAATAATCACCTTTATAGTCCACCCTATTAAAGGTGACATTTGATGATATCAAAGTACATAAATTCCTGTGTAGTAATATAGTGATTTCAGGTCGGAGGACCATTACATCATTGTCATTATGAGAATTTCTAAGGACACTTCGCATAATGCACCACATAGAATTCTCATGGTGGGTCTGTCCAGTACATTGTTCTCTAACATGTACCTATGCATTGACTTAATATCTCATATATTTATGACCAATGAGATTTGGTCATCAGTCAATTCGCATACCAGTCTCAATGCATCAATGTTGTCCCATCAACAATGATACTCGACTAGGGACATTTAAGAACAATGATACTAATTGTAATTATATAATCTCATGTTCAAGTCACATACTTGAAACTATATAATTTGTATCACTATTCTAAGAAATTTTATTATGTTAACAATTATATTACACAATAAATAAAACCATAATAAAATCATTTATTTATTCAATCAAATATAATATCAAAATGTTAAGCAATTATATCAAATAATTGGCCTCTAGGGCATAAACACTAACATGTCTATGCGAAGTACCGCATACATGGTGAAATTCTTCTATTATTCCATTCTTTATTATTCATTGAATATCACATGCGTGTGTTTATGCATGACTGGTTCCATTATTTATTATTTCATTGAAATATCACATGCGTGCGTTTACGCATTTGACTGGTTCCATTATTTATTATTTTGTTGGAATAAACTGCGTCTGCATGGTGCTTATCGCATGCTCGGTGAATTCTTCATTATTCCATTCCTTATTCTTCTATTGAATAACTTTCGGCTATGTGGATTACCACATGCATGGTGAATGATCCTTCGTATTCATTCCTTATTAAATTGTGGAAATGATGCATCTTTACGTGGATTATCGTGCAATGCAAGCGGAAATCCATTTGCAATTTATATATTCTATTATACTCAGTTGGTTAAAGTTTTGACTTCTATACTCCATGAAATTAGTAGAATATCTTGGATATTTGTGCTTCATCCAGTATCTTTTCATAGAAATATTCTTCTGATCATTCTTGAATTTTACTCTACAAAGTAGTATCATGTTGACAATTTGGACGTAATTGATTTCAGGATAAATTAACTTATAAATTTTTAAAATTTATTCTTGAACTTGTTTTATTGAATTATTATGACATTGTCACCATCCTCATGCTTATATTGTGATGAAAGTCATTTTTGGCTTACGTGCATAGATGGACTTGGTATGATTATGACCAGGGATCATTCGATATAATCATGACCTGTAATGTTATAAATGATGTGGTAAAGGTCCTCAGTGGCCTATAATGCATTGATGGACAGTTTTTGGTATGATTATGACCAGGAATTATTCGGTATAGTCATGACCATTGATGATTTAATGAATATCCTTAGATGATGTGGTTTATTTATTAAGCTGAGTCTCAGCGATAAAAATTGATTAAAACATTTTAAATCATAGAAGATAGTAGATATCATGCTCTACTTGACTCTTCTAATGGATTGATTATTCCGCTGCAGTTAAACTTGATGTCTATTATATTTTATCAGTTTAACATTGTTGAAGACTAATGATAATTTATTTTGCATTATCTTAGTCACAATATTTCTTACTGGGCTAGTTGAGCTCACCCTTTCTTCCATTGTTCTCTTCAAGAAATGAGAATATAGCTGGGACTAGTCAGGGAACGGAGTGACGGTCCAGATGATAACATTAGTAGTCCTCACTATTCTGTTAAATAGTTTGATAATAAATGTAATGAGGACTCTATTTGAGAGTGGATATTGTCTAGAAGGAAATATTTATGTTTAAACTTTCAGCTATGTTTTGTCGTATATTACACGACGGTTGTATAATTAAGTTTGTATTTGTATTTTGTACCATGTATTTGGCGACTCAAAATGGGTGATGTATACCTATTTTGGGGGCGTCACACTTGGTCTTTCCTGTAATTGCTCATATACTGCACCGACTTCGAGCTGATAGCACATTGATCCGTAGAGTGTGACCCTGCACAAATTTTACATACGAAGGCAAGTGTTTTCATTTTTCTCTCTGCCAATGAATCTATTTTCTTTGCCATAACTGCCATCTGTGCCGACAACTGAGTAATTGCATCCACTTCCAATAAACCTGCAACCTTGGGCTATGGTATCCTAGATATAGGGTTCTGAAAATCGTTTGCTACCATTATTTCTATAAGGTTATAGGCCTCGTCATAGCTCTTTGCCCATAATGCCCCTCCTGCAGCTGCATCTACAATAGGTCTCGACTGTCATCCTAATCCATTATAAAATGTGTTGATCACCATCCAATCTGGCATACCATGGTGCAGACACTTCCTTAGCATCTCTTTATATCTATCCCAAGCTTCATATAAAGATTCACCCTGTTGTTGCTCAAATTAAGAGATAGCTGTCCTCATTTTCGCAGTCTTAGCCATTGGGAAAAACATAGCTAAGAACTTCTGTGCTAGGTCCTCCCATGTTGTAATTGATCCTGAAGGCAAAGAATGAAGCCAACTTATTACTTTATCCCTCAATGTAAACGGAAACAGCCTTAGTTTGATATCATCCTCCGTCACCCCGTTGTATCTGAATGTATCAAAAATCTCAATAATGCTCAACAGATGTTCATTCGGATCATCTGTAGCAGCACCCCCAAACTGTACCGAATTCTGCACCATCTGAATAGTGCCCGATTTTATCTCGAATGTATTAGCTGTTATTATTGGTCTGACTATGCTCGACTGTAATTAATGTTTGGCATTGAATAGTCCCATAAAGCCCTGTGCTCCTCTTTTTGCTTTTCTCTTTGTCCTTCTTCCATATTAGATGTAGTACCCTCTAACTGTGCTTGCAAATTTCTCCGCACACTCGCTTTCCAACCTCTTCCGTTAATATTATCTGTCTTTGGTATCAATTAAGGTTAGACGATCGTGTGTGCATAAAAATTATACAAGTACCTGAAACCAAAACAAAAACAAAAATAGAAATGAGAAACGATTAGATTTGTCTAAGTTATACAATATAGCTTAAAATTAATGATAATTATTTAAATTTAAATGCCTTTCCCCGGCAACGGTGCCAAAAACTTGTTGCCTCTTTTTTAGTTATAACAAAAGAGCTCTAACTTATGCAAGTATACACATAACACCCCAGAAAATCGAACCTTTGTAAATACTTTTAATAATGAATAAAATAATATTATTTATTATTATTACGTGTTGATAAGATGAATGTCATTCTATAACCTAGAAACGTCAGAATGTCGTAGTATTTTAACTACGTGAATGAATTAAAGTGTTTGAATTTCTAAGACAAAAATAAAAGCTTTTCGAGAAATTTTCTAAAAAACACTATTCATCGATTTCTGCTCGGGAATTATTTTGAACTTCCGAGAAATACATAACGTCATAATATCGAGGTGATATTGATTATGTAATAATAATCGAAGTAAGGAAAACGTAATATTTTGCATGCGGACTTAATTTGAGAACGTTAGGAATATTAAATGTTAAGAAGAAAGTGTAAGGATGGTATGATACGTATGTATTGTACAAGGTATTGAATACAAGGTATTGTATGAATAAGTATGGATAAGGAGATAACGTATATTACAAATTAATATACGAATAAGAATATGAGAATTATACATATAATATATTTGAGGAACATTTAATTAAATGGAATGGACTTGTAGGATTATTAGCATAATGGTAGAAGTCCAATGGGAAGTGATATGCAAGCCCAAGTGTTTGTTAATCATGAGTCTAAACTAATGTAATGTAAGCCCAATAAGAATTTGCTAAGTAATGAAGCATAAGCCCAATGTAATGATCCAATTGATTAGGATCCATGGTGCAACCCATGGGTAGACTTGATGGGCAAGAACTTTGTGTAATGCCCAAGTGTTGTGATGATCAAGTACTTTATGTGGCTAGCAAGTTTACTTAGGGCTAAAGTAAGGAATAGTAAGGGGGTTAGTAAGGAGGTTAATTGAGGAGGTGGGAGGTTATAATGACCATAATACCCTAACTTTGAGAGCTCTATAAATAGCAAGCTCACAATTCATTTGTTGCTTGATTAAATTTCATCCAACTCCTCTCAAGATAAGCAACTTAAGTGTTAGAGAGAATAAGCTCACATAAGTCAAGAATAAGTCAATCAACCTTTGCTAGATTTTCCAAAGTGAAGTGAAATAATAATCTTCAAGGGTAAGACTCATGTCTATTATCTTTATCTCTTCTATGATAGGATTGATAGAGAAGTGGGATTGTTTGATAGAGAAGTGGGATTGTTTGATAATAACATGTAATAAGTCATTGATGAATGAACTTAAGTCGAATAAGTTGAATAAGCAACTTGAACCTAAATAAGTTGATAAACTCATGAAGAACTTGTCATATGTTTGTCATATGATGTTAGTATGTTCAATATAGTATGAGAGCATAAATTGATGGACTTAAATTCATATTA
>CM035156.1:87865507-87960507 GCA_020205615.1 Panax quinquefolius | reverse complement strand
ACTTGGTTGAATGTACTTCTTATCCAATAGTTCTTGCAACTGAACCATTAGCTCTTTCATTTCCACAGGCGCCATACGGTATGGTGCCCTTGAGTCTGGTACCACTCTAGGCACAATGTCTATTACAAATTCAATCTCTCTATCCAGTGGTAAACCCGATAATTCACTTGGAAATACATCCATGAATTCGTTTACTATAGATATTTGTTCCATGGTTGCTCCCACTCACTGGGTGTTAACAACATGACAAAGATAACCTACACACCCTTTCCTTAAAAGTTTTCTAGTTTGTGTCATCGTAAGGCAACACGAATGTCCCGACGATTTATTACCGTAGAATATTAAAGGAGGTTGTTTCAACGTCCTAATGCTCACACATTTCTTTTGGCAATCGATAATTGCACCATGGTTAATCAACTAATCCATTCCGAGAATTACGTCGAATTCTCCTAACTTTATCGGTATTAAATCTACTGATAACTTACAACCACGTATATCTATGCAACAATTCCTATGAATATCTTCAACAGAAATTATCTCTTCGTTTGCTACCTTAATAATCAAAGGTATAAGCAACTTTCCGGAAAGTAATTCTAATCGTCTAGCAAAATCACATGCTATAAACGAACAAGTAGCACCCAAATTAAATAGCACGTAAGCATTTATGTTATTGATTTGGATAATACCTGCAACTACATCCCCTGATGCCACCGCATCTTGGACCGTCATATTAAAAGTGCGGGCCATTGGTCTACCAATTTTGGTGGACCACTAATAGCCAACTTACCGCTATTAGTGCCCTTATTTCCATCTGTCCCCTTCTTTGGGAAGTTCTTTGCTATGTGGTCAGTTGATCCACATACAAAACATTCGTGATTTTTGTAAGACCCCAACTTATTATTAATGAAATTTAATTTTCTCTATTTATTATTTTGAAATAGTAAGGGTTGATTTGATTAATGTGGATAGTTAGGGGTAAAATACGCAATATTTCAAAATAAGCAAGTGGTTATAAAATATTCATTGTTGTTTGGGAATATTTGTTTGGTCGTGGAATATTCGTCTTTGTTGGGGAATATTAAATGCATTGACAGTATGATCAATATGTGGGCCCCATAATGGAAAGCGATTGGATGAAGAAAAGCGACAAAAATAAGTTGTTTAAAAAAGCAGGCGTAGTTATTACCAATTAATCTTGTTAAAATACTCGGTGGTTGGTTAAAAACACGTAGCTTTGCAGTATTGCACCAATTATTGATTCTTACGTAAGAAGGCACTACTCGATAATGGTTACGATAATTCTTATTCGATATTTTATTGATTTAATAATTCTTTGCGTTGATATTTTATATTGATGTTGTTCAATAATTGTCATTACATAGTATTTTTCATTATCGAAGCAATAATTCATATTATCTGAATAATATTATTAGATAACATTATTGGCAATATCTAGAAAGTTCATCTAAGGAGAGGTTTGGTCACCTAATCATACGCCGCTTGAGAAGGAGAAATTCTTATTGGAAAGCCCCTCTTTCACAGGAAGAGCACTGGTTGTCGATATTGTGATTCTATAATATTATTTGTGAATAATTAATTATTGATTCATATGATGAGAAAATATTGATTTTATGTGGATATAGATGGAGAAAATTTTATTGTGACAATTGTTGAAAATTGAAATTTTATCTTTTTTGATAAAATAATTCATTTAAATATATTATTATATTTTAATAATATAATAATGGTGATATTTTTACAACGAATGTTGGATATATGAGTATCTGAGGAGGAAGAGTATTTTTGTTGCAATAAATGTTTAAAACATGTTAAACATGTCGGTGGACCCCATTTATTGTGAGAAATTTGATTATAGCACGTAAAATCGCCTTGGTTTGTGGATTTGGTCAATTTCATTTGGAATTGAAAAAACTTTCTTACGTAAAGTTGTAGAGAATTGAATTTCCTATAAAAACACGCGTGATTTGAATTTTCTGATAAAAGGGCTATTTATTATGAATTATTGAAGTTCCGAAGCTCCGAAATAATTGATTTTTGGAAGTTTAAAATATTTTAAATAACAAAAATGTTTTTTTCATTATGGTGTGTTACACATGTGTGTTGAATGAACTGAATTCAGTTCTTGGAAGGTTGGCGTAAGAAATTTATAATATATATTAATATTTTATTAAATTTTACGCTTTGGTGTTCTAAGCATTTTCTATAAATAAGGTGCTTAGGTTAGAATTGAAAATCACACCGTAAAGCGAAGTTTTTCTCTCTATATTATCGGCGTATTCTTGTGAGTTTTTGAGTATACTTTGAGTATTGTTAGAGGCGGTGCAAGTTCCTTCAAAGACTATACCCGGTATTCCAAATTTAGAAGTACTAATCTTTCGAGGTAAGGGATGTTATTTTCTTCTCAAATGATATTATTTCTTCAATATCATTATGCTGAAATATTGGTTGAAACTTTTTATCAAATTTGGAACTTTTCCATGTCGGGGTTACTATTCATGAGTTACTATTCACGAGTTACTATTCATGAGTTACTATTCACGAGTTATTATTCACGAGTCCTATTCATGAAGCGTGAAGATGTTTTTTTGTGAAATTTCTATCTTTTGGTGTCTGAGTTACTATTCATATATCTACGGCACTATTCACGATATCTGATATTATTCACGAATACGGCACTATTCACCGAAAAATGAAATTTCTTCTTTTTGTCCAAAATATCTATTCTGGATACTATCTTTGATTGTATCCATGTTTTGATCATTCTTGAATTTTATACCACTATGATTATTTTTGAGGTATTTTTGAACATGGATAAAACAAAGTACGAATCCTTAATCCTTAATCTTTGTCATTTTGTTTCACTGGATTCGTTTCTTTAAAAATATTTTTCATCATCATCAGTCTTAAATGATGATATTATGGAATATCTTTGGCCTGTAGTGCAAAGATGAATGATTTCTGAAGAATATCTTTGGCCGTAGTGCAAAGATGAGCAGTGTTTAGATGAACATGATTAAGGTGATGAATATCTTTGGGCTGTAGTGCAAAGATGAATATTTGATTCGGATATATATTGATTGATGTTACGAGGGGATAAAAGATGAGCGATGAACTTTTAAATTCATACATAGAAGATAGTAGTTTGCATTCTCTACTTAACTCTTCTAATGAATTATTATTTCATTGCGAATATTGATTTAAAATTTATTGTCTATTGTATTCTATTAGATTTTTCCTGTTGAAGACTAACGATAATTTGTTGTATATTATCTTAGTCATAATATTCTTTCTTGGGCTAGTTGAGCTCACCCTTTTCCTTTTTGCTCCATTTTTCTTCTCGGGAGGAGAGAATATATATAGCAGTTAGTCTGGGGTATGGAATGAAGGTTTTAGAGAGAGTTGTTTAGTAGTCCTCACCATTTTTGTAAAATAATGTATCAATAAATGTGATGAGGATTTATTTGAGTATAGATATTGTCTAGAAGATAATATTTGTATTCAAACTTACTGCTTTCTTGTTGTAATAATAAAGTTGTAGTTGTTTACGTCATTTATGTATTGACAACTCGGAATGGGTGATGTATACCTATTTTGGGGCGTCACGGTTGGTATCGAGCTTAGGGATATGATCTCTAGCGGAGATCGGGTTATAGAACTAGGAGGGAGAGGCGAGTAAATCCTTCGCTAGTGTGTCCTACCTAAGCTTATTTTTTAGTTGGTCGTTATATAAGGATATTATGTGATATATTGATTTCCTTAATTAACCCTTGTTTTATATGATGATTTGAGAATGTCGATTGAGAATATTAGCAATGGAAATGAGACGTGGAGACGCTTTGTACTCACCAATGAGGAGAACGTGCAACAGTGGCAATGTTCCTCCTGTGAACAAACACCAATGGCGAGATGATGAAGCGAGGGATGTTTAGAAGCTTTTTGCGGTTTCATGCAAAATTAGACGAGGGAGACTCGTGTTCAAAATACAGGAGGAAATGATAGCAATTTACGGGTTGTCACAACCCAAGCGATTCAAAGAGTTGGGACCACCGTAATTTAAGGAAACCAGATCCGATCATGGCGGAAACATGGGTCAAGCAAATTACCAAGATATTCGATGTCTTGGGATGCGGAGAACAGAAGGTTCCATTCGCCACCTTTATGTTCCGTGGCGAGACAGACTCATCGGTGGGAGAATGCGTGAAGCGTACTCCATCCATCCGCATTTTCGGCATGTCACGGGAAGCGTTTCAAAAACTATTTAATGACAAATACTTTCACGAAAGTGTTCATCTATATGAAGGAAGTGGAGTTCATGATTAGAGCAAAACAACATGAAGGTGTCTCGAAGACGAGGCAAAGTTTGCGAGAGTTATCTAGGTTTGCACCTCATTTGGTGGAGAATGAGGAGCGATTACCAGCGGATGTTTCTTAGAGGTTTGAAACCCGGCATACGTCGATATCTCATTTCTCATAAAACTTTCTCTCTATTAGGATGTTGTAAGCAGGCTCAATTATTAGAGCGAGATAACGAGTACAGTCCATTTGAGGACCATAACCGAGGATCGTACGGAGATAGCGATCAATGAATAATGATAACCAATGGAGAAAGAAACAAACGGACAAAAATGGTAACCACTCTGGTGGTAATCATGGCCATGAAAATAGAAGAAGCGAGTCGGGGAGGAGATTTTAAAAGAGGAGATTTAACAACGAACATGTGAAGGCGATAGTGCTTAGTAAAGAATCGGTTCAAGGAGGAGAAACGACCACCGGTTATATGCTACAAATGCGGAAAAGAGGGACATATCGGTCAAGCGCCCACAACAGATTCAAGGTATGCTATAATTGTGGAAAGGAAGGACATATCGCTTGAGATTATGCGGTAGCGAAACCTAGTTATTGGGGGCGGTGACTCAAAAGATTATCCGAAAAGTCAAAGTCAACGATTTAGGGAAGAGCGTTTGTTGTGGTCGGTCAAAATGCGAGGAACCCAAACGAGGTGATCACGGGTAAGCTATTTATAAATTCTTGCGAAGATTATACCTAACTTGATCGGTGCTACCCATTCATTTTATCTCTCCGCTTGTGCTCAACGTTTAAACTTGACTCCGGAGAAATTAGATTTTGACCTATCTGTGGAAACTCCGTTAGGAGAAACTTTCATCACATCCACTGTTTATAAATCTTGTTTGATTCAAGTTGGCACCATTACTTTACCTGTTGACCTTATCTCTTTAAAGATACTTGCTTTTGATGTGATTTTAGGGATTGATTGGTTAACTACTCATCATGCCAAAATTGATTATTTTTCGTAAGGTTGTTAGTTTTCATATTCCTAACCAACCTGTTTATTTAATTCAAGCAACTAAACCATTAAAATCAATCACCATCATATCTAATCATAAAGCTATTCGTTTATTGAAAAGCGGATGTCAAGCTTTCTTAGCCCATGTTATGGATTTGAATAAAGACACGTCAAATTTGAATAATATTCTGTTGTTATTGACTTTTCCGACGTATTTCTGAAGAACTTCCGGTCTACCCCGTAAGCGTGAAGTTAAATTCTTTATTGATCTTGAACCTAGTACAAAGCCCATTTCTAAAACCCCATATCGAATGGCTCCTATTGAACTTGAGGAGTTAAAGGTCCAATTACGAGGAATTGTTGGACATCGGTTTCATTCGTCCTAGTACATCTCCTTGGGGTGCTCTGTTTTTATTCGTAAAGAAGAAAGGCGGGAGTATGCGACTTTGTATTGACTATCTGGAATTGAACCATGTCACCATCAAGAATAGGTATCCTTTACCTCGTATTGATGACTTGTTTGACCGATTTGTAAGGGCACAATTCTTTTCAAAAATCGATCTTCGATTCGGATATCATCAAATGAAGATTAGAAGCGAGGATATTCAAAGGCGCCTTTAGAACTCGATGCAGGATTTATGAATTCTTAGTCATGTCTTTCGGATTGACTAATGCTCCTGCGGCTTTCATGGATATGATGAACCGAGTATTCAAGGAATATTTGGATCGATTCGTTGTTGTTTTTATTGATGACATCCTCATATATTCCAAAAGTTGTGAAGATCATGAGCACCATTTGAAGTTTGGTACTCAAAGGCTTCGTGAAAACAAACTATATGCCAAATTGAAGAAATGCGAGTTCGGTCTTGAGGAAGTAGCATTCCTTGGGCACGTGGTGTCGAAACATGGAGTATCTGTTGATCCGTGAAGATTGAAGCAATACAAAGTTGGGAGCAACCAAGTCGGTGGATGAAGTAACGTAGTTTTTGGGCTTATTTGGTTATTATCGGAGATTCGTGGAAGGGTTTTCTCGAATCGCTACTCCATTAACTTGACTAACTTCGGAAGGATACAAAATTCGTTTGGAGCGAAGAATGCGAGAAGAGTTTCCAAGAGCTTAAGAGGAGACTTATTTCTAAGACTGTTCTAACAATACCATCCGGTTCGGATGGATTTGTTATCTCTGACGATGCTTGAGTGCAAAGGGTTAGGATGTGTTCTCATGCAACGTGGGAAAGTCATAGCCTATGCCTCGCGACAACTTAAAGAGTATGAGAGGAATTATCCTACTCATGATCTAGAGTTAGCGGCGTGATCGTTTCAAGCGCTTAAAGATATGGAGGCACTATCTATATGGGGAGAAAGTGGAGATATATTCAGACCATAAAAGCCTTAAATATTTCTTCACTCAAAAAGAACTCAACATGCGGCAGCGACGTTGGCTCGAGCTATTGAATGACTACGACCACACTATTCAATACCATCTTGGAAAAGCGAACGTGGTAGCTGACGCGTTGAGTAGAAGATCATATGCAGGAACGAGTGCGATGATGTCAAGTATACGCATAGAGCTAACTTTAATAGAAAAAGTTAAGGTTGCTCAAGCCACCAGCCCAGGCCGGGCGATCGTATCAAGAAGAAAGTACAAGAAGGAGCTATTCCGGAAGCAAGAATTGATGAAGAAGGAATACTTCGAGTCCACTCTAGACTTTGTGTTCCTAACGACTCTAATTTGAAGTACAAGATTATGATGGAGGCACACAATACACCATTTGCAATCCATCACGGAAGTACTAAAATGTATCGTGATCTTTGATATACATTTTGGTGGAACAATATGAAGAGAGAGATTGCAAAGTTTATCTCGATGTGTTTAACTTGTCAACGTGTAAAGGCGGAGCATCTAGTACCTAAGGGTCCGTTGCAACCACTTGAGATTACGAAATGGAAGTGGGAACATATTACCATGGATTTCGTTACGGGTCTTCCTACGGTTTCTCAAGGCATCAATGCTATTTGGGTTATTGTTGATAGATTAACCAAGTCTGCTCATTTCTTTCTTGCCGATACGGAGACTTATTCCTGAAGCGTCTTGCTAGTATATACGTGAATGAGATTGTGAGGTTGCATGGCATGCCGGTATCCATAGTTTTGGATCGTGACCCAAGATTCACTTCAAGATTTTGGGTTAGCTTGCAAAAAGCTATGGGCGCGGATTTGCGATTTAGTTTGGCATACCATCCTCAAAGCGGATTTGGACAATCAGAGAGGACTATTCAAACTCTTGAAGATCTATTAAGACTCGTGTCCTAGACTTCAAGGGCGGTTGGGATAAGTATTTATCATTGGTGGAATTCTCCTACAACAACAGATTATCCGGCAAGTATAGGTGTGGCTCCATTTGAAGCATTATATGGACGAAAAATGTCGTTCTCCAATATGTTGGGATGAGGTGGGTGAAGCAACATTGTTGGGACCGAGTTAGTATGTATGACTACCGAAAAGATCCAAATGATTCGACAACGATACAAAGCGGCACAAGATCGACAAAAGAGTTATGCGGATCTTCATCGAAAAGGACGTGGAATTTAGTGTAGGGGATCGTGTATTGTTGCGAAGTTGCTCCATGGAAGGAGTTACAAGATTTGGGAAGAGAGGAAAGCTCAATCCACGATTTATTGGTCCATTTCAAATTCTTGACCGAGTAGGAAATGTAGCCTATAGACTTGCGTTACCTCAAAAGTATGTCTCGTGTTCATAATGTGTTTCACATATCTGTACTTCGTAAATATGTGAAAGACCCGAACCACGTTATAGAGTTAGAACCGGACGAAATAGCCGAAGACTTAACGTGTGAGGAGATACCTGTTAAGATCATGGATAGGAAGGAGCATGTCCTACGCGCAAAGGTCATACCACAAGTTAAAGTTCTGTGGAGGAATCATGCTATAGAGGAAATGACCTGGGAATTGGAAACGGAAATGAAAGCGAGGTATCCTCACCTTTTCGAAACACCAGGTACGTACGTCGATTTCGAGGATGAGATATCATAAGGAGGGGAGGTTGTAAGACCCCAACTTATTATTAATGAAATTTAATTTTCTCTATTTATTATTTTGAAATAGTAAGGTTTGATTTGATTAATGTGGATAGTTAGGGGTAAAATACGCAATATTTCAAAATAAGAAAGTGGTTATAAAATATTCATTGTTGTCGGGGAATATTCGTTTGGTCGTGGAATATTTAAATCGTCGGGAATATTAAATGACAAACAAGCAATCATGTGTGGGCCCCATAACGGAAAGAGATTGGATGAAGAAAGCGACAAAAATAAGTTGTTTAAAAAAGCAGCGTAGTTATTCAGATTAATCTTTGTTAAAATACTCGGTGGTTAAAACACAGTAGCACACGGTATTGCACCAATTATTGATTCTTACGTAAGAAGGCACTACTCAATAATGGTTATAGTAATTATTGTTCAGTATTTTATTGATTTAATAATTGCTGCGTTGATATTTTATATTGATGTTGTTCCAATAATTGTCATTACATAGTATTTTTCATTATCGAAGCAATAATTCATATTATCTGAATAATATTATTAGATAACATTATTGGCAATGTCTAGAAAGTTCTGTCTAAGGAGAGGTTTGGTCACCTAATTGCGCGCCAGTAAGGAGAAATTCTTATTGGAAAGCCCCTCTTTCACAGGAGGCGCTGGTTGTCAATATTGTGATTCTGTAATATTATTTGTGAATAATTAATTATTGATTCATATGATGAGAAAAATATTGATTTTATGTGGATATAGATGGAGAAAATTTTTATTGTGACAATTGTTGAAAATTGAAATTTTATCTTTTTTTGATAAAATAATTCATTTAAATATATTATTATATTTTAATAATATAATAATGGTGATATTTTACAACGAATGTGGGATATATGAGTATACGAGGAGGAAGAGTATTTTTGTTGTAATAAATGTTTAAAACATGTTAAACATGTCGGTGGACCCCATTTATTGATGTGAAATTTGATTATAGCCGTAAAATTGGGCGTTTGTGGATTTGGCCAATTTACATTTGGAATTTGGAAAACTTTCTTCCGTAAAGTTGTAGAGAATTGAATTTCCTATAAAAACTTGCGTAGATTTGAATTTTCTAATAAAAGGGCTATTTGTTATGAATTATTGAAGTTAGAAGCTCAAAATAATTGATTTTGGAAGTTTAAAATATTTTAAATAACAAAATGTTTTTTTCATTATGGTGTGTTACACATGTGTGTTGAATGAACTGAATTCAGTTCTTGGAAGGTTGGCGTAAGAAATTTATAATATATATTAATATTTTATTAAATTTTCTGCTTTGGTGTTCTAAGCATTTTCCTATAAATAGGGTGCTTAGGTTAGAATTGAAAATCACACCAGAAACTGAAGTTTTCTCTCTCTATATTATCGAGCATATTCTTGTGAGTTTTTTGAGTATACTTTGAGTATTGTTAGATGGTGCAAGTTCCCTTCAGCACTATACCCGGTATTCTAGCTAGAAGTACTAATCTTTCGAGGTAAGGGATGTTATTTTCTTCTCAAATGATATTATTTCTTCAATATCATTATGCTGAAATATTGGTTGAAACTTTTTATCAAATTTGGAAATTTTCCATGTCGGGGTTACTATTCATGAGTTACTATTCACGAGTTACTATTCATGAGTTACTATTCACGAGTTATAATTCACGAGTCCTATTCATGAAGCGTGAAGATGTTTTTTTGTGAAATTTCTATCTTTTGGTGTCGGAGTTATTATTCATGTATACGACACTATTCACGAATACGACACTATTCACCGAAAAATGAAATTTCTTCTTTTTGTCCAAAATATCTATTCTGGATACTATCTTTGATTATATCCATGTTTTGATCATTCTTGAATTTTATACCACTATGATTATTTTTGAGGTATTTTTGAACATGGATAAAACAAAGTACGAATCCTTAATCCTTAATCTTTGTCATTTTGTTTCACTGGATTCGTTTCTTTAAAAATATTTTTCATCATATCGAGTCTTAAATGATGATATTATGGAATATCTTTGGCTTGTAGTGCAAAGATGAATGATTTTCAAGAATATCTTTGGCCCGTAGTGCAAAAGATGAGCGCAGTGTTTAGATGAACATGACTAATCGATGAATATCTTTGGCACAGTAGTGCAAAGATGAATATTTGATTCGAGATATATATTGATTGATGTTACGAGGATAAAAGATAGGCGATGAACTTTTAAATTCATACATAGAAGATAGTAGTTTGCATTCTCTACTTAACTCTTCTAATGAATTATTATTTCATTGCGAATATTGATTTAAAATTTGTTGTCTATCAGATTCTATTAGATTTTTCCTGTTGAAGACTAACGATAATTTGTTGTATATTATCTTAGTCATAATATTCTTTTCTTGGGCTAGTTGAGCTCACCCTTTTCCTTTTTTGCTCATTTTTCTTCTTAGGAGGAGAGAGAATATAGCGAGTAATTAGTCGGGGTATGGAATGAAGGTTTTAGAGAGAGTTGTTTAGTAGTCCTCACCATTTTTGTAAAATAATGTATCAATAAATGTGATGAGGATTTATTTGAGTATAGATATTGTCTAGAAGATAATATTTGTATTCAAACTTACAGTTTTACTGTTGTAAAAATAAAGTTGTAGTTGTTTCTGTACCATGTATTGACAACTCAAAATGGGTGATGTATACCTATTTTGGGGGCGTCACAATTTTTCTTTGGATTTGGACAGTTAGGCGAAATATGCCCTTCCTGTCCACAATTATAACATACTGCCTTTCCCTTGAGACAGACAACTAAATGAGTTTTCCCACAGGTTTTACAGGCGTCCATCCTCCTCTTAGAATCCCCTTGCTTTACTCCGGTATTCCCAGAGTTAAATCCCTTCCTCTTTTGACCATCGCCACTACCACTGGCTCCCTCAGTCTTCATTCCTCCCTTAACTTTACCCTTGTTTTTCTTATCTTTGTGGTACTGGCTAAGAGCCTCATTCCCACCCTCGGTAATTATTGCATTTTCTAATATGGTTCCAAAGGAAGTACTTTGGAACACAGAAATTCAGCTATAGAGCCAGGGTTTCAAGCCCTGCTCGAATCATCTGGCCATTCTTACTTCAGTGTCCACTTGATGTGGAGCAAATCTTTCCAGTTCATTAAACTTGGCAGCATACTGGGGAACCGTCATATACCCTTGTTTCAAATCAAGAAACCTCATTTCCATTCTTCCCTGCATACTCGTGGGAAAGTAGTTCTCGAAGAAAATCTCCTTGAACCTCACCCACGTTAGATTTTCTATACCGGCGCTAGCCTGGTTTGCCTCCCACCAGAAACTAGCCTCACCCTTCATCATATAAGTTGCAAAGGCAACCTTCTGACCTTCCTCAACATTTGCTATTACAAATGCTTTCTCAATCTCTTTCACCCAAGTCTGGGCTTCAATAGGGTCCGTAGTTCCTTTGAACTCCGGCGGACCGACACTTTTGAAATCCTTAAAAGTAGTAGCTCGTACTACCCCAGGATTTATGGGTACATTAGCCCCAGTTCTATTAAACGCGACCGTTAAAAGATTAACGAACTCTTACATTGGATTAACCGGACCTCCCTCCGGTTGATCAACATTAGAATCTTGATTTCGTTGTCTCCTTCTTGGCGGCATTTTGCTGTTAAGAAAACTACACGTCATTATTACTTTCTTCTTGTTGGTTAGTTATTATTTGTGATGACACAATAACTCATACTCATTACTCAATATATTTCCATAAAAAGACTTATATTGATTCATTACTTGTAGTATAACACTACATTATTTACATTACACAGCCTAAGCTGATTACATTACCATCTCGCAATTGCTTTCCAAAAATTGGGATTTACAAAAGACTACCCTTGATATAAAAAAGAGGGTTTTACATCACTACTAGATACATAATATTTACATATCTAAACTATTCCAGCTATTACTAGATTACATCTGCCGAATGGCATTCTCAAAGTCTTTCGTGGCCAGACCGGCAATGACATCCCGACTGATAGTATGTCGAGTCTGCTCTTCTTCTATTGGATGCCCAGCTACTTGCTGCTGGAAATCCATATGAGAACTCATATTTATATAGGACATTCTCTCTACCTTCTGTTTCTTAGTCTTTAGCTCCTGCTTGAGCTCAAAGACTTCGCATTTTAGCTCATGGACCTTGTCCTTGGCTAAAATTCGATCATCATGCTCCTCTTCCCACATCCCTTCCATACTAGTCTTGTCCTCCCGGACAGCTTGGAGTTCCTCTTTTAACTCCTTAACCTCATGACAATACTGGATGTTTCTATCCAATATTGACATGAATAGTGCCTTTATTGACTCCCCCGTAGTCAAATCTTCTGTAGGTGCAACCTGGTCAAAGGACATCACGTCCACCTCTTCCTCTAGCATGCCATCAAACACAAACATGTAGTCTAAGTTTTTCGAGTCTCCAGACTCGATTGCCACCACTTCTGGTTCTATTGTTATGGGATTTGGTAGTATCTCTACTCGATTTACCGAATCCTCGCTTACTACATGTATGTCTCTATACATATCATTTTCTCCGGACATCTACAATAAAATAATATAGTTTGATTAGTACACGTTAGTAGAATAATAAAAACACATAACATAATATAATGTATTTTTATAGGGTTATTTTCCATCTTTTACTTCTTTATTCTTTCTTAAGGTTATGACTTAAGGTTCTAGTTTCTCCCTTAAGTTTTATAACGTAGGCTTTGATACCAACCTGTAGCGCCCCCAAATTCGGGTATCTTCCAACCCGACAGATGGTGTTATACTGTACTAACATTCATACATTCATCCAATTGAAAAGCCTCAAAAGAACGAATATCACTTCTATATAATCAAAATAATATTTACATTTTCCCAAGTTCTAAACCCATTACAAAGTTCTTTATCATAATATCAAATACATTACAACATTAAAACTATACTATTACATAGACAGTTTATCGATATGCCGTAGCTTTTCCTTTATCCTTAATCGATCATTCGGGACGTTCAGTCTTAGCTGCATTCATATGGTTCAAGCAAAAGTGAGCATAACTAGCTCAGCAAGTATGACAATTTCAATAAACAACATGTTTGACACATAAGAATCGTATATCTTAAATAACTGAACAATAGTTATGAAGTACTATTGATAATTCAAAATAGCACTTCATCTTTCTTTCAAACTGTTTCACAATGAATAATATCCAGTAAAACATAACCCCAGTCCAAGACCTTGAGTATTTCATTCTTTCTTTGAAAAGGACAACCCGGAACTAAATTTGTATGCCAAGTATTACTTACGAGAACTTCTAGGTGATCAGCCTATTGTACTCTATGTTGATCAACACTACATCCATTAAACGTATGTACGTTTAATTTGTGGCAACCTCACGTGCATGTCGTATGACGACAAACACATTTGTTTAACATACTCAGTCTTCTTTTGAAAACCATATCAAGTAGTTGAGAAAAGATAACAACATTTAATAACAGATGGATAGATTATCAATAATCCAACCAATATATCAAGTCTAGCCGAAAGGATTGGCTTTAACTTCATCATACATCAATTCATGCGTAAGGATATATGAACTTCAAAACTTGTTCAGATTGAACTGAGACAAGAGTTAGAATACTTGCCTTTAGTGTCTTCTACAGTATAATTACTTTATGTTCGAGTCTTTCAAGTCTCTACAACACATGATCACATAATGCCTCATATTAGGTCATATATAATCAAGTATGTATATGACTATATCTTACCCTTCATCTCAATCTAATTATGTATTAGATTTATTTACTATCGGTTTAAACATCCTTCTACTTGCATTCATATTTGAATAGGTTATCAACAACCTTTATATACTATCCTTATCATTTAACAAAGTTTTAACAATGTTACTTCGAGTTTCTTTAAGGTAAGTTCGATTCGAATTAATCCCATTCCATCTTTGTACTCATTTTTATTCTTTACTATCTTTGAATAAGGACTGGCGCTGTAGTGCCAGTCATAAGCTTACATCTCGCACTGCGGCGCGAGTTAACAGTGGGGATGCTCCGGACTTGGCGCTACTGGTAGCGAGTCCTTACTCGATGGTCATTTGTGCTTACCACTCTACTCTGATGGGTCATGTCATGTATACGTAATCGCAGTGACGCCATCATTTACTCTATGGTTCGCACTGCGGCGCGAGTTTCCAGTATGCTCGTTCAAAAGCCTACGGTTCAAAAATTACATACTCTACGCGTTCATGCAAGGATTTTATCTATTTGACTTCGTTTGCTAAAAATTCAAATATTGGTTCATTTTGAACGAAAACGATAAACGTTAGTGAACGTTCAATGTTCGTTTCTTCGTTCTAAGTCAGAATTTGATCATTTTTGAGTCCACAACTCTAGAATGCAAAATATGACTTGTCTCCATCGAAAACCAACGTTTCCGAGTTCAAACACAAAATTTGACTTCTATTCTGAGAATTTTACGAATTCGACGATTATCGTCTAATCGTGCAATTTCCGGCAAATCCTCATTACTTATGATTTGTTCATTACTTCAAATGAATTCAATTTATCATATGAACATCTCAACATACTTACTACAACAATTTATTTTCATGTTGGATTTTGACTTATCCTTTAATGAGCTTATAACTTATTAAAGTATAAATTACTTATAGCATCATTGTTCATAACTTATGAAAGCTAAGGTCTTTTTAATCACCATACTTATATGTTCTCAACGCATAATATCATTCACGTATACATGATACAAATTCATATAAACTCTTAATTTTTTATACTAACATTCAAGGTTAACTTATAATAGGTTCATAACTTTTATAAGTTCAAATGACTTATTTTTAACTTGTGTGGCTTAAGTTCATTGAATATTCATTCTTCTTGCTTATTAACATCCATGTTCCTTAATTCATACTTTTCTTATCAACCTATCATGGTAGAGATAGAAGATAATTGGAGAAGAAGTCTTACTCTTTGAAGTGTTTGTAAGCCTTCTTCTTCTTCTTACAAATGAAAGTAACTTATTGTGGCCTATTCTCCCTAACACTTAAGCACTTTGTAATATATTGGATTGTTTGAACAAGTAATAAATGGCAAGCAAGCTTCCTTTATTTATAGAATTCACAAGGTTAGGGTAATTTAGTCAATAAACCAACCCACCTCCTTAAGCCACCTCCTTACTATTCATTACTTGCTAATCACAAATCTTATCCTTTACTTGGTCATTACTCCTAACACTTGGTCATTACACATTAAACTTGATCACCACATTAAATTGGTCACCACACATTAACCTTATTAATATGGTTTGCCCCATGGGTCAATCAACCCCTTTGATTCTAGTTTGGGCTTAAATTAACTTAACCTTTGGGCTTTTCATTAACAAACACTAACTTGTTTATTAATCAATAGTTTGGGCCTCACCATTAATTCAATTGGGCCTGTACAAATTCTAACCAATCTTCCAAGTCCATTATCATTACTCAATACATATACATATTGTCTATGTATCATTTTCGTATTCTAACTTGTATAGAAATTTATTATATACGATATTCCATCCTTCATATAAACTTGTATAATACTTCGTATTATACTCATTTTCATTACCTTGTACAATACCTAAGTATCATACAATTATTAATTACCTACTAATACTTCGCTTTCCTTAATATTCATAAATTAAGTCCGCAAGCGAAATATTAAATTTTCCAAAACTAGATTATTATTACATAATCCATCTTACCTTGATATTCTATCATTTTGTATTTCTCAGAAATTCAAAAATAATTCCCGAGCAAATATCGATGAATAGGGTTTTTCGAAAAATTTCACAGAAAACTTTTATTTTTGTCTTAGAAATTCAAACACATTAATTCCTTCACGTAGCTAGAATACTGCGACATTCCAACATCATTGCGTTATAGAATGACAACCATATTAATATCACATAAAATATAATTTTATTATTATTTAATTCAATAAAATTATTTAACAATAAAATCCGAATTTCTCGGTCGTTACAGGCTCTTAGTCCACTCTTCTACTCCTCGAGTAGGAAATCGACTAAGGATGTCTTTACAATCTTTGAATCACTTAGATTTCTTCAAGCCCAACAGTCTTGAAACTTCTTAGTTCATTTAGAACTCTTCAAGTCCAGCAGACTTGGAATACACTTGATGAGAGTTGAGTTGTTGAGTAGTGTTATTCAGTTGCTGTTAAGCATGAGTTTGAAAGAACAGAGTAGTTGAGCAAGCTTTCTTGATTGATCGTAGAGTTTAGTGTTGAGTGTTCTTCAGCTTTTTGTTATGTAATTGCTTATCTTTTCTATACGTGTTTGATGATTTGAATATAAAGGAGCCTTTGAAATATGTCCGTTTGAAGGCATCCGTTTAAGAATTAAATGCATCAAACATTTCTGAGCACTAATGGTGACTTCCTTAGAATTTGATGTTCAGCTGTTTGACTCACTAACACAACAGACTGCTATCTCACCTAACACCTAAAAAAACTTTTTCAGCAGACATGCAGTCCTTTTCCTTAGCTTCTTCAATACGCTTCTTCGATACATACTAAGGATGAGCATTGGGATTCCCGAAAGTCTCAACGTCTATAATCTATTCTTCATTTGTAGTATTTTATTCTTCAACTAATGGACAAGGCTCGATGCTTTTGATGTTGACAGGAGATACACTACAATCATGATCGTGGTGTCTTATCACATTCGTGCTTGATTCGGACTAATAGAGGAGAACACTACGATTTCTCTTAAGCAAGGGTAGACTGCAATTCTTGACTTGCATATTTTTGTAGACTCTACGCTTCCAAGAGTAAACTATGATTCTTGACTTGGCTCGGCTTGCGCTTGGACCAACTCTACGATTCTGAGTGAGGCCCTCCAAATCAGACTATGATTCTGTAACAACTTTCTCGATACTCTACGATTCTGCCTTGGCTTTTGCAATCTCTCGGCTAGCTCAACCGACTACGATTCTATTGATGCCTATCTATTACATCTCAAAATAGATCAACCTAACAACTTTGATCTTTTCTTCTATACATTCATTTACATACAATTTTGATCTATCACTTAAGTTCTTGTACAAATGTTCTTTGAAGGACTTTACATATAAGCATGTTTATTGTGACGTTCCTAAAATAGGTATACACCACCCATTCTGAGTCGCCAAATACATGGTACAGAAACAACTATAATTTTATTAATACAATTGTCGCACAAAATATGACAACACATAAACTATGAGTTTAAATACAAATATTATCTTCTAGACAATATCCACATTCAGATAAGTCCTCATTACAATTATTGATACACTATTTTACAAAAATAGTGAGGACTGCTAAAATAACTTTCTAGGACCATAACTCTATACCTCGACTGGTTCCTGCTATATTCTCGCTTCCTGAGAAGAAAAATGGAACAAAAAGGAAAAGGGTGAGCTCAACTAGCTCAGTAAAGAATATTATGACTAAGATAATGTACAACAAATTATATTTAGTCCTCAATAGGGAATAATCTGATAGAATATGTGACACCCCCAAAATAGGTATACATCACCTATTCTGAGTCTCCAAATACATGGTACAGAATACAAATACAATCTTTAATATACAACAAGAGAGCTGTGAGTTTTAATACAAATATTGTCTTCTAGACAATATCCACTCTCAGAGTAAGTCCTCATTACATTTATTGTCACACTATTTAATAGAATAGTGAAGACTACTAATACTATCATTTGGACTGTCACTCCGTTCCCCGACTAGTCCCGGCTACGTTCTCATTTCCTGAAGAGAATAGTGAAAGAAAGGGTGAGCTCAACTAGCCCAATAAGAAATATTATGACTAAGATAATGCAGAATAAATTATCATTAGTCTTCAACAGTGTTAAACTGATAAAATACAATAGACATCAAGTTTAACTGCAGAGGAACATGCAATCCATTAAAAGAGTCAAGTAGAGAATAAAATTTACTATCTTTTATGATTTAAAAGGTTTTTCATCACTTTTATCGCTGGGACTCAGCTTAATAAATAATCCACATCATCCCTGCACTACTGCTAAGGATATTCATTAGTATCACAACCACAAATTATCCATTCACTACGGGCCAAGGATATCTCTGTATTCATCAATGGTCATGATCATGCCAACAACTGTCCATCAATGAACTACGGGCCAATGAGGACTTTTACCACATCATTTGTAACCTTACGGTCATGATTATACCGAATAAATCCCTGGTCATAATCATACCAAGTCCATCTATGCACTACAGGCCACAGATGACTTTCAACATAATATAAACATGACGATGATGACAATGATATAAGAATTCAATAAAACAAGTTCAAGAATTAATTTATCCAGGAACTAATAACGTCCAAATTGTCAACGTGATACTTCTTTGTAGAGTACAATTCAAGAATGCTCAGAAGAATATTTCCACTAAAAGATATTGGATGAAGTGCAAATATCAAGGATATTCCACTAATTTCATGGAGTATAGAAGTCAAAATTTTAACCAACTGAGTATAATAAAGAATGGAATAACAAAAGAAATTATCATGCATGCAGTACTTCGCATAGACAGGTTATTCCAACATAATAATAAATAATGGAACTAGGTCAGGCGTAATACGCACCGACAAGATATTCCAACAGAATAATAAAGAATGGAATAACAACAGAAATCACCACGCATGCGATGACGTCAGATAGACAAGTTATTCCAACAGAATAATAAATAACGGAACCAGTTAAAGATAAAACATATGTCTGAGGATATTCTAAAAGAATAATAATAAAGAGCGGAACCGTGTCGGCGTGAAAGCGCAGAGACATGATATTTCAAGAGTAATAATAAAGAATAGGTAATTTCACCATGTATAGATTACTTAGAGATAAAGTTATTCAATGAGAATAATAAATAATGGATTAACAAAAGAATTTAACCAAGTATAGGGTAGACCGTGTATACAGGTTATTCCAACAGAATAATAAAGAATGTAATACCAGAAGTTCTCTTCATGAATATAAAAGAAATAATACCCCTTACCGTAAAAGAAACTTGATATCAAAGTAGTGAAGTAACAGAATACTTTTCTTCTTTGTCTCTATAGTTTCTCTCTCTAGAGTTTCTGTGAATTCGTAAAAAATAATGAAGGAATGAGCTTCTATTTATAAAAGAATGGACTGAATAGTAACCAATCCATGAACAGTCCAGATTGATTTACTTTAAACGGACGGTCCAGATTGGTTTACAATAAAATATAATATATTGTATTTATAATCTAATAAAACGAATAACTTTATAAAAGTATTCTATTTTTTATAAAAAGATTTTACTATGTAAACACTATCACGGTATTACTATGCAAACACTATGCATAATAAAATATAATATATTCTAATTATTGTCTAATAAAATGATAACTTTATAAAAAGTATTATGTTTTATATAAAAAGATTTTATTATTAGCCTAATAAAACGAATAACTTTATAAAAGTATTACATTTTATATAAAAAGCATTACATTTTATTACATTAATAATACTAATAAAACAAAACTTCATCATCATTATTATTATTCACACTATTAATAGATTGTGTCGTTCTCAGGAAAGAGGGGCTTTAATAAGGATTTCTCCCTATTGGCAATTAATTAGGTGATTAAACCTCTCCTTGGCGAGAACTTAGACATCGTTAATAATGCAAATAATAATATTAATAACTCTCATCATCTCAATTATTGATTTAATAATATATAAAATATCGATAATAATTGAATAAAATTGAATGACTTCTCACGTAAACATCAATAATCAATACCGGTAGCTACTATGCAACCACGCCGTATTCTCGTACATTTTTAACACCTTTGGGTTTTTTCAGCGGTTAATGGTAAACCTTCCGCAGCTTATTTTCATAAAAAATATTTTTGTCATTTTCTTAATCCGACAATAATTCCATTGTAGGTCCACAATGATTGGTAGTCGCATCGAATATTCCCTGTTAAAACGAATATTTCGACCAATCGAATATTATATAACAACCTACGTACTTTGCAAAATTTATAAATATTATCCACAACTATAACATTATATCAAATTCATTCCATAATATTCAAAAATGATAATTATAGAAAATTCATCTTTATTCATAAAAGTTGGGGTCTTACAATCTCCCTTCTTATGAAATTTCGCCCTCAAATTAAGGTACATACCTGGTATGTCAAGAGGTAAGGATACCTTGATTTCATTTCAGATTCTAACTCCCAGGTCATTTCCTCAACATCGTGGTTCCTCCATAAAAATTTAACTTGAGGTATAACCTTGGAGCGTAGAATATGTTCCTTCTTATCCGAGATTTGAACAGAACCTCTTCATACGTTAAATCTTCCGCTATTTTATCGTGTTCTAACTCAATAATGTGGTTGGTCTTTCACATATTTAAGTAACATGGATATATGAAAACGTTATGAACACGAGATATACTTGGCAAGAAAAGAAGTCCATAGGCTACGATCCCTACTCGATCGAGGATTAAAATGGGCCAATGAATCCAGGATTGAGCTTTCCTCTCTTTCCAAATCTCGTAACTCCTTTCCATGGAGCAACACGTAACAACACATGATCTCCAATATTGAATTCCACGTCCTTTTCGATAAAGATCAAGATAACTCTTTTCATTTCGGTCTTGTAAGGGTTTTTATTGTTTGTATCTTTTCCGTAGTCATACGTATTTAACTCCGGTCCCAACAACGTTGCTTCACCCAACTCATCCCAAAGATATCGAGAACGACACTTTCTTCCATATAACGCTCGAATGGAGCCATGCCAATACTTGCTTGATAACCGTTGTTGTAGGAAAATCGCACCAATAGTAAGAACTTGTCCCAACTTCCTTGAAGTCAAGGACACGAGTCTTAATAAATCTTCAAGAGTTTGAATAGTCCTCTCGATTGTTAAATCAAATCGAGGATGATATGCGAACTAAATCGTAAATCCATGCCCATAGCTTTTTGCAAACTAACCCAAAATCGTGAAGTGAATTTTGGGTCTCGATCAGAAACTATGGATACTGGCATACCATGCAATCTTACAACCTCATTTATGTACATACGAGCAAGATGTCCAAGTGTATAAGTTTCTCGTATAGGTAAGAAATGAGCAGACTTGGTCAATCTATCAACAATGACCCAAATTGCATCTATGCCTTGAGAAACCTTGGGAAGACCAGTAATGAAATCCATGGTAATGTGCTCCCACTTCCATTCTGGAATTTCAAGTGGTTACAATGGACCTTTTGGTACTTGATGCTCTGCCTTGACTCGTTGACAAGTTAAACACCTTGAGATAAAAAGCACTATCTCCCTCTTCAAATTTCCCCACCAAAATGTATGTCGAAGATCATGATACAATTTTGTATACCCAGGATGGATTGCAAACGGTGTGTTGTGCGCCTCCATCATGATTTTATACTTTAAATAAGGGTCGTTAGGAACACAAAGTCTGGAGTTGACTCGAAGTATTCCTTATTCATCGATTCTTGCTTCTGGCATAGCACTTTCTTGTACTTTCTTCTTCATATGCATCAGATCCAGGTATGTAGCTTGAGCAGCTTTAACTTTATCGATTAAAGTCGGTTCTACTTGTATATTTGCCATCATCACGTAGGTCCCTGGAGTCTTTATCTCTATCTCCATCCTTTGCAAGTCATACAAAATGGGCCTTTGCGTTGACAATATCGCACTCGTACCCGCATATGATCTTCAACTCAATGCGTCAGCTACCACGTTCGCTTTTCCAGGATGGTATTGGATGGTAGGATCATAATCTTTCAATAGTTCAAGCCAACGTCGCTGTCGTATGTTGAGTTCCTTTTGAGTGAAGAAATATTTGAGGCTTTTATGATCCGTAAAGATCTCAACTTTTCCCCATACAAGTAATGCCTCCAAATCTTTAGTGCAAAAATGACTGCTGCTAACTCTAGATCATGAGTAGGATAATTCCTCGCATATTCTTTGAGTTGTCGAGAGGCATAGGCTATGACTTTCCCATGTTGCATGAGAACACATCCTAACCCTTTTTCAAGCATCATCCTTGTAGATGACAAATCCCTCCGAGCCAGATGGTATTGTCAGAACAGGTGTTGAGATTAGTCTTCTCTTGAGTTCTTGAAAACTCTTCTCACATTCCTCGTTCCAACCGAATTTTGTATCTTTCTGAGTCAGTTGAGTTAAGGAAGTAGCGATTCAAGAAAACCCTTCAACGAATCTGCGATAATAACCAGCTAAGCCGAGAAAGCTACGTACTTCGGTCACTGATTTAGGTTACTCCCAGCTTTGAATAACTTCAATCTTTGCTGGGTCAATAGATATTCCATGACTTGATACCACGTGCCCAAGGAATGCTACTTCCTAAAGCCAGAACTCGCATTTCTTCAACTTGGCATAAAGCTTATATTCACGAAGCTTTTGGAGTATCAGCCTCAAGTGTTGCTCATGATCTTCACGGCTTTTGGAATAAATAAAGATGTCATCAATAAAGAAGACCACAAAGTGATTCAAATATTCCTTGAATACTCAGTTCATCATATCCATGAAGGTAGCAGGAGCACTAGTCAATCCAAAAGACATGACTAGGAATTCATAATGCCCGTACCGAGTTCTGAAAGCCATCTTTGGAACGTCATTGGTTCTAATCTTCAATTGGTGATATCCAGAACGAAGATCAATCTTTGAAAAGAATTTGGCACCTTGCAACTGGTCAAACAGGTCATCATTACGTGACAATGGGTACCTATTTTTGATGGTGACATGATTCAACTCCCGATAATCAATATAAAGTCGCATACTCCCATCTTTCTTCTTCACGAATAGAACAGGAGCACCCCAAGGAGAAGTACTAGGGACGAATAAAGCCAATGTCTAACAATTCTGCAGTTGGGTCTTTAACTCCTGAAGTTCAATAGGAGCCATTCGATATGGGGCTTTGGAAATGGGTTTTGTACCGGGTTCAAGGTCGATACAAAATTCAATTTCACGCTCTGGGGTTAGGCCAGGAAGTTCTTCAGGGAATACGTCAGGAAATTCATTAACAATAGAAATATTATTCAAAACTGACGTATTTTTGTTTAGATCCGTTACATAAGCTAAAAAAGCTTGACTTCTGTTTTTCAATAAACGAATAGCTTTATGGCTTGAGATGACAGTGATTGATTTTAATGATTTGGTTGCTTGAATTCGCATAATAGGTTGATTAGGAATATAAAAGCTAACAACCTTACGAAAACAATCAATTTTTACATGATGAGTAGTTAACAATTCAATCCCTAGAATTACATCAAATACAAGTATTTTCAATGAAATAGGATCGACAGGTAATGTGAGGGTACCGATTTGAACCAAACAAGACTTATAAACAGTGGATGTAATGAAGGTTTCTCCCAACAGAGTTTTAACAGATAAGTCAAAGTCTAATTTCTCCAGAGTCAAATTTAAACGTTGAACGCGAGTAGGAGAAATAAAAGAATGGGTAGACCCGGTATCAAATATGGTATATACTTCACTAGAGTTTATGATAAGCTTACTCGTGATGACCTTGTTCGGATTCTTTGCTTTCTGGGAGGTCACGACAAACGCTCTCTTTTGCACTACTAGC
The DNA here is from genome assembly GCA_020205615.1 of Panax quinquefolius. Classification (NCBI taxonomy): domain Eukaryota; kingdom Viridiplantae; phylum Streptophyta; class Magnoliopsida; order Apiales; family Araliaceae; genus Panax; species Panax quinquefolius. Next base: position 87,936,378 of record CM035156.1, on the reverse strand, counting down.
TTTGACTTTTCTGGGACGTCCTTTGGTGCCTCCATCCTAGTTGAACTTGTCTTCGGTGAACAACAAAATCGGGCTAGGTGACCTTCTCTTCCACAATTATAACATGCTTTGGACGACATCGCGCAGTTTGGACTGATGTGTCCTTCCCCTCCGCATTTGAAGCATATGATAGGTGGTCGTTCTCCTTCCTTAACCACGGGTGATGGTGCTGACGTCTTTCCATCATTGTTGAATCTCCTCTTCTTGAAATGTCCATTCTTATTGTTTTGGCCATGATTACCACCGAAGTGGTTACCATTTCTGGCATGTTGATTCCCTCCACGCTTATTGTCACCGCTTCGATGACCGTTATCACTGGTATTATCATTTTATCGGCTACTCTCTTTTGGTTGGGTTGACGCATTATCGCGCTCCAATAACTGAGCCCTATTAACAACATCTGAATACAAACACAGTTTATGAGAGATAGGATATTGACGTATCTCGGGTTTCAAACCTCTTAGAAACATTCGCGTCATTCTCTCCTCATTATCAACCAAATGGGACGCAAACCGGGAAAACTCGGCAAACTTGGCTTCGTACTGCGAAACGGTCATGTTGTTTTTCTCCAGCTTAATGAACTCTACCTCTTTCATGTGACAAATACTTTCGGGAAAATACTTGTCGTTGAACAATTCTTGGAACTTCTCCCAAGTCATCTTCAGTGCGGCAGGTTGAGTACATTTTACAGATTCCCACCAGTAATCTGCCTCTGCACACAACATGAAGGTGGAAAAGGGAACCTTTTGCTCCTCGGAGCATCCCAAGACATCAAATATCTTGCAGATCTGCTTTATCCACGTCTCCGCCTTAAGTGGTTTTGGCTTCCCAAAAAACTCCGGTGGTCCCAGTTCCTTGAACTTCTTAGCGATGACCGTCCGAGAGTTGCCAGTGTTTCCACTTGCATTTTGTACAGGAGCCGCTCTTGCCTAATGTTGCATGAATTTCATAAATCCTCTGAACATTCCATTTGGTCAGTGTTGTTGTTTGCCTGAGGATTGTCGCCTTCCTGATGCACATTATCCTGATTATTGATCTGTGGAGACTCAATGGTCTCCTGTGCTCCATTGATGTTCTCAACATTCTCGGATGCCATTTTCAAACACTGCCACAAAACAAGGGTTAATTAACATATCACATATTATCCCTATACTCTGACCGACCAATTAAATATCAAATAAACTTAGGTAGGTCATACTAGTAAAAGGAATTCCCCGTCTCTCCCCTCCTAGTTCTTGTCTCACATCTCAGCCAGGGATCATATCCCTAAGCTTTGATACCAACTGTGACACCCCCAAAATAGGTATACATCACCTATTCTGAGTCGCCAAATACATGGTACAGAATACAAATACAATCTTTAATATACAACAAGAGAGCTGTGAGTTTTAATATAAATATTGTCTTCTAGACAATATCCACTCTCAGAGTAAGTCCTCATTTCATTTATTATTCACACTATTTAACAGAATAGTGAGGACTACTAATACAATCATCTGGACCGTTACTCCGTTCCCCGACTAGTCCCGACTACGTTCTCATTTCCTGAAGAGAACAGTGAAAGAAAGGGTGAGCTCAACTAGCCCAGTAAGAAATATTATGACTAAGATAATGCAGAATAAATTATCATTAGTCTTCAACAGTGTTAAACTGATAAAATACAATAAACATCAAGTTTAACTGCAGCAAAACATGAAATCCATTAAAAGAGTCAAGTAGAGAATAAAATCTACTATCTTTATTGATTTAAAAGGTTTTTCATCACTTTTATCATTTGGGACTCGACTTAATAAATAATCCACATCATCCCCCATACTACTACCAAGGATATTCATTAGTATCGAACCACAAATTATCCATGGACTACGGGCGAGGATATTTTCGTATTCATCAATTGGTCATGATCATGCCAACAACTGTCCATCAATGCACTACGGGCCAATGAGGACTTTTACCACATCATTTGTAACATTACGGTCATGATTATACCGAATAAATCCCTGGTCATAATCATACCAAGTCCATCTATGCACTACATGCCACAGATGACTTTCAACATAATATAAACATAAGGATGATGACAATGATATAAGAATTCAATAAAACAAGTTCAAGAATTAATTTATCCAGGAACTAATAACGTCCAAATTGTCAACGTGATACTTCTTTGTAGAGTAATATTCAAGAATGCTCAGAAGAATATTTCCATTAAAAGATATTGGATGAAGCGCAAATATCAAGGATATTCCACTAATTTCATGGAGTATAGAAGTCAAAATTTTAACCAACTGAGTATAATAAAGAATGGAATAACAAAAGAAATCACCATGCATGCAGATTGCAGATAGATAAAGTTATTCCAGCGAATAATAAATAACGGAACAAGGTCAGGCGTAATACGCACCAACAGGATATTCCAACAGAATAATAAAGAATGGAATAACAACAGAAATCACCATGCATGCGACGTCGCGACAGACAAAGTTATTCCAACAGAATAATAAATAACGGAACCAGGTCCGGCGTAAAATGCACAGACAGGATATTCCAAAAGAATAATAAAAGCGGAACCCGGTCCCGTAAAAGCGCATGAATAGGATATTCCAAATGAATAATAAAGAATGGAATAACAATGAATTTCACCATGTATGCGGTGCCAGCATAGGCGGAGTTATTCAATGAGAATAATAAATAATGGAATAACAGAAGAATTTCACCAAGTATAGGGTAGACCGCGTATACAAGTTATTCCAACAGAATAATAAAGAATGGAATAAGAGAAGTTCTCTTCATGAATACAAAAGAAATAATAACCCTTACCGTAAAAGAAACTTGATATCGAAGTAGTGAAGTAGCATAATACTTTTCTTCTTTCTATCTATAGTTTCTCTCTCTATAGTTTCAGTGAATTCGTAAGAAATAATGAAGGAATGAGCTTCTATTAATAGAAGCATGGACTGAATAGTAACCAATCCATGAACGGTCCAGATTGATTTACTTTAAACGGACGGTCCAGATTGGTTTAAAATAAAATATAATATATGTAGACACTCGAAATTTTCTGCACTCCTATTACTAACATTGCAGGAGGGTAGGATCGTCTTTTGGAGATAACCCTGAAAGACAGCTTACATCCATTCCGGATACCACCGGAAGTTCAGTTCCAACTCGAAACACAAACCGGGAGCGTCATGTCAACCCGGGACACACACACCGAGAATGTCATTTCCGATCTCGGAGATAACCCCGAGATATACAGATCAAAAGACCGACAACAACACCGGAGAGGACAGTTCTATATCGACGATAACACCGCGACTCTCAGTTCTAGTCCCAGAGACAACATTGGGAGTAGCAACCCCAGCCTTGGTGATAGCCCCAAGGGATGCCATTGCAGTTCCTACAATAACCCCGAAAATGCTTGTTTCAAACATGTACGATCAGCTTCAATTCAGATGACAGTGAGGCATACAAATAAGTAGCCCAATCTCAGATATAACCCTGAGCAACGTCTACTTTCCGCTTAAACTGGCGATAACCCCGGTGAGGAGTCACAACATCATATATCCACGTTAACAAGATGATATCGCGACATACCAATAAGTAGTCCAATCTCAGCTGTAACCCTGAGCAATGTCTACCTTCAACTCAAACCGGTGATAACCCCGGCGAGGAGTCAAGCGTCATCTTGTTCCTTCAACAATGGCACGTCGTCTCAACACTTCAAACATACATCCAACAATGTCCCACAAGAGCTGAGGAATGACACTCCCGAGTGACTATTACGTGTGGCAGTACTTTGGATAGAATTTGAAGCTTGAAGACCATGGGCATAGACCCCTCTTCCTGACTTACGTACAACCTCTAATCCATGTCATTACGTAACTCTCAACACAAGCAGTCCAAAGAAGGTCAGATATACCTCATTCAGATGCTCGGATTGAAGTTCTATAAGTTCGACTAGACATTACAGTGCATGACTGCACGTACTACGAGATGACAGGACCCGCGAGACTCGGATCCTCCACAACCAATCGCAGGTACAACTGCGGCTGCCGCAGGTGTACCTGTGGCCATCAGTTTATAAATATAGGTTGGGGGGTCAGCCATTTGAGGGGAGGGAGAAAAGGAAAAGGCGAGGAAGCCCTGTCCATTTTACTCTCCATACACATCTTTTGAGTGTTTCCTCTTCTTTAAACACTAGTTTGCTCACATATAGCTATCTTTTATCTAGCGGGAGCTGAGTGTTTATCCATTTAAAGTCATAGAAGTCTACTTTGGCAGCCCACTGTAAGCCTTCTTATATTTTATAAAGCCTTCTTCTCATATAGCACACACTGTTATACACATTGAGAGTCGTGTTGTGTGCATTTGCTCGGACTTCGGTCCGTGGTTTTCATCTCTGTCTGTATATATATACTAATATATGTATATATTTCATATATATGGACTAACATTATCGAGTTATGCCTCGATTGAGCCTAGACTTCGGTTTAGAGCGTTTAATTGCTTATATATATATATATATATATATATATAAATTGTGGTCAGACTCATTCTGATGAGCCTGGATTTTATATCTGGTGCATTTAATTGCTTTTATATACATATACTTATATATATAATTGTTGTCGGATATATTCGATGAGTCTGGATTCACATCTGGTGCATTTACTACTTTTATATATATATATTTGTACATATATATATATATATTTACATTCCTGTCAGGCCCGGAGTTTCCTCTGTGGCTTTTTACAGCTTTTTTAGATTTCGTCCTGCCTGGAGTTCACTTCATGGTAGTTGATCGCTTTTTATAGCTTTATTTACATTTTGTCCTGCCTGGAGTTTACTTCGTGGCAGTTGATAGCATTTACTGCTTTATTTAGATTTCGGATCCCCCATGGAGTTTCTTTGTGGTGGTTGATCATGTGTATATATATATATATATATATATATATATATATTCATCGCTTATATATATATAACTACTTACTGCTTTCCATGCAAATTGCAGTATCATGTGAGCCTAGGAATCATGTGATCACAGGTTCAGTTTACTGAATCTTGATTCGGTTCCCATGATGGACATTCTTCATCTGTAAGCAGCCTGTACATTATTTTACAGTGTCTGAATTTCCTTGGATGGTTGTCATGCCCATGAGGAGTTCGACACTACTGTATATTATTTTTTTTAGAATGCTTCACATCTCGAAAATAAAAGCAAACAAGCCAGACATTTAACAATAAAATGGAAGTATGAAAAGGTCTCAATTCCAATTGAGCATAGGGTTTGAAAAAACCGCTTTTACAAAACTTCATTGCTATATCTTGGTTAAAACTGAATTTTCCTATAAAATTCAAACCTTGTGTATATAGGTGCGAATGAGGCCTCGCACTACTTTCATAGAATTACACATTGATCCTCACACACACACACACACACATTCATATAATAATTTCTTTGAAAAGTGGTGGTCACCGTGGTAACACGGATGTCGGGGGGGGGGGGGTGCCTAACACCTTCCCTCCGCATAATCAAGCCCCCGGACCAAAAATGAATCTCGGTTTCACAGACCCGTTTAGCAGTGTCGAATCACTAGGTCAATGTGCAAGCCTTTTCGGTTGCATTGGTGCAACCAGTTAAATACACCAACTGGCGACTCTTAAAGTCCAATCGTCGACATTATACATGTCGGACCTTTTTCACTTGTTTTTTTAAACAAATCTCACATTAACATGAGAACACCAAAGAACAAGTAACGAAAAAGGACACTCAAAAATCCCGACGTCGATGTGTGTGGCGACTTTCTTTGGGGACTCAAAGAAGAGGGCTTAAGCCGCTTATTACAAGCTTTTCAAAATTATTATGTGCTTGTGTGTGAATGTTGCATTTACATTTCTGATAAATGTGTACGAATGCATATTTTTAACTCCTACACGCTAAATATCTATCTGTGATATTAGTGCTTCGCACATGTCATCATTTTGCATAAACGGTGAGACACGTTGTATGTGAATGTATGTTGTGTGGTTCCTCCACCAGGAGACTATCCTGTCTGTGTTTGATTACTGGACTCGTGGGAAAAATGATTCCCCGAGGCTCAGGAAAGTCACCACCCAGATTCGCTCCAGTTGAACGACCGGATTAACTTCCCGTCAAGTAGTTTGCAATGATCTGGGAACCTTCATGCCGAAAAGCCGCGAGAGAAACCCTAGGATAGGTCAACCTCTGATAAACCAAACGCGGAGGAAAGTTTTTTCATACTTTCCATTTTAAATTACTTGTAAAAGCATTTACTTGTAATTTTATTCCATGTTCATTCATATGTAATGGAAAATATGAAGAATATATGTGCATGTATGACATATTATCAATTAACAACCGGTTTTTTGCAGGATAAATTCCTAACACGGACATGTTATGATAACATTTATATTACCCTAAGACTAAACTACGTAAGTCCTTTGTAGGGAAGCAATTGGGCCTGTTACCCGATCAAAATCTAAAAAGGCTGCGAGCCTACAACCTATCATGTCCTCTTCTGGACAGTCTAAATTGGGGATTAGTGAATCCGGATAGATTGGTACATACGTTGCTTGCTCATTGGATGAGGATGATTGATCTCATGATCATTTGTGTGGAGACACTAAAGCAAGTATGTAGGTGCTTATTAGAGAATAAGTTCACTGAACGTGGCTCGCTAAGGAATACCTAATGGAGTTTTACTTGCCTGTCAATAGGAATTCCTGTAGTGATAGTAGTACAAGTAATCCTTGGACTTGAGATCATCATAGTATCTTGTGTATGATGAGTTATACTTTGACTTATTCCTTAAGACCCTTAGGGTATATCAAAGGGTATGCTTGGGTATAACAAGTTGTACATGGAGATAATATATGATCAATAAAGAATCTACCACTTCTAATAAAAGAAGAGAAATGTCCTATGTGATTCGATAAATGACAACCCAGTAGTCCTTGGCCAAGGCAGAATGAAATTAGAAAGGAGTTTCTAATTTGCATTATTTGGAGTTGTGCATTTAAGGATCGAAATACATATAATTAAATAAAATAAGACTTGACAGTAATTCCATGTCTTATATTTAATTGGGACATGTATGGTGGAAGGATTGAATTGTCACGGTAACTATTTACTCAAAGGTTCTTTTATGATTAATGTTGAAATCTATATTATCCGGAAAGTCGTTGATCGCTAGGAGGAGGCTTATCCCTATTATAGAATAAATATTATTTATTTAAATAAATTAATTGTTTAATTTATTTATTTAAATAAGATTAGAATTGTTCTAATTGATTTATTCAATAAGGTTTAATATGGAGAACCTAAAGGGTCACACCATAAAAGGAAGAATAATTATTTAAGAAGTTAATGGCATAATCGTAATAATATGTTATGTATATTTAATTTAATCTATGGTGATAGAATAAATTAAATAGCTTAATATTTATTATTTAATATTTTAGAAATATTAAATATAAATTAATAAGAGGAGTCTTATTAATATTATTACAATTATTATTATTATTTTAATTTCTAAAAGAGTTTAGGAATTAATTTAATATAAGTACTCTCATTTATTCCTAATTGGATTAGGAAGGAAAATTAGTTAAAGGAGTTTAATTAATTATCCCTAATAAGATTAGGGAGCCCCTTTAATTAAAAGGGTTTAATTAAATAATACATTATTTTTAATAGGGTTACTTGATATCTTTATAAGAAGAGTCTTATATCAGATATTAAGACGACGATATAATTCCAATGGTTAAAGAGTACGCTCCTTTTCTATAGAGATAGAAAAACTAGGGTTTAGCCAACCACCCATCTTCTTGAATTCTTCTTCTTCCTTGGTGGATCACCTCTAGAGGCCAAACACTTGGGTGGCTAACGTTGATCAAAGGAAGGAATCAAACCCGGTGGATTCAAGTTGAACGCGAAAAGATTGGAGGTGAACTTATACGAGGAAGCTTCGGATCTTCAAAGGGTATGTTCTTATTCATCTTTTTCGTTTAATTAATAATTGTGCATAAAAGGGGATCCGGGTATATGGTTTGTAAAATTTTTAAACTCTGATTTTTACATGTTTCCGCTTATTTTTGCAATTTGATTGCGTTCTTGAATATTACAAACCTAACAGTGGCATCAGAGCCAAACCTTTATGCGAATTATTAATTGTTTTGATTTGATATGTATATTGATATGTGTTTAGAACAATTTAATTGGGCATAATTTATTGTATAAAATTTATTATTAAATAATTAAAAATTAAAAAAAAAAACGTGAACAGCTTCTGTTAATACGTGGCCACGCGAAAAAAAGGAGAAGCTTACAATAAAGGTATAACATCTTATAGGATTACTTTTTGAAAAATTAAAAACGTGATTCCTTTTAAAATAAAGGAGTTTCCCAAGGTGATTCATTAAAGTTCTCTGCAATGAAAGGAATTATATAAATTTTTACAGGGACCAAGTCTTTAACAAGGATTCACGTGACATGCTTCGGAAATGCTACACAGACGGTATTATATATATATGTATATATATATATATTATAATATTCTCAATTATTTTTTTATTAAAATAAAAAGTTTATTTTAATTTTAAAATTTAATTTCATGCTAACTAATTAGAGTTGGAATTGGATTCCATGATAACTAATTGGAGTTGAAATTGAATTTCATCTTTCCTTAAATAAATGAGTTTATTTAGATATGAAATAAGATTTCATATTATTCAAAATAAAAGAGTTATTTGTGAATAGGAAAGAAAATCCTAATTTTCTTAAATAAAGGAGTTTATTTAAATATGGAATAAGATTTCATATTATTCAAAATAAAAGAGTTTATTTGTGAATAGGAAAGAGAATCCGTGTTTCCTTTAATAAAGTTTTTTTTTTTCATGGAATTGGATTCCATAATTAATTAAAATAAAGGAGTTTATTTTGATTAAAGATTTTGATTAAAATAAAATAGTTTATTTTATTCAAAATTAGATAAATTAAAATAAAATAGTTTTATTTTGATTTAAATTTGGATTAAAATAAAGGAGTTTATTTTGATTCAAAATTAAATTTTATACTAACTAAATTTGCCCATTAAATGATATCAATATATATATTGAATGTTTATTATTCATCGATGAATGTTATGTATTGATGCATATGGTGATATGTATGATAATAAATGAGATTGATTATGGACAATTGACCAATGTGATTGGATTTTATTTTAGTTGGATGCATGAATGTATGGGTTTTATTAAATGGGTCTGCAGTACCTCGCCTTCTCTAATTTTTTACGAATGTAAATTCTATCTCCTCCTATGTACTTCCCCTCGATTAACGATCAAGGTTTCTATTTATTTTAAATAGTTTTTTAATAGGAATAGTTAGAATTAATTTTGAAAAATTGGATATCAAGGAGCAAGGAGCGCTTGAAGACCCGTTTGTAATGGAGCCCGGGTTTAAATGTAATAGTTATATTTAAATATTATTTCTTGCACCCCTAGGGTTTGACCTTTTGGTTCACTTGGTGGCTCTAGTGAACCAAACTAGAATAAAAGTCCATAATCAATCCGAGTAGAATATAGTATTCTATATGTGCATGCTTATACTATATATATTATATATTATGCAAACATGTTTTGCATGTTCATTAATATGACGCGTATTTTATATATATATGTGCATGCGCGCTAAACAAGATGAGACAAATTAATAACAAATCCCTTAATTTTTATATTAAGTCCTAAGCGTTCAAAGATATTTGGAATATCGAACGTCGCCTTCTAGCATGATAAAATTAATCGAGTATTAAATATTTAATATGAGTTTGTTGTGTCACCACAAGGCAAGTATTAAGTATTTAAGATGTTAATTTATCACATTTGATGCTTATAAAGAAAATTGAACAATATTGTTTTGTTGTGTCACCACAAGGATGATATTTTTCTTTTTTGAATATATGGAGTGCTAGGTCGGACTTAACTTGGATAATTTTGATTCGGATGTGACACCACTTGATCAAAATAATCTAAGAGGCAAAAGAAAAGGAGTTGCATAGTTGATGTAATTGACAAAAGTTGTCTACCTATTTATTTATATATAGTTTGTTGTGTCACCACAAGGCTATATACATTTGAAATGGGATCCTTATTCTCACTAGCAAATCTTTAATTAGATTTTGCCGAACTATATAAGTGAGGGTAATATAGTTTGAAGAAAATAGTGGGAGATACCAATTTAAAACAAGACCTAATTTATTTTGGTAATTAATAAAAGAATGTATGTTAAAATGTTGTTAATTACAAATTCATTTATAGAATTTTACAATGTCTAAATTACTATCACTGCGAAACATATTTGATGTTAATTAACCGGACCGAATTACTCGGATTGGTTAAGGAATTGAGAATAGTTCTCATGGCTGAAAAGCTATCTTATGTCCTTAATACGCCTATCTCTGAAATGGTTGCAGACAATGCCTCTGAGGAAGAGATTGCTACTTTTAGAAAGTGGCAAGATGATGCACAGTTGTCTCAATGCATCATGCTCGCATCCATGAGTAACGAGCTTCAGCATCAGCATGAAACTATGGATGCTCCTACTATATTCCTGCACATCAAGTAGTTGATGGTGAGGAAAGTAGGACTGATAGATATCAGATATCTAAGGAGCTCTTCCGATCTAGAATGGCCAATGGCACTATAGTACAGACAAAAGTCCTTAACATAATCAATTTGATTGATCAATTAAGACAACTGATTTTGTCATGGATGGAGAGTTGAGCTAAGATTTGATCTTGCACTCACTCCCGGACTCCTTTCACAATTATTGTGAATTTTTCATATGAACAAGCTAGATATCAGCTTTGCTGATTTGCTTAACATGTTGAAAAATGTTGAGAGTCACTTTCCAACCAAGAAAGACCATGTCTCTTACTTGGTAGGGGCCAAAGGATCTTACGAAAAAGAAGAACGATCAAAGAAGGAAAATAGAAAGGCATAAACAAAGGATAATAAGAACAAAATCGATACGGATAGCAGAAAGGAGTTTGCTTCCACCGCTATAAGCCTGGACATCGGAAAGAAAGCGCAAGAAGCATCTTGCAGAGGCTAACCAAAGAAGCTTAGTGAAGTTTTGGTTACAAATACAAATTTGTTCATGATTTAAAATAATTTTTCTTTAAGTCAAGGTTCTACTTGGGTATTGGATACCGACTTTGGTTATCATAAATATAGATTTATGAAAGGACCAAGTAAGTAGTAGAAAGTTAAACAAAGATAAGTAATCCTATGTGTGGAAAATGAAGCAAAGGTTGTTTGCATTAGCTATAGAAACTTATATAGTTTAGCCGCCTACGGCAAATCTATTAAGTCAATAAGTTGTTATTGTATTCCAATTCTTGTTAGAAACATTATTTCCATTTTATTGTTTGACAATAAATTTTTGGTATTATAATTAAGAACAATTGTTGTTCTATTTATAATAATAATGTTTAAGTATAGAACCGAAAAGATTACTTAATGGATTTTGTATACTTGACTTACGTGAAAAATTATTTTGTAAATTGAACAAACTAGTATAAGAAAAGGAGATGATCATTCAAAGATTTGAATGTATGTATTTGTTGAAATACAAGTGTGAATTATTTGAAAGGTTCAAAGAATTCAGAAGTGAAACAAATTGGCAAAATATTAAGATTCTTTGATTAGATCAAAGAATAAATACTTGTGCAATAAGTTTCTAGATCATCTCAAATGGTTTTTCTCATAATGGACACCTCATGATACGTAATAATTGATTGATGTATCTGAAAGGAAAAATCATACCTTGTTGAATGTGGTACGGTCCAAAATGATTTTACCGGCATTCCAGTATCCTTCTAGGATCATGTCCTAGAAATGGTCGATATCTACTAAAAAAGGTAACCTCAAAATCCATTTCAAGACTCCATAAAAGTTATGGATGTGGAGGATTCCTAATCTTAAGTATGTTAAGATAAGGGGTTGTCCAACTTATGTGAAAAGGTTTCGAAGGATAAGCTTGGGACAAGATTTGACATATACAGATTTGTGGGACATCCTAAAGTAAGTTTAGAGTATATGTTCTATAATTCTACTTAGCAAAAGGTGTTTGTTACAAAACACACGCGCTTCTAAGATAAAGGTGTTTATCATTAAAAGGGGCTAGTGGGAGGATAATAGATCTTGAAGAGTTCAAGAACCACAAAATACTATAAGTCAAATAAGAGGAACCTATAGATAGACCTATTATACCACAAATCAATCAGAATCGGAATAATCACCAAGATATACGGGAGGTATGGATTCATCATAGATGATGATGATGAGGTACACATCATAGAAGATGATTATCCAGTTACATAAGATGAGGTAAGTGTTGTAGACACTCAGAGAAATGGATTGAAGCAAGTTTCTCAAATATGGAACATTCGTTTTGATGATGCAATCAAAAGAGTTTAATTTTATCAAAAATAAGAATGAACCTAGTGTGTACGAAAGGGTCAGTGGGAGCATCGTGACATTTCTAGTACTATATTTTGATATACTACGGATAAGGAATGACATACCAATGCTACAATCAGTAAAGATAAAGTTGTCTAAACATTCCTCCATGAATGATTTAGAAGAGTATCTTAATTAGGGATATAAATCTATATAGATATATTTAAGAGGATGCTTGACTTAACCCAAGGAACGTATATTCATTTGATGCTAAAGTCCTTTAGCATGGCAAACTCCAAGAGATGTCTCATGTCGATGAGCTATGGAGTGTATCTCTCTTAATAGTCCCCACAGACTCCTGAAAAGAAAGGTCGCATGAGTGACAATCATGTATGCAATGAAATGTACGAGACCTGATGTTGATCAGTCATATTATGGAGAAGTTCACTATGAGTCAGTGAAAAACATCTTAAAGTGCTTAACCGACACTAAGGATGTGATCATATTCACGGTGGGTCTAAATTAAAACTAGAGGGCTTAACAGAATCAAGTTTTTTAGACAGACCAAGATGACAGAAAAGTCCACTTTAAGGTAAAGCGTTATCTTTGAATAAAGGTGCGAAAGAATTGGAAAGGTTCCAAACAAAGAAAGAGTTTCTTGGTTTAGTGATAAAGACAAAGTATATAGCTATAAATGAAGCCGCAAGTTGATTGTTTGGATTAAAAGTTTATTACAGAACTAGGAATAGTTCCTAAGTCTCATCTTGGATCTAAACATGTGTTGTGGCACTTTTATTTGATTATTAGAATCATTGAAAGATGGGAAATCACTATAGAGATAGTGGACTCTCATGAACAACATTACATATCCATTAATTAAAGCTTATACAACAGCAGGATAATCGTCACTTAGAGAAGAAGAGTATGAGATACCATGACGATTGGCTTTAGTACAAGTGGGAGATTGAAAGTAGTATGCACACAAGCCAATCATGTTTGATGATAAAGCATATACTTTGTAACAATCTTATTTATTTATTAATAAAAAGTATTAATTTATTAAAGGCTTTTAATTATCTACATGATGCTGTTTTATAATATGTGATAAACCCATAGTTTTAAGCAATTCTTTTAGAATAATGATGATGATCATTCTAATGAGATCTAAATTCTTAGAAAGCTTAAAACTAAAATAGTTCCCAATCATTGGATTACTAAATTGGGGATTAGTGAATCCGGATAGATTGGTACATACGTTGCTTGCTCATTGGATGAGGATGATTGATCTCATGATCATTTGTGTAGAGACACTAAAGCAAGTATGTAGGTGCTTATTAGAGAATAAGTTCACTGAACGTGGCTCGCTAAGGAATATCTAATGGAGTTTTACTTGCATGTCAATAGAAATTCCTGTAGTGATAGTAGTACAAGTAATCCTTGGACTTGAGATCATCATAGTATCTTGTGTATGATGAGTTATACTTTGACTTAATCCTTAAGACCCTTAGGGTATATCAAAGGGTATGCTTGGGTATAACAAGTTGTACATGGAGATAATATATGATCAATAAAGAATCTACCACTTCTAATAAAAGAAGAGAAATGTCCTATGTGATTCGATAAATGACAACCCAGTAGTCTTTGGCCAAGGCAGAATGAAATTAGAAAAGAGTTTCTAATTTGCATTATTTGGAGTTGTGCATTTAAGGATCGAAATACATATAATTAAATAAAATAAGACTTGTGAAGTAATTCCATATCTTATATTTAATTGGGACATTGTATGGTGGAAGGATTGAATTGTGACGGTAACTATTTACTCAAATGTTCTTTTATGATTGATGTTGAAATCTATATTATCCGGAAAGTCGTTGATCGTTAGGAGGCTTATCCCTATTGTAGAATAAATATTATTTATTTAAATAAATTAATTGTTTAATTTATTTATTTAAATAAGATTAGAATTGTTCTAATTGATTTATTCACAATAGGTTTAATATGGAGAACCTAAAAGGTCACACCATAAAAGGAAGAATAATTATTTAAGAAGTTAATGGCATAATCGTAATAATATGTTATGTATATTTAATTTAATCTATGGTGATAGAATAAATTAAATAGCTTAATATTTATTATTTAATATTTTAGAAATATTAAATATAAATTAATAAGAGGAGTCTTATTAATATTATTACAATTATTATTATTATTTTAATTTCTAAAAGAGTTTAGGAATTAATTTAATATAAGTACTCTCATTTATTCCTAATTGAATTAGGAAGGAAAATTAGTTAAAGGAGTTTAATTAATTATCCCTAATAAGATTAGGGAGCCCCTTTAATTAAAAGGGTTTAATTAAATAATACCTTATTTTTAATAGGGTTACTTGATATCTTTATAAGAAGAGTCTTATATCGATATTAAAGCGACGATATAATTCCAATGGTTGGAGAGAGTACGCTCCTTTTCTATAGAGATAGAAAAACTAGGGTTTAGCCAACCACCCATCTTCTTGAATTCTTCTTCTTCCTTGGTGGATCACCTCTAGAGGCCAAACACTTGGGTGGCTAACGTTGATCAAAGGAAGGAACTAAACCCGGTGGATTCAAGTTGACCGCGAAAAGGATTGGAGGTGAACTTGTACCTGAGGAAGCTTGGATCTTCAAGGGTATGTTTCTTATTCATCTTTTTCGTTTAATTAATAATTGTGCATAAAAGGGGATCCGGGTATATGGTTTGTAAAATTTTTAAACTCTGATTTTTACACGTTTTCGCTTATTTTTGCAATTTGATTGCGTTCTTGAATATTACAAACCTAACAGACATACCTCCCGAAGGGATCGGTTATTGCAAGCCATTGCACATCGCAGTGTTATCTTTCGGGTACATGCTAGTAGGAGTATTGATAGATGGAGGCTCATCTCTGAATATCTGTCCTTATGCCACCTTGGTAAAGATGAATATCAATCTCAAGCGGATCCAAAGCAGCCATACGGTCATCCGAGCTTTTGATGGAACCCGACGAAATGCAGTCAGAAAGATTGAATTGCCAATTGAGATTGGTCCAAATATATTCCATGTATCTTTCCACGTCCTCAAGATCGACTCAGGATACAACCTGTTATTGTGGAGACCATGAATACACATGGCTGGAGCCGTTCCCTCCACGCTACATCAACAACTCAAATACATCATCAACAATAGTCTAGAAATCACCATCAATCTTTGAGCGATTATCACGAACAAGGAATTCTACCAGTTATCAGCTTCAATTCAGAAGTTGAACCGACCAGTTTCCATACTTTGGAAGTGAGTAACACGCAACACCATTCTATTGGAGCGCCACTTCCTGTACCAAAGATTTCTACCGAGGTTATGTCAGCCACTCAAGAAATGATGTTATTGGGTCTACAACCTGAACAAGGGCTTGGTAAGGATCGACATGGTATTAAGCACCCTATCCAACTGTCCAGTCAAATTGGAATAGCTGGGCTAGGCTATTCTTCTAGTTCCAGATACAGGAATCCTCATAAACATGAGCAGGTTCCTCAAGCTTCCGCCGCACGACGATTTTCTATGCCTTTACCTCATGAGCTAATGCAATCTCCAGTAAAGGTGCTAGCCTATGCTATGGCTATGCTATTTTCGAAACCAGTGCTAATCAAAGATAAAGAGGTGCTGATTCCTAATCTCGAAGTGGAAGAAAAGGAACGGAAACGTAAACATGACCTTGCCTTGATGATGGCAGGCATTCGCGTCATTGTTCATGATGAACATACAAACAAATATACCCCAGACTATGATTGTCCAGATGTTATGGTTATCATTCGGGAGAAGGAAGACACTGATGATCCTTCCATCACTGCAGACCTTCAGGACTTTGCCCTCGATAATTGGAGCAGCACTCCATGCAGCACTAGCAGTTATTTTATCACGTACATGCTAACACTTTTGTATGATCGAACAGTTGCATATATTAAGTGAAAGCATCTTTTGTTTCAGGACTCTGAATTTAGATGTGCCTGTCCTTGCTGATGACATGCCTTCTCTCCACAAGGGCTGTAACTTTGATGCAAAGTTAGACTCAGACTTGATGGACATCCAAGAGGACATTGAGACACCTCAAGAGATTAAGGAATGGGTCGCAGACAAACCCAAACCCAATCTTGATCAAACCACTCCTTTTAATCTCAGAACCTTAGACAACCCTAAGCTAATCTAGATTGGTTCAGACCTTACCACAACTCAGCGGAATGACATGGTTGCGCTATTAACCCAATTCTAGAATGTGTTTGCATGGTCTCGTGAAGACATGGTGGGTTTGTCCACTGACATTGTTCTTCATCGCCTTCCCATTAAAGAAGGATTCAAGCCAGTTAGGCAAAAACTCAGGCGATTAAAACCTGAGTGGAGTTTAAAAGTCAAAGAGGAAATTGTGAAACAATTTCAAGTTGGCATCATCATGGTGTCTACATATCCGGAGTGGATATCCAACATTGTTCCCGTTCCTAAACCAGGGGGAAAGGTGTGAGTCTGCGTAGAATACAGGGATTTGAACAAAGCTTGCCTTAAAGATAGCTTTCCCGTGCCCTTTATCCACATTCTTATTGACAATACTGCTCAATACGACATGTACTCCTTTGCTGATTGC
Organism: Panax quinquefolius; assembly: GCA_020205615.1. Taxonomy (NCBI): domain Eukaryota; kingdom Viridiplantae; phylum Streptophyta; class Magnoliopsida; order Apiales; family Araliaceae; genus Panax; species Panax quinquefolius. Next base: position 87,919,202 of record CM035156.1, on the reverse strand, counting down.
TTTGCGGGGTACCATCAAATTATGGTCACTAAGGAAGATCGTGAGAAAACAGCTTTCATCACGCCTTGGGGAACTTTTTGCTACAGACGATTGTCCTTCTGTGTCATCAATGCCGGGGCAACCTATCAGCGAGCTATGATGGCTCTTTTCCATGATTTAATGCACAAAGAGATAGAGATCTATGTGGATGACATCATTGTCAAATCCCGGAAGGAGGATGACCACTTAGACCATCTCACAAATTTATTCAACAGGTTTCGTAAGTACAACTTGAAGTTGAATCTCACCAAGTGCGCCTTTGGTGTTAAGTCAGGCAAGTTGCTAAGCTTCCTAGTCAGCCACAAAGGGATTGAACTGGATCCTACCAAAATCCAGGCCATCAAGGAAATGCCCATTCCTCAGACAGAGAAGGAAATACGGGGATTTTTGGGAAGGATCAACTTCATTAGCAGATTCATTTCTCAACTCACGGCAACCTGTAAGCCTATCTTCAAATTGTTAAGGAAGAACTCATCCGTGAAATTGAACGATGAGTGTCAGAAAGCCTTCCTTACCATTAAAGAACAACTGATTAACGCTCCTGTTTTGGTACCTCCCAGGGATGATGTTCCCCTGTTCATGTACCTGTCCATAAATGACAATGTTATGGGTTGCATGCTGGGGCAAAAAGACAATAGAGGCCAAGAACGAGCTATCTATTACCTCAGAAAAGATTCAAAGACATCGGTGAACATAAGTACACTCGATCGAGAAGACTTGTTGTGCTTTTTTATGGGCTTCCATAAGGTTACAAAGATTACCTCTATGGTCACACAACCCATCTCATATCCGCGTGGATCCTCTAAAATATGTATTCAATAAACCCATACCTAATTGTCGATCGTCTGGATGGCGAGTTGATCCTACAACAATTTGACATCGCTCACGTGACGCAAAAATCATCAAAGGTCAAGGAATTGCGGATCAATCAACTGCCGCTTTCTGAGTAGGGATTACTAACCCTTAGAAACGTACTTTCCGGTGAAGGGTAATGTGATTCAATTACAACATCGAGACGATACATGCCGTGAGTGGAAAATGTATTTTGATGGAGTTGTTAATTGAAGGCTCGGAATGGAGCAATCTTACTATATTCGATGGGGAACAGATCCCATCGCCAGTCAAATTGCGGTTTATCGGACACCACAAACACAGTTGAGTATGAAGGCTGTATCATGGGGCTAAAACTTACCCGTTCAATGGACATCAGGCAGTTAACTATCTTTGGAGATTCTGAATTGGTAATAAAGTAATCCACAAGAATCTTTCAAACCAAAGAATTACATTTGCTGCCTTACCATCGGCAAGTTCTACAGATGTCTTTGGAGTTCAAAGAAATCTCCTTTCTACACATTCCTTATAATAGGAATGATTTTGCAGATGCATTAGCAATGTTGGGTCCTTGGTTTACATACTAGACAAGTAAAACATGCCATGCATCACATTTGCTCTGCAAAAAGCCCAAATCTATGGGAATTACATTGGAGAAGTATCGGATGAGCTACCTCCCATCCACAACCCTTGGTACCAACACATCAAGGAGTATATGCGAGATGGATCTACACCCGCTGAGGCGAGCCTAATTGAAAAGAAGCGGATTCATCGACTTGTTATGAAATTCTACCTGAGCGGAGATGCACTCTACAAAAGAGATGCAGGATTAGGTCTCCTCAGATGTCTAGACAAAGACCAAGCTCAGAGACTCATGGATGAGATCCATGGTGGAGTATGTGGCCCACACATGTGCCGCCCCTTACTTGTCAAGAAAATTCTCAGAACGAGACATTATTGGCTTACACTCAAAGTTGACTGTGATGATCACGTCAAGAGGTGCTATCAATGCCAGATTCATGGGAATGCTATCCACGCCCCTCCAACAGAACTCCACAATATGAGTTCACCATGGCCATTCTCAATGTGGGGAATGGACGTGATCGGGTCCATCGAGCACAAAGCCAGTAATGGACATCGATTCATATTCACCATGATCGACTACTTCCCAAATGGGTAGAAGCAGCTTCCTTCCCCAAGGTTACTAAAGAAGTTATCATTGTTTTCCTCAGAAACAATGTCATCTGTCGATATGGACAACCAGAGGTCATTGTGTCAAACAATGCTAAGAACCTCAACAACAAAATGATGGAGGATTTATGTAGAAAATTCCACATCATACATCTCAACTCCGTCATTTACCGTCCAAAGATGAATGGTGCTATTGAAGCAGCTAATAAAAATATCAAAAAGATCATGCAGAAAATGTCCGCCAATCACAAAGGATGGCCTGACCTCTTGCCTCTGACTTTATTAGCCTACAGAACTTCCATGCGAACTTCCACTGGGGCAACCCCTACTCATTAGTCTATGGGATGGAAGCAGTGCTCCCCATAGAAGTAGAAATGGAATCTCTCAGAGTATTGATGGATGCTTAGTTGGATGAAGACTTATGGGTACAAGACAGGTATCACTAATTGTCTCTGATGGACGAAAGGCGAACTGCGACAATCTTTCATGGTTAGTTATATTAGCAAAGGATCGCACATGCCTACAACAAAAAAGTCTGACTATGGCAATTCAAAGAACATGACTTGGTTTTGAAGAAGATCATTTACAACCAAGATCAATATAAGGGAAAATTCGTTCCTAACTGGGAAGGCCAATTTGTTGTCAAAGAAGCATTGACAGGAGGTGCTCTCAGATTGCAGGAAATGGATGGCAATGAATTTCACAGCTTATCAACTTGGACACTGTGAAATGGTACTATGTCTAAAGTTACCATCAAACAAACATCCTGGTTTTGATCCTCAAATCACCAGTCATTCCGATTTTGAACCTTTTCTACATACTTTTCTGCCCCTCAGGGAAACATACACTTCAAGCCAGCAGCCAGGTTTCACTTAATTTTAAACCTTTCATACAATCTCGGTTATCTTGAAGACGTGATTTAACCTTTCACCATTTCGGTTATCCTGAAGACGGGATTTAACCTTTCACACCTGCAGTTTGTCCTTAAGACGGGATTAAACTTTTCTATGCCTGCAGTTTGTCCTGAAGACGAGATCAAACTTTTTACACACTTGCAGTTTGTCCCCGTTATGGAATTAAACTTTCCTCTCCCCGCAGTATAGCCTGCACATGGGATTTACACTTCTCTTCGCCTTCAATTTGTCTTGAGGGGCGAACTACGTCGACCTGATCTCCCTGATACCCGAGGGTACATAGGCAACCATATGCTATATGGCCCGGTCGCAATAAAGAAAAATAACAAAAACATTTCTACCTTTTCTCTACAAAACAACAAAAACAACAAAAATACTTTTACACTCTTTTGCCTTCCGCATTCAGCGTTGAACCTCCTACACTAGGTTCAAACTACGCAGACTTGATCTCCTCTTCAATAGGAGTACGTAGGCAGCCATTCATGGTGCAGTCTAACCCCTACCAGAACAACATACTTGTCACACGGTACTGGGATCAATCTTTAATTTGCCCCATTTAATTGGTTTCAGATCAAAGGGATGGAATTACCCAACCTCTTCTCACAAATAGAAGATTCGGTGACCATCTAAGCTGCGATCGTGCCTCAAAGAGCAATACCAACCCATAAGAGATGGAATGAACTAGGCTTCTCACAAATAGAAGTACTAGTGACCATCTGTGGTGTGGTCAATCTCAGAGAGAAAGAAACCATCCTCCTCTCCACTTTTCCATATAGATACCAGTCCCAAGACACCAAAGATGGTAGGGATATACAAAAATCAATGATCCATTCTCAGAGATCTTGCGATGTCTCAATGTCTATCTATCAAGGATAAGTTCAGAATGCATCAAGATCACAAGGCCCTAGAGAAACAGGCAAATATTAAGCAAGTATCAAGGCATAACTAAAAGGGAAGTGAATCAAAATATATTTCCCTATCATATATAATACTGTTTGGTATATACATCTGTGTTGTACATGAAAAAATGGCTAAGCTAGTCTGTGCAGGAAAATACAAAGCTATCTACTGAGATATGTATGAATGCGGACTATCGGATCTAACATAGCATCCTCTCTCGAAGACGCGGAGGTAGTAATCGCAAGCTCCCGCCCAAGGGTATCTACAGCTAGCTAGGATCAGAGGCTAACTGCATGGTGGAAAAATGCTCATCAATGTAAGCATTCATATCGGCCAGACTGACAGTCATCTGGGATCTAATGGAAGTTTTATCTGCAATGGCCACATCCCAAGTAGAGAAGGCGACATCCCGCTCTCCAATCAATACATCCCTGGCTGATCTAGCCTCATCCCTCTCTAACAGAGCGGTATCTCTCTCATCAAGAGTTGTCAACATTGCAGCCCTATCCTGATCTCTATCACAGGTCATCAGATGTAAGCTCTGCTCCAAATGTTGTGCCGAATACTGAGGAACAGTAGCACTCGGGGTGGAAGAATCCATCACAAATGCTGGTAGCCCAGCAGTCAAATCATCGGAGGCTCCTCTATAGGCTCCTCATCGTTAAGATCAGTCCCCTGCACTGTGGATACTTCCGCAGCTGATACAGTCTCTGTCTCCATCCATGCGGAATACTCTGCAGAACAACCTAGATAACTGACAGAAAACTCAGCCAGCTCTCGCTGATCCCAACAGGCATACAACCTGGATCTGTCCTCCGCTAACAAACGGTGTGACGCAAAGCGCTGACTCACTGCCCCCTCATACGGGTAAAAGTCCTGGAACTGGTCAAACTGACATATCATGGCCAGTGGGTGGTAAGTGATCATGCCCCTCAATCCAGCCAGACGGAGATAATCCATGCCTGAGTATGAGTAATGAAGCTGTAGGGTGAACTAAGCCCTGAATACGGCAATATGGCAAATGGATCTATAATCCCTTCCAGAAAAACTGACCACGATGCAGCATCTGTACACTCCGCAGGCTGGAAGGAGTATGACATGGCTATATCATGGGTGAAACAAAACCCCTGCCGTCTAAATGTGCCAATCGGTCTCAAGTGTGACATAAATCACACGTCATGGCATTTAACCGAAGCTACACTCAGAACACTCCTGCTGGATAAGTACAGCAATATGTTGCTAGCCTCAAAGTCTCAACGATGATCATCGGTACAATGGTATGACCCTCCCTGAGAGCTCTCACTGCCATAATAACGCCGATATCTAGCTCATCCATGTACCGCGGCATGTAGACGTATGGCAATACGCGCAAAAGCAATACATCTACTACTTCGCCGAACGCCAATGATCCTCCGGTGTGGTGAAAATCCCGGAATGCCAGCATAGTATATTTGTCCTCGAGCCAAACACTCACAAGCAGAAACGCTGGGATATAACATGGCCGGATGTAATCTCATCCTGCACCACTCTATGCCTCAATCCTATGAGAGTTATGAACTGTCTACTCATGTCCAGAGGCAGCATCGTCAATCGTGCATACTCCTCCAAAGTAGGAGTCAACTCATGAGTCCCAAATCAAAATACCTGTCGGTCTGGTACCTAGTGCTCTATCATGCCCTCTACAAATCCTGGAGGAACCTGAAACATCAGTAAGGTCATAGTATGCTACAGAAAATCATCTACGATCACCGTATACGATGGTGATATACTATCATACCATGATAAGCATATACTGCCTACCACCATAAATGGTGGGGTATGATCAATACGGCAACTGTCGAAGAAAACATCTGTGCGGGTCGTGTCATAAGACCATCCAGGGGTCAATGTTGAGTATCTCTAGACATACATACATATGCATAACATAATAACATGCATGATACAATAGATGGCAATATGATATAGGGAATGGAAAATTGTACATACATTCCTAAGTATATCATCATCTAATACATCTCTGACTGACTAAAATATAGGAAATGGGGGTGAAGCTACCAACATACAACAGAGTCCTATCAAAAGAGATAGTAAGAAATATATCAGAAAAAGTCAAGAGTGTCGATGTCTACATCATCGATACTGTCCACCTGATGTAACTCCTCCTAAGTCACTGGATCTCTATCTATAGGGATGTCAGGCTGATACAAAAGAGGATCTGCGCTAGTAAAACCATATGGGTCACCTGAGGGACCAGCGCCAGAGCTGGAAGGCTTAAAAGTATCTACCTCTGCAGGATCTCTGCCCAAATGCCGAATGAAAAGATGTGATCGGTCCAGCTGCCGAGTCAGTCTATCAATCTATGTCACATGAGTCGGATCTCTAACACAGGCTAACCAATCAGTCATCATCACGGATCCTAGAACCATATCCCCCATAAACTGTGTGGCACGGGTTTGAGCTCCAATCGTTTGAGGGATCCACAATGCTGGAACATCTCCTGAGAACAGGGGCCCTCTGATAATGTAAAATCGTCAATCCCCATCAATGGGATGTCAATGACGGGTAACTGTGAAATAGGACAATAACGCCTGACAGGAGGCAAGATCGGCATACAGATCTCTCATGTAGTGCTCCTAATAGCACGCTCTCCTAAATAGAGCTCCCATCCTCCATCTGTAAAGAGAGGAATCCTGCTAGTGGAAATGACGTACTCTAGTCCAGTCGGGTACCCATCCTCAAATCCAACTCCCAAATGCTCTCCAGAGTAGGGAATCCATGTGATGACATCAGCTATCAATAGCTCCAGCTGTAGGCGACAATGAGTGAAACCCTCAGCAACAAGGACCTCTACCAGTATGGAATGATGCCATCTCTGTCTTTGTGGATAGGTATCTAAACCTAACACGCTCATATGATGCAAACAAGGAAGCCTCTCATAGGCCCAAAATTGCCAACATAAAGGCAAACATCTGCTGTCAGTCAACACTTTTAACCCATACATGGGAAAAGACAAGAGAAACACTCACCAGAAGAAATGGGTAGAATCCTAACCATGCCTCGGTCAAGCCCTGCGTTCGCATGCGCATTCCCCTAAGGAAATAGGCAAAGGTATAGGAACCCCAATCATACTCTCCTATACGGTTCACGTGTCGAGTGGCGCTGATGAAAGCGAAAGACACCGTAGAGGAGTTATCTGCTATGAAGCAGCCCCTAATGATCATCAGGAACAATCGCCGAAGAATGCGGTCCCTGACTATCACATCATCGGGTATGGGCTCACTCAACAGCCCGCTCATAGCATCTACGCTCAAAGGACCTGTACAAACAGTCCTTCCCTTGAGCGCCTCCGCCGGAACTCCCAACAAGGATCTGACGGCAGTAGGGGTGATATTCGCCGTGCAAGGCACCGACTCCCCTCCAAACTCCATACCTGTGATAAACCACTAATCCATCGATGTCATCATCACCGCATGATCCAAAGAATGGAGTGACCGAGTGCAGGTGAAACCACCGCCGCATAATGCCTCAAGTAACGCTAGAGACAACGACAGGGTAGTCATGGACGAATCCCCAGCCATGGACGATCGCTCTGTAGTCATCATGCAAAGCCTGATACATAGAGTGGATGTTAAACTAGTTCCCTTAAGGCTGTGTGAAGTCGAGAACCTACATCAAATGCAGATCAACATCAGAATCCTTGACTTCTCATCAATAGAAAATAAGGAAGATTAAAGATCTAACTTCATACCTCGTTTGCATGCAGGTATATTAAAGGATTCCTACTCAAGTCACCCAGGAGATCTGGGTTCGCCACTTGAATACCAGGTAATTCCCTACGGGGAACACGTACAGCAAGAGCAGGAACCTCGATTGGTACATCCTCCTCCTTGTCCTCAACATTCGGCACTTCAACCCAAATAGGATCGGACATCGCCTCCACTAAAGCGAGCGAGGTCATCTCGATGAGAATGGCATTGAGGCTCTTCAGAAGCTCTCCTCTGTAAACTAGAAGTGGTCCTGCAGGAACTACTCGGCTGATCCAGATCCATAATATCTGGACAACAAGTCTCCAAATCACCTCAGAAAGGGTGTGGTAATTTCTTACCTGGAGTCTTTTCAAAATGCATTCTATGATTACATGCATGCATGCATTGCTTTAACATACATCTATAGTAGAGTTAAAATGCATGACTACCCAATACCTACATTTTGGGAAAATTTTTCCATAGTCCCCTTTGCAAATGGGACTATCCACATGCACATAGGCATGACTAGGTGGCCATTCAGTAGCACACCAATACACATTCATATACATCCTGTATGCATCAATACATTGCAGTAAAAAATTGGTAAGTGTAGTCTAATTACCAGGATTATTTTACTTGTCTACCTTTACTCATTTGTCCTCATATATGATAAGAAATGACCGTAAAAGGTGCCAATTTGACTGTTACAAAAGTCAAATTTTTTCACATCATTATATTCAGCATGGTTTAATACTAACATTTGCTATGTTGAATAATTTTTATCAAGTCATATCAGCATGCATATTCACTACTATGTGTCTAAATGCATTTCATGCGATAAGTCATTTTCTAATGGACAGAAATTGGAAAAAAAATACATGCATGTGTTACCAGGATAGTGAAGAATGCTTGTACGATGACAGAATATGCAGAAAGTTGCCCAACCTAAGCAGATGTGAAGAAGAGCTCTTGGATTTCCTTCGCTGCACAACTTGAAAATGACTTATGAAAGCAACCAGCCACCTATACATAAAGCACGGTGGCAGTGAAGGTTAACCTCACGGCTCCAGAGGGTACACTTACTACCCCCTACATGGGTCCCACACCTCCGGCTAGCTCCAGTTAGAGTTACAAAGGAGGTCTCACAAGCTAATAAGGCCAAATCAGGAATAAAAATGCTACGCGATTAAGCGGATTAGCCTGAAATTCTGGTTTCTTGTAGGTCAGAGTTAAACTCCCGTCGTCTCAATGGTATTCACCTGAATGCAGGGTATATTATACCAATGAGCTCAACTTTTACAAACCATGCTCGGTAATACCCCATAAAGGTCTGATGCCATCACAACCCTAACCTCCCCGGCGGGGGTTACAACACGAAAAACCACGAAATATCAAACCTCTCCGACGAGGGTTACATCGCTGAAGTTATCAACATCTACGTATCCCCGGCGGGGGTCACAACACATATCTTTCAAACATCTATGTATCCCCGGCGGGGGTCACAATGCATAACTTTCAAACATCTACGTATCCCCGACAAGGGTCACAATGCATATCCTTCCAAGCATCTACGTGTCCGCGGCTGGGGTCACAGTGCAATGTAACCATTGATACACACATCAATGAAGGTCAAGCAACCTTGACGTCATATCAGCCGATGGCAAGTAAACCCATCGAAGCAGCTTTGCCCAGTAAGGGTTACAACATAATGCTACCATTGACACATACATCAATGAAGGTCAAGCAGCCTTGATAATATGCCCAGCAGGGATCTATCCGGTGATACACACATCAATGAAGGTCGAGCAACCTGGCAAATGCAAGTAACCTTGTTGGCAAGAACTTTCGATAGTATGAGGGAACATGTTATACACATCCTCAAAACAGACAAAGCCTTATCCCCACAGATCTCTTCCACACAAGAGGTACCTCTATGGAGTATAAGCCAGTGTCTAGGATTCAAGACTTTGGTGGTAGTCCCAACGTCAACATCCTTGGAGACTTGGATCGCATGTCCAAGCCATCACTGATTGTCATCCCAGTAGGATTACATGACAATCATTCACGCATCATACATTTGCATCATGTTGCTGCACATATCATCATGTTTATCTTTCTTGCATTTCAAGTGTCTAGGATTCTTTATCCTATCCATGCCTTGCATTGCATGAATATGATAAAGAGGGGAATCTGTAGACACTCAAAATTTTTTGCACTCCTATTACTAACATTGCAGGAAGGTAGATTCGTCTTTTGGAGATAACCCTGAAAGACACCTTACATCCATTCTGGATACCATCGGAAGTTCAGTTCCAACCCGGAACACAAATTGGGAGTGTCATGTCAACTCGGGACACACACCAGGAATGTCATTTCCGATCTCGGAGATAACCCCGAGATATGTAGATCAAAAGACCGGCAACAACACCGAAGAGGACAGTTCTGTCTCGGTGATAACACTGCGACGCTCAATTCCAGTCCCAGAGACAACATTGGGAGTAGTAACCCCATCCTTGGTGATAGCCCCAAGGGATGCCATTGCAGTTCTGGCAATAACCCCAGAAATGCTTATTTCAAACATGTGCGATCAACTTTAATTCAGATGATAGTGAGGCATACAAACAAGTAGAGGGGAGGGAGAGAAGGAAAAAGGCGAGGAAGCCATGTCCATTTTACTCTGCATACACATCTTTTGAGTGTTTCCTCTTCTTTAAACACTAGTTAGCTCACATATAGCTATCTTTTATCTGGTGGGAGCTGAGTGTTTATCCATTTAAAGTCATAGAAGTCTACTTTGGCATTTTCAACGTAAGCCTTCTTATATTTTATAAAGCCTTCTTCTCATATAGCTTTACACATTATTATACACATTGAGAGTCGTGTTTTTTCGTTTGCCAGACTTGATCAAAAGTGGTTTTCATTTTTTTATGCATATATATATATACTAATATATGTATATATTTCATATATATGGACTAACATTATCGAGTTATGCCTCGATTGAGCCTGAACTTGGTTTTAAGCGTTTAATTGCTTTATATATATATATATATATATATATATATATATATATATATATATATAAATTGTGGTCGGACTACATACGATGAGCACAGATTTTATATCTGGTGCATTTAATTGCTTTTATATACATATACTTATATATATAATTGTTATGGGATATATTCGATGAGCTTTGGATTCACATCTCGGTGCATTTCTCGCTTTTATATATATATTTGTACATATATATATATATATATATATATACATTTCGCCAAAGTCCGGAGTTTCCTCCGTGGCTTTTTACTGACTTTTTTAGATTTAAATCTGCACTGAGTTCACTTCATGGTAGTTGATCGCTTTTTATAGCTTTATTTACATTTTGTCCTGCCTGGAGTTTACTTCGTGGCAGTTGATAGCATTTACTACTTTATTTAGATTTTGGATCCCCCATGGAGTTTCTTTGTGGTGGTTGATCATGTATATATATATATATATATATATTCATCGCTTATATATATATAACTACTTACTGCTTTCCATGCAAATTGCAGTATCATGTGAGCCTAGGAATCATGTGATCACAGGTTCAGTTTACTGAATCTTGATTCGGTTCCAATGATGGACATTCTTCAGCTGTAAGCAGCCTGTACATTATTTTACAGTGTCTGAATTTCCTTGGATGGTTGTCATGCCCATGAGGAGTTCGACACTACTGTATATTATTTTTTTTAGAATGCTTCGCATCTCGAAAATAAAAGCAAACAAGCCGGACATTTAACAATAAAATGGAAGTATGAAAAGGTCTCAATTCCAATTGAGCACAGGGTTTGAAAAAACCGCTTTTACAAAACTTCATTGCTATATCTTGGTTAAAACTGAATTTTCCTATAAAATTCAAACCTTGTGTATATAGGTGCGAATGAGGCCTCGCACTACTTTCAAAGAATTGCACATTGATCCTCACACACACACACACACACATTCATATAATAATTTCTTTGAAAAGTGGTGGTCACCGTGGTAACACGGATGTCGGGGGGTGCCTAACACCTTCCCTCCGCATAATCAAGCCCCCGGACCAAAAATGAATCTCGGTTTCACAGACCCGTTTAGCAGTGTCGAATCACTAGGTCAATGTGCAAGCCTTTTCGGTTGCATTGGTGCAAACGATTAAATACACCTGTTGGCGACTCTTAAAGTCCAATCGTCGACATTACATATGCCGGACCTTTTCACTTGTTTTTTAAACAAATCTCACATTAACATGAGAACACCAAAGAACAAGTAGCGAAAAAGGACACTCAAAAATCCGGCGATCGACGGTGGCGACTTTCTTTGGGGACTCGAGAAGAGGGCTTAAGCCGTTATTACAAGCTTTTCAAAATTATTAAATGCTTGTGTGTGGATGTTGCATTTACATTTCGATAATAATGTATGCGAATGCATATTTTTAACTCCCCACACTTGCTAAATATCTATACGTGATATTAGTGCTTCGCATACGTGTCATCATTTTAGCATTACCTTGTAAGCCTTCTTATATTTTATAAAGCCTTCTTCTCATATAGCACACACATTGTTATACATTGAAAGTCGTGTTCTTTACGTTTGCGGGACTTGATCTGTGGTTTTCATTTTTATACGTATATATATACTAATATATATATATTTCATATATATGGACTAACATTATCGAGTTATGCCTCGATTGAGCCTGAACTTGATGCGGAGGCGTTAATTATTATATATATATATATATATATATATATATATTCTTATATATATAAATTATGGTGGGACTACATACGATGTGCCCAGATTTTATATATCAGTGCGTTTAATTGCTTTTATATATATATAATTGTTGTGGAAATATCCGATGAGCCTAGATTCACATCCAAGATTGCATTTTCTTGCTTTTATATATATATTTGTACATATATATATATATATATATATATATATATATATATATATATATATATATATATATATACATTACATTTCTCTATTAGGCTGAAGTTTCCTCCATGGCTTTTTACAGCTTTTTTACATTTTGTCCTGCATGGAGTTCACTTCGTGGAAGTTGATCGCTTTTTACAGCTTTATTTACATTTTGTCCTGCCTGGAGTTAATTCGTGGCAGTTGATAGCATTTACTGCTTTATTTATATTTCTGAGCCCCCATGGAGTTGCTTTGTGGTGGTTGATCATGTACATATATATATTTATCACTTATATATATAAAACTGCTTACAGCTTTCCATACAAATTACAGTATCATGTGAGCCTAGGAATCATGTGATCACAGGTTCAGTTTACTGAATCTAGATTCGGTTCCCATGATGGACATTCTTCAGCTGTAAGCATCCTGTACATTATTTTACGATTAATGCGAATTTCCTTGGATGGTCATCATGCCCATGAGGAGTTCTAAGATCGTTGTATATTATTTTCTCGAGAATGCGTCGCATCTCGAAAATAAAAGCAAACAAGCCGGACATTTAACAATAAAATGGAAGTATGAAAAGGTCTCAATTCCTATTAAGCACATGGTTTAAAAAACTGCTTTTACAAAACTTCATTGCTATATCTTGGTCAAAACTAAATTTTCCTATAAAATTCAAACCTTGTGTATATAGGTGCGAACGAGGCCTCGCACTACTTTCAAATAATTGCACATTGATCCACACACACACACACACATTCATATAATAATTTCTTTGAAAATTTACGGTCACCGTGGTAACACGGATGTCGGGGGGTGCCTAACACCTTCCCTCTGCATAATCAAGCCCCCAGACCAAAAATGAATCTCGATTTCACAAACCCATTTAGCAGTGTCGAATCACTGGGTCAATGTGCAAGCCTTTTCGGTTGCGTTGGTGCAACCAGTTAAATACACCAATTGGTGACTCTTAAAGTCCAATCATCGACATTATATATGTCAGACCTTTTTCACTTATTTTTTCAAACAAATCTCACATTAATATGAGAATACCAAAGAACAAGTAACGAAAAGGCACACTCAAAAATCCCGACGTCGACAATATATTCTATTTATAATCTAATAAAACGAATAACTTTATAAAAGTATTCTATTTTATATAAAAAGATTTCACTATTCATGCACTATGCAAACACTATGCATAATAAAATATAATATATTCTAATTATTATCTAATAAAAGCAGATAACTTTATAAAAGTATTACATTTTATATAAAAAGATTTTACTATTAGCCTAATAAAATGAATAACTTTATAAAAGTATTCTATTTTATATAAAAACTTTTCATTTTATTACATTAATAATACTAATAAAAAAACGTCATCATCATTATTATTATTCACACTATAATAATCGACCGAATGTCGTTCCTGGAAAGAAGGGGCTTTCCAATAAGGATTTCTCCATATTGGCGCACAATTAGGTGACCAAACCTCTCCTTAGCAGAAATTCTAGACATCGTTAACAATACAAATAATAATATTAATAACTTTATCATCTCAATTATTGATTTAATAATATATAAAATATCAATAATAATTGAATAAAATTAAATGACTTCTCACGTAAGCATCAATAATCAATACCGTGTGCTACTATGCAACCACGCGTATTCCAGTACTTTTAACACCGGGTGTTTCAACAGTTAACGGTAAAACTTTCGCCGTTATTTTTATAAAAAAAATATTTTTGTCGTTTTCTCAATCCGACAATAATTCCGTTGTGGGGTCCACCAATGATTGGGCTGTCGTACGAATATTCTCTGTTAAAATGAATATTCTCCGACCAATCGAATATTATATAACAACTTACGTACTTTGAAAAATTTATAAATATTACCCACAACTATAACATTATATCAAATTCATTCCATAATATTCAAAAATGATAATTATAGAAAATTCATCTTTATTCATAAAAGTTGGGGTCTTACAGAATATAATAGACAACAAGTTTTAGATCAACAATTGCAGTGGAAACAACAATTCATTAGAAGAGTTAAGTAGAAAATGAAATCTACTATCATCTATGAATTTAAAAGTCCATCATCAATATTTTATCCCTGTAAAATCAATCAATATACATCTTGAATTAAATATTCATCTTTGCACCACGGGCCAAAGATATTCATTTGTATCACCAGTTGGTCATGTTCCTCTAAACTCCTGTTCATCTTTACACTACGGGCCAAAGATAATCATCAGGTAATCATTCATCTGTGTACTACAGGCCAAAGATATTCATTAAGTATCACCATTAAAGACTGAGAATGATGAAAAACATTTTAGAGAACGAATCCAGTTAGATAAAAGGACAAAAATTAGAGATTCGTACTTTATATAATCCAAGTTCAAAAACACTCCATAATAAACCATAGTGAAGTAAAATTCAAGAATGAAGATCAAAACATGGATACAATCAAAGATAGTAACCATAATAGACATTTGGTACAAAGAAGAGAAAATTTCATTTTTTGGTGAATAGTGTCGTATACGTGAATAATTTCGTATACGTGAATAGTAACCCCGACACAAAAAGGTAGAAATTCCACAATAAAATTCATATCAATATTTCAACATAATGATATTGAAAGAAATAATATCATTTACGAAGAAAATAACATCGCTTACCTCAAAAGAACGATATTTTACAACAAGCGAGGCCCACCAATTCAGGAATTTTCCAAAAAAATACAAAAGTGGGGCCCACCCATGTTTTAATTAAAAAAACATTTATTTCCGAAACTTCAATAATTCATAATAAATAGCCATTTTATTAGAAAAATACAAACTTTATGTCCATTCCATAGGAAATTAAATTCTCTACAACTTTGTAGAAGAAAGTTTTTCCAAATTTCAAACAGAAAATGACTGAAATCCAGATACGGATGATTTTTCCACACTTTCATTTCAACAAAATACATACGGAGGATTTTTTTTTTCTTCTTTGCAGTATTCCTTCTTTGAAACTTCAAAGCCTACCAAAAAAGGACAACTCCACCCACCAAATGTTTAAATATTATATATATATATATATATATATATATATATATATATATATATATATATATATAAAACATTTATCATTATTAAAAAGAATTCATAATTCCATTTTTTCTCTTCCACCTCATTTTATTCATATCTAGTGAATTTAATGTAAAAATATCATCATTATTATATTATCACCTTATACATTTATAATGTAATATAATAATATATTTGAATGACTTATTTTATCAGAAAAGATAAAATATCAATTTTCAACAATTGTCACTTTTCTAAAAATTCCTCCATTTATATCCACATTAAAATAAATATTTACTTATCATATAAATCAATAATTAATTATTCACAAATAATATTACAAAATCACAATTATGACAACCAGGTCGTTCCCAGGAAAGAAGGAGCTTTCCGATAAGGATTTCTCCTTACTGGCGCGCAATTAAATGACCAAACCCCTTTCCTTAGACAAAACTTTCTTAGACATTGTTAATAATGCTGTCTAATAATATTATTCAAATAATATTAATTATTGATCTGATAATAGAAATACTGTGTAGTGACAATTATTGAAACAACAATAATATAAAATATCAACATAGCAATTATTGAATCAATAAAATATTGAAAAATAATTACTATAACAATTATTGGGTAGTGCCTTCTTACGTAAGAATCAATAATCCAACAATATTGTGCAATACCGTGTGCAACTGTGCAATCACACATATTACTATACTTTAACCACCGGGTATTCCAACAGTGTTAACGATAATAATTACGCCGTTATTTATAAAAATGTAAACTTGTCATTTTCTTCATCCGACCGTTTTCTGTTATGAGGCCCACAAATGGCTACGCTGTCGTATAAATATTTCCCGACAACAAGAATATTCCACGACCAAACGAATATTTCCTAGCAACAATGAATATTTTATAACCACTTGCTTATTTTGCAAAATTTGCACATTTCACCCATAACCAAAGCATTATATCAAATTAACTTCTTATTATTTCAAGATAATGAATAGAGAAAATTCAATTTTATTTATTAAAAAGTTAGGGTCTTACAACCTCCCCTCCTTATGAAATTTCATCCTTAAAATTGACGTATGTACCTGGTGTTTCGAAAAGGTGAGGGTACCTCGCTTTCATTTTCGATTCCAACTCCCAGGTCATTTCCTCAATAGCATGGTTCCTCCACAAAACTTTGACTTGTGGTATAACCTTTGTAAGTAGAACATGCTCTTTCCTATCCAAGATCTTGATAGGTACCTCTTCATACGTTAAATCTTCGGCTATCTCGTCTGATTCTAACGCAATAATGTGGTCTGGGTCTTTCACATATTTACGAAGTATAGATATGTGAAAAACATTATGAACACGAGATATGCTCAAAGGTAATGCGAGTCTATAGGCCATAGTTCTACTTGATCGAGGATTTCAAATGGACTAATAAATTGAAGGTTTGAGCTTTCCTCACATCGCCGATTCTCGCTTTTGGAATAACGACTTCTTGCATCTTCTTCTATATATTCATTTGTTCCAGGTCTGAAGCTTGAACAACTTTAAATTTATCGATTAAAGCTGGTTCTACTCGTATATTTGACATCATCATGTGGGTCCCTAGAGTCTTTAACTCTATCTTTATCGTTTGTAAATTATACAAAATGGGTCTTTGTGTTAACAACATCGCACTCGTACCCGTATACGATCTTCTACTCAACGCGTTAGCTACCACGTTCGCTTTTTCCAGGATGGTATGGTTAGAAAAGGTGCCAAAATGAGTCTTCTCTTGAGTTCTTGTAAGCTCTTCTCACATTCCTCGCTCCATTCAAATTTTTTATCTTTTCAAGTCAGCTAAGTTAATGGAGTAGCGATTCGAGAAAATTCTTCCACGAATCTCCGATAGTAACCAGCTAAGCCTAGAAAGCTAGATAGTTCGATTATTGACTTAGGTTTCTCTCAACTGTGACTCATATCCCAATCTTGGATACTACGTCACAATGGCACCTATCATTTTATCACCACACAAATATAGAGTCCCCTACAGAGAGTCTGGCTCTGGTGCATTCCACAAAGGAAATCACTAGATAGAGGCTCGGGTACCAACTCTTGTAGTTGGGTTTTTAACTCCTGAAGTTCAATAGGAGCCTTTTGATATGGAGTTTTGGAAATGGGTTTTGTACCGGGTTCAAAGTCGATACAAAATTCAATATCATACTCTGGGGTAGGCCAGGAAAATATTACAGAAAATATGTCAAGAAATTCACTAACAACAGAAATATCATTCAAATCTGACGTATTTTTGTTTAAATTCATGACATGGGCTAAGAAAGCTTGACATCTATTTTTTAATAAATGAATGACTTTATGGCTTGATATGACTATGATTGACTTTAGTGGTTTGATTTCTTGAATTCATATAATAGGTTGGTTAGGAATATGAAAACTAACAACCTTACAAAAATAGTCAATTCTGGCATGATGAGTAGTTAACCAATCAATCCCTAAAATCACATCAAATGTAGGTATCTTTAAAGAGATAAGATCAAAAGGTAATGTGATGGTGCCAACTTGGATCAAGTAAGATTTATAAACATTGGATGTAATGAAAGTTTCTCCTAATGGAGTCTCCACATATAAGTCAAAGTCTAATTTCTCCGGAGTCAAGTTTAAACGTTGAGCACAAGCAGGAGAGATAAAAGAATGGGTAGAACCGGTATCTAATAGGGTATAGACTTCGCAAGAGTTTATGATTAACTACCCCGTGATAATTTCGTTTGGTCTACTCGCTTTTTGAGAAGTCACAAAAAACGCTCTTCCTGAAGCTACGAACTTTGTTTTATCTGTATCCGCCTTTGGTGCCACTGTCCCAGCTGGACTTGATTTTGCTACAGGATAAAATTGAGCGATGTGACTGTCTTTTCCACAACTAAAACATACCTTGGAAGGCTGTGAACAGTTTGGACTTATGTGTCCCTCCATTCCGCATCTGTAGCATCTAACTGGTGGTCGTTCTCCTCCCCTAGAATTTGTTGCTGATGATGGTGCTACTGCCGATGTCTTCCCGTCATCGTTAAATCTTCTCTTCTTGAAATTTCCACTTGAATCATTTCTTCTATTATCTTGGCCACGATTACCACCAGAGTGGTTATCGCTTTTGTATGTATTTTTCCCTCCCCGCTAGTTATCATTGCTCCGATGACTACTACCACCGGTATGACCCTGGTTGTGGTCCCTCGATTGAACATACTCATTATCTCGCTCTAATAATTGAGCCATGTTAACAACATCTGAATATAGAAAAAATTTGTGAGAGATAAGGTATTGACGAATTTTGGGTTTTAGACCTCTCAGAAACATCTGCGTCATACGTTCCTCAGAAACATCTGCGAACTTCGCCTGGTACTGGGACACCATCATGTTGTTCTGTTCCAGTCTGACAAACTCTACGTCCTACATATGATGAATACTTTCAGGAAAGTACTTGTCATTAAACAATTTCTAAAATATTTCCCAAGTCATGTTGAGTGCGGCTTGCTGGGTACGCTTCACAGATTCCCACCAGTAATCTGCCTCACTGCGGAACATAAAGGTGGCGAATGGAACCTTTTGTTCTTTTCGTGAATCCCAAGACATTGAATATCTTGGTAATTTGCTTGACCCATGTTTCTGCCTTAATCGGATCCGACTATCTGTAGAACTCTGGTGATCCCAACTCTTTGAACTACTTGGCTGTGACAAACCACCCGCTGCTATCATTTCTACCCATATTTTGTACACGAGTCTCCCTCGTCAGATTTTGCATGAACTTCAAAAACTTCTAAACATCCCATCATTCATCGTTTGTTCGGTATTGTTGTTTACAGGAGGAATATTGTCGTCATGTTGCACGTTCTCCTAGTTGATGATTAAATGTGTCTCCACGGTCTCATACACTCCATTGTTAACGTTCTCAGCTGTCATTCTCAAATACTGCCGCAAAACAAGGATTAATTAAAGAAAATGACATACCACATAATACCCCTATATTCTGACTGACCAATAAATAAGCTTAGGTAGGACACACTAGCGAAGGATTTACTCGTCTCTCCCCTCCTAGTTCTATTCCCCGATCTCCGCCAGAGACCATATTCTTAAGCTCTGATACCAACTGTGACACCCCAAAAATAGGTATACACCACCCATTCTGAGTCGCCAAATACATGGTACAGAAACAAATACAACTTCATTAATACAATTGTCGCGCAAAATACGACAACACATACTGTGAGTTTAAATACAAATATTGTCTTCTACACAATATCCACATTCAGATAAGTCCTCATTACAATTATTGGTACACTATTTTACAAATATAGTGAGGACTGCTAAAACAACTGTCTAGGACCATCACTCTATACCCCAACTGGTCCCTGCTATATTCTCGCTTCCTGAGAAGAAAAATAGAACAAAAAGGAAAATGGTGAGCTCAACTAGCCCAGTAAAGAATATTATGACTAAAATAATGTACAACAAATTATCATTAGTCCTCAACAGGGAAAAATCTGATAGAATATAATAGAAACCAAGTTTTAGATCAACAACTGCGGCGAAAACAATAATTCATTAGAAGTGTTAAGTAGAGAATGAAATCTACTATAAACTTTGAATTTAAAATTACATCATTAATATTTTATCCCTATAAAATCAATCAATATACATCTTGAATTAAATATTCATCTTTGCACTATGGGCCAAAGATATCCATTTGCATCACCAGTTGGTCATGTTCATCTCAACACCTGTTCATCTTTGCACTACAGGCCAAAGATATTCATAAGGTTATCATTCATCTTTGCACTACAGGCCAAATATATTTATCAAGTATCACCATTAAAGACTGAGGATGATGAAAAACATTTTAGAGAACGAATCCAGTGAGATAAAAGGACAAAAATTAGGGATTCGTACTTTAGATAACCCAAGTTTAAAAACACTCCATAATAAACCATAGTGGAGTAAAATTCAAGAATGAAGATCAAAACATGGATACAATCAAATATAGTAACCATAATAGACATCTGCGACAAAGAAGAATTTTTTTTATTTTTTGGTGAATAGTGCCGTATTTGTGAATAGTGTCGTATACGTGAATATGTCGTATACATTAATAGTAACCCCGACACAAAAAGGTAGAAATTCGACATTAAAATTCATATCAATATTTTAGCATAAGGATATTAAAAGAAATAAAATCATTTACGAAGAAAATAACATCCCTTACCTCAAAAGAACAGTATTTCTTACTGGAATATCGAATGTAATGCTGAATGAAACTTGCACTAAATAGCAACTCTCAAAGTATTTAAATACTCACAAAAACACACTTGATAATATAGAGAGAGAAAACTTATGTTTCTGGTGTGATTTTCAATTCTAACCTAAGCACCCTATTTATAGGAAAATGCTATAACGCCAAAGGAGACTAAATTAATAAAATAATATTAATTTTTTTTATACGCACACTTCTTTGAAAAAAAAATCAGCCACCACAAGTGGGGCCCACTAATTCAGCAATTTTCTAAAAAATACAAAAGTGGGGCCCACCTATGTTTTAATTAAAAAAATATTTATTTTTGAAACTTTAATAATTCATAATAAATAGCCCTTTATCAGAAAAATACGAACTTTATGTCCATTCCATAGGAAATTAAATTTTCTACAACTTTGTAGAAGAAACATTTTCCAAATTCAAAGCAGAAAATGACCGAAATCCACATACGGATGATTTTTCCACACTTTCATCTCAACAAAATTCATATGTAGGCTTTTTTTTTCTTCTCTGCAACATTCCTTCTTTGAAACTTCAAAGCCCACCAAAAGAGGACAACTCCACCCACCAAATGTTTATATATATATATATATATATATATATATATAAACATTTATCATTATTAAAAAGAATTCATAATTCCATTTTCTCTCTTCCACCTCATTTTATTCATATACCGTGAATTTAGTATAAAAATATCATCATTATTATATTATCACCTTATATATTTATAATGTAATATAATAATATATTTAAATGACTTATTTTATCAGAAAAGATAAAATATCAATTTTCAACAATTCTCACTTTTCTAAAAATTACTCCATTTATACCCATATTAAAATAAATATTTTCTTACAATATAAATCAATAATTATTTAATCACAAAAAATATTACAGAATCATAATTACGACAACCAGGTCGTTCTCAAGAAAGACGGGGCTTTCCGATAAGGATTTCTCATTACTGGCGCGCAATTAGATGACCAAACCCCTTTCCTTAGACAGAACTTTCTTAGACATTGTCAATAATGCTATCTAATAATATTATTCAAATAATATTAATTATTGATCTTATAATAGAAATACTATACAATGACAATTATTGAAACAACAATAATATAAAATATTAACGTAGCAATTATTGAATCAATAAAATATTGAACAGTAATTACTATAAGAATTATTGGATAGTGCCTTCTTACATAAGAATCAATAATCCAACAATATTGTGCAATACCGTGTGCTACTGTTCAACCACGTGTATTATTGTACTTTAACCACCGGGTATTCCAACAGTGTTAACGGTAATAATTACGTAGTTATTTATAAAAACTTAAACTTGTTGTTTTCTTCATAAATTGCTTTTTAAGTTATGGGGCCCTGAATGATCATGACGTAAATGCGGATATTCCCCGATAGCAAGAATATTCCACGACCAAACGAATATTCCTTGACAACAATGAATATTTTATAACCACTTGCTTATTCTGTAAAATTTGCACATTTCACCCATAACCAAAGTATTATATCAAATTAACTCCTTATTATTTCAAGATAATGAATAGAGGAAATTCAATTTTATTTATTAAAAAGTTGGGGTCTTACATTTCTTTACTTTCAACAACAAATTTGAATATGCAATTCCAAATAATCTCCCCCTATTTGATGTTGACATAACCAAAGAGATTTGTATCATAATAATCAACTTCTAAATGTAGGATGCTAAAAAGTAAATATGACTTAGTGTTTCAGTGAGCAGCTGAAATCTCTAGAGAATAAACATGAATTTATTGATGTTGTAAAGCAGATATTACATTATAGCATAGTTACATTAATAAGAAATAAATTTCAACTTATCTTTATCTCTTCTGCCTTTTTCTTTTTGGAGGTTGGGCATGCTCTGCAGCTCTCCTTCTCCTGTTGGCTTCATCTCTCCATGCAATATCTTCCATCTCACTTTGACTTAGCCATTCTCCATGATTATATCTGTTCATAAAGGCAGGGTCTCCAATTGGTATGTTCAAGCTAATAGTGGTCACCCATTTTGAGCTAGGAGATGACCCTTGACTCCTTAGCAGTTATACCATGAGAATTGGTTGGCGCTACTGTTGTTCAGGTCATGGAGTCTGATAGCAAGGTTGTCTTGTGGGAAGACTCCTTAAACATTGAGCAATTTGTTTTCCTCTTCCTTTGCCTTTATTTCCTTCCCTTTTATTCTCCCCCTTTTTTATCAGGATCAAAGGTTCAAATGTCTTTTGACAAATGATTCATGCCTTGGACAAGTTTGTGGAGCTGATTCCTAGATTGAGTAATGTCTTCATCATTTTCTTTAACCAAAGAGTCAGTTTGAGAGTTTTGCTTTTGTAGAATGGCCAAGACAGTGTCTATTTATTGTATCTGACTCATACATTAATCTTTGAATTCTTGAATGGAAGATCGTACGCTTGAGCGGCTTTCCATAACAAGTTTTTTTTGAGTTTCTTGAGTCTGCTGCAGAAGAATAATTGCTTCCTTGCGCTTCTTGAAAGATTGAAAGTGAATTTGATCCCTTTAATTTATGTTGTGGATCATTTCCTTGATGATTTCCATAAGCTTATTTGTGAGCTCATAACTCAGATTGTTGGGAAGGGTGTTGGCGGCATCTATCAAGTGGTTCAACCTTGTATGAACGAGCAGAGAGTGAGTTTCAAGATCTTCTTCAATATCTGTAGTCACTTTATATGATGCATTAGACAGCTTAGATTTTGTGGGAAGATCTGAGAGAAGCTCAAGTATTTGTTGGGTGTCTGGAGGAGAGGCTCTTGTATTTTGGTTTTGCAGGTTTGAGAGAGCAAGAGCAAGATCAAAATAATTGTTGGTTGAAGAGGAAGGAATGTCCACGGGAGGTTCATATATGAGGGTTTGAGTTATGGGAGGAGAGGCTATTTAAGCTGGTGGAGTAGGTGACTCTGCGATTTGTGTAGGATCGATATTCAAGTTAGGCATATTTGGTTCATCAGTTACAGAATATTGGGATTCTGTAGCTGGAAATTGGTTTAGTGGATGAAGAATCACTTCCAACCATCTTGGAAATTCATAGAATTGGTTGAAGTTTGATGGAGGATAGTGATTAACTCTGAAAGAGATGGGAATTAATTGTACCTCCCACCCATTTTCTAAAGAAGGATGGTTAGTGATCAGCTTCTGAGCAAACATAAGGTTGCTTGGAAATCCATGAGCTAGAACTAAAATTGTTGGATAAGCTTTGAAGGTCCAGAACATGTGATCCCAGAAGTTAAGAATTTGGGCTCTATTATAGGGCATCATTGGTAAGTAGGAGAACAGTTGATTATAGTTGGCTCTCCTATATCCATCCTAGCCTACTGCTATTATCTCAACTTCATCAATCTCTTCTTCTTCTTTGTCTTCATTTTCTTCATTGGAAATTTCCATTACTTCAAACATCTCTTCATTTCTTACATGTTCTTTAGCCCTTTCTACTTCCATAGCTTCCATACCTTCAATTTCCACATCTTCTTGCATCTCCCCCTCAGTTGTAGCACTTTCTGGCACAGGGATTTCGAGAGGCTCACCTTCAATATGATCATTCATTTGTTCTTCAAGCAGCTCCCCCTCAGCTGGAGCATTTTCTGGCACAGGGATTTCGAGAAGCTCCTTTTCTGCAACTATTTTTTCTTCTTCTTCCTTTAAAGCTTTCTCATTATCAAGAACATATTTCTTGACAAGATTTATCTTTGTTCTTCTGTGCTTAGCCATAGCCTCAGTGCTTTCTTCAGCTTCAGCTCTGTCAGTTGGTTCGAACTGAGATATTGCTGCGACATCCACCTCTAGAGTGATTTTAAGTCTAGACTCTACGATCGGTAATGGCTCTTCGATCGAGGTGAGTGAAGACTTCTTTGTTTTATGGCTGCGTTTTCTCTTATTAAGCAGCTGAGAGATGGTGGCTTTGTATTCTTCCTCTTCAGACTGTTGTTTCTTCTTCTCCTTTTCCTCCATAATTTTAGTGCTCGAACTTTCTTGAGGCACATTAGTGGTTGAGCCTTGAGGCTCATCTGTTGCTTGAACATTCACTTTCCTCTAACTTTTACTTTTTCTGGTCAAAATAATGAGTTCCTTTTGATCGACTTCTTTCACAACTGACATGTTTCCTGGTAGCACAGAAATCTTTTCTCCCCCCAGTCCTTCCACTGGATTCAGACATCATCCTTACGTTTTATGCAGAGTTTCTTTTCTAGTTTTGAAATAGCTGCTGGGTCATTCTTCTGTTGGGGTTGATGGGTTCCCCTTCCTTGTCCCCAATTTTGTCACCCAAAGAATATTATAAGATTATGCTTATGTACCTTCTATAGAGCATTTTTCTAGAGATTTTTGTTTTCTTTGAGATAAGTATCCACTTCCCGATCCAATCTATGAGCAGAGCCCCATAGTTGAGTTGAATTCTGAAGTAGATTGTTGTCATGAGCTTTAGTTAGACTTCATTCATAGAGTCGTGGCCAGAGCTTTTACAACATATGCACTTTCCAACAATGTCAGCCAAAAATTCATATTTCTGGGGAAACTCTTTCTTTTTGTACCCCTTGAAATTCTAAGATTTCGTGTGATGTGTAAGACCCCAAATTTTTTGAATAAAGATTTAATTTTCTCAAAATATATTTTTTTAATATTAAGGTGTGGATTTAATATAATGTTATAGTTGTGGGTAATATTTATAAATTTTGCAAAGTATGCAAGTTATTATAAAATATTCGATTGGTCGGGAAATATTCGTTTTATCAGAGAATATTCGTACGACGACAAAATCATTGGTGGACCCCACAATGAAATTACTATCGAAGTTACAAATTGACAGAAGTAATTTTTTATGAAAATAACGGCTGAAGTTTTACCGTTAAACTGTTGAAATACCTGGTGGTAAAAGTACAGCAATACGCGTGGTTGCATAGTAGCACACGTTATTGGTTATTGATGCTTACGTGAGAAGTCACTCAGTTATATTCAATTATTGCTACAGAAATTACTGCATACTATCTGACGCTATTTGATTCAATTATTGTCAAGGAGCTGGGACCACCGGAGTTTTTGGGAAAGCCAGAACCACTTAAGGCAGAGACATGGATAAAGCAGATCACCAAGATATTTGATGTCTTGGAATACTCAGAGGAGCAAAAGATTCCCCTTGCCACCTTTATGTTGCAAGAAGAGGCATATCATTGGTGGGAATCTGTAAAACGTACTCAACCTGCCGAACTAAAGATGTCTTGGGAGAAGTTCCAAGAATTTTTAAACGACAAGTACTTTCTCGAAAGTATTCGTCACACGAAGGAGGTTGAATTCATCAAGCTGGAGCAAAACAATATGACTGTATCGCAGTACGAGGCTAAATTTGCGGAGTTATTTCGGTTTGCATCCCATTTGGTAGATAATGAGGAGAGAATGACACGAATATTTTTGCGAGGTTTGAAACCCAAAATACGTCAATACCTCATTTCTCACAAACTTTGCTTGTATTCAGATGTTGTGAATATGGCTCAGTTATTGGAACGCGATAATGAGACAACCCAAGCAAGAGAGAGCAGCCGACAAATTGATAATACCAGTGTTAGCAGTCATCGAAGCGGT
The DNA here is from genome assembly GCA_020205615.1 of Panax quinquefolius. Classification (NCBI taxonomy): domain Eukaryota; kingdom Viridiplantae; phylum Streptophyta; class Magnoliopsida; order Apiales; family Araliaceae; genus Panax; species Panax quinquefolius. The sequence continues at coordinate 87,892,625 of CM035156.1, read as the reverse complement.
GACAACAAATGTGGAGGGAATCAATATGCCAGAAATGGTAACCACTTCGGTGGTAATCATGGTCAGGATAATAGGAAAGGTGAACTAAGTGAGAACAACTTCAAGAAGAGAAGGTTCAATAATGATGGAAAGACAGCGGCACCTGTTTCCAAGGAAGAAGAACGACCACCGGTCGTATGTTTCAAATGCAGACATGAGGGACACATCCGTCCAAACTGTATGCAACAACCCAAAGCGTGTTTTAATTGTGAAAGAGAAGGTCACCTAGCTCGATTTTATCGTGTAGTGAAGTCAAGTCCAGCTAGGATAGTGACGCCAAAAGATGTCCCAGACAAGTCAAAGTCGGTAGTTTAAATGCGAACGTTTGTCGAGGAACCCGAACAAAGTTATCACGAGTAAGTTAATCATGAACTCTTGCGAAGTCTATACCTTAATCGATACCGGTTCTACCCACTCTTTTATTTCACCTACTTGCGCTCAACATTTAAATTTGATTCCAGAAAAATTAGACTTTGACTTATCTGTTGAAACTCCATTAGGAGAAACCTTCGTTACATTTACTGTTTATAAATCTTGTTTGATTCAAATCGACACTTTCACGTTACCTGTCGATCTTATCTCTTTGAAAATACTTGTCTTTGATGTGATTTTAGAAATCGACTAGTTAACTATTCATCATGCTAAAATTGATTATTTTCATAAGGTTGTTAGTTTTCATATTCTTAACCAACCTGTTATGCGAATTCAAGCAACCAAACCACTAAAGTCAATCACTGTCATATTAAGCCATAAGTAAAGAGCCCCGAGCCCTTCGCTGTTGGCTTCTGAATCTTGGAATGCACCAAAGCCAGACTTTCTGTAAGGGACGCCATGAATAACGGTGGCAAGTTGATAGGTATCAGTGTGATGTGCTATCGAAGTCTTGGATGAGAGTCACAGTTGTGAATGATATTTCTATCATTAATAAATTTCCTGACGTATACCCCGAAGAACTTCCTAGCCTACCTCCAGAGCGTAAAATCAAATTTTGTATTGACCCCAGTACAAAACCCATTTCTAAAATTCTCAAATATTTCTTCACCCAAAACTAACGTAACATGCGCTAAAGACGTTGGCTCAAGGTGATGAAGATTATGACCATACCATTCAATATCATCGTGGAAGAACGAACATGATAGCTAACGAGTTGAGTAGAAGATCGCATGCGGTTACGAGTGTGACGTTGTTAACACAAAGACCCATTTCGTACGATTTACAAAAGATGGAGATAGAGTTATAGACTCCAAGAACCTACGTGAAGATAGCGAATATACGATTAGAACTGACTTTAATCGATAAAGTTAAAGTCGTTCAAGCTAAAGACTTAGAGGTGATGAATGTGAGAAGAAGGTGCATGAAGGAGTTATTTTAGAAGCAAGAATTGATGAAGAGATGAAATCTCAACCCTCGATTTTATTGGTCCATTTGAAATCCTTGATTGAGTAAGAACTATGGCCTATAGACTCGCCTTACTGCTAAGTATGTCGCGTGTTTATAACGTTTTTCACGTATCGATGTTACATAAATATGTGGATGACCCGAACCACATTATTGAATTAGAACTAGACGAGATAGTAGAAGATTTAACATATGAGGAAATATCTGTTAAAATCTTGGATAAGAAGGATCATATTCTACGCTCAAAGGTTATACCTCAAGAATTAGAATTTGACGACGTATCCTCACCTCTTCGACATATCAGGTACGTATGTCAATTTCGAGGATGAAATTTCATAAGAAGGGGATGTTGTAAAACCCCAAATTTTATGAATAAAGATTTAATTTTCTCTAAATATGTTTTTTTAATATTAAGGTGTGGATTTGATATAATATTATAGTTGTGGGTAATATTTACAAATTTTGCAAAGTATACAAGTTGTTATAAAATATTCGATTGGTCGGGGAATATTCATTTTATCAGGAAATATTCGTACGATGACATAATCATTGCTGGACCCTCACAACGGAATTACTGTCGGAGTTAGAAAATGACAGAAGTAATTTTTTATGAAAAAAACAGCGAAAGTTTTACCGTTAAACTGTTGAAATACACGTTGATAAAAGTACACTAATACGCGTGGTTGCATAGTAGCACACGGTATTGATTATTAATGCTTACGTGAGAAGTCACTCAGTTATATTCAATTATTGCTAAAGTAATTGCTGCATAGTATCTCACGTTATTTGATCCAATTATTGTCCATATTTTATATATTATTAAATTAATAATTGAGACGAAAAAGTTATTCATATTATTATTTACAATATTGACGATGTCTAAAAAGTTCTATCGAGGAAAGGTTTGGTCACCTAATTGCGCGCTGATAAGTAGGTTTTATACCTACTTATCCAACATCTATTACTTCAATAATTTGCTTAATCTCGTGTTTCTTAGTTACTTTTCATGCATTTTGTTTCTGTTTTGTAGATTATATGTTTTGTAGATTATATGTTCTTGAACTATGTTGTAGAACTCTATCTTGGCTTTCCAGAACGTCTTAATTCATTCCAATCGGATGTTCGGATGTGAGATTATTGCATATATATCAAAGCTAAGAGTTGTTATGTTGTCATTTATACAGCAGCTACTTCTAGTCCAATTTCAACCTTTATCCGTTCGTTATTTCTGGAAACGCAAAGAAATAAAGTTGTAGAGCTCGTCGATATCTTCGATTTGATATGTGGCGAGCCCCGTAACTCCTTCCGGTTTAAACGTTATGGCAGTTTTAGTAGAGGACAGTGCAACAGATTTTCAGAAGCATAACAAGCTGGGGCTTGCCCTTTTGTGCCTTAATAGCAAGCCGGGGCTTGGGTCTTGGGCGTTTTAGTAGCTTGATAGCAAGTCGGGGCTTGCTATTACAAAGGGAAATAGCAAGTTGGGGCTTGGGTACTTGAATTTGAAGTCTCCTAGTTGGTTTCTAATGCTACAAACATGGAGTTTTAGTGATGGTGATGACTTGGGATTCGTTTTGGCATGGAATTGTAATCAGAATACATGTGGAAGTATATAATTAACAACAAACAATGAGATTAAATATATACAGGGCAAATTACGAAGATTAATCTCAGTTTTTCTAAGCAAGCGTTGGAGGAGTAATTCAAGGATATTTTCGAGACGATTGCGAGTTTAGGCTACATGAAGGGTGTTTTTCAATATTCTTCGTCTTAGTCTATTATTTGTAATTGAAAGAATGACTTCCATGATTTATTCAGTTTTTATTTCGTTTATTATGAACTAATTCACTTTTAAGGCTTATGATGGATCTTTGAGTGAATCTATGATTTTGTAAACTTTAATTTCCAATTTAATAAGCTATTTCCAGTTTATCTATATTGATTTGAGCTTGAATCTATGAATTGCCTGATCAATAATTATTTGTGGAATTGGATGGAATCGAGAGAGGATATTCAAATCTAGACTTAGTTGATATAACATGTGTTCATGATTTTGTGAATAGCTTAATTGTGATGAATGTTAAGGTAGAGATATGCTTGGCATCGCATGTAATCGGATAGAGAACTTATTCTTCAACCTTCTTCAATTGTAATTCACATAGAGATATAGTGAGTTAGTTGCTTAAGGTGTTTAACATATTTCTATCTTAATTGTGGATTGACGTTAATACGGTATTAGTGCATCGAGAGGTGGTCAATACTACGTTCATGTTCTTGATTAATAAAATGCGATAGTAAATTGAATTGGAATAAAGGTGTTAAAATCAGAGTGAAGCTTAGGGTGAAATTATAAGTCTAATTCTCCATTAATTGTTTAAAATTCCAGATTTTGATACTTGTGATTATTTTGTGATAGTTTAATTAATCTTTAATTTAGAGTTTTTAATTTTAATCATTGAGTTGATTTGTATAATAAAATTAGGATTAATATAAAGTTGGTAATTGTAAGTTAGGATTATTGCTAGTTAGTCTTTGTGGGAACGATACTCTACTTATCACTTTATTACTTGTTGACCACGTATACTTGCGTGTTGTGCATAATTAGATTTTACCCAACAAGTTTTTGGCGCCGTTGCCGGGGACTATTTAGTATAATTCTTAATAGTTTTACAATATCAGTTTAATTAATCCAATTTTACTTAGACATTTTTATTTTTTTGTATTGTTGCTTCTATTTCAGGTGTGGAAGCAGTTTATGCAAACTCGGTCCAAAAATCCAGACTTGCTGCCTTTTGAGGACGACATTGAGAAAAGGTTTCAAAGGTTGAGTAAGTGGATCAAGGAAACGAGGTAAGAATTTGAAACATCTGAAAAGGAAGAGGTAATAGTAATGGCAGCCGAAGATCGAAAAGCATTAAGCGATTTCGCAACACCCAAGGTGACTGAACTGCAGTCAAGCATCACTAGGCCAACAATAGCAACAAATACGTTCAAAATTAAGCCTGGGATGATACAAATGATTCAGAATTCAGTTCAATTTGGGAGATTTGCAAATGACGATCCGAACGAGCATCTGGTCAGCTTTCTGGAAATGTGCGACACTTTAGGTTTAATGGGGTTTCAGATGAGGCGGTGAGACTTCGATTGTTCCCATTCTCTTTACGGGACAAGGCGAAGAGTTGGTTGCATTCTCTACCGTCCGGTTTGATAACTACATGGGAGGATTTAGCTCAGAAATTCCTCACAAAATTCTTTTCACCGGCGAAAACTGCGAAGATGAGGAACAAGATTACGATGTTTGAACAGCAACATGGGGAGTCATTATATGAGGCCTGGGAAAGATACAAAGAACTGCTCAGAAAATGCCTACATCATGGATTGCCCCAGTGGCTACAAATGAACACCTTTTACAATGGACTACATGGGAATCTCAGGACAAGTATTGATGCAGCGTCGGGCGGAGCATTCATGGCTAAGAGTTACGAGGAAGCATACGAGTTGATTGAAACCATGGTGGCAAATAACTACCAGTGGACCACAACAAGAATAACACAAGCGAAGGTAGCTGGGGTGTTAGAAGTAGATAGTATGACAGCAATGCAAGCACATATATCTACACTTTCATAGAAGTTGGAGTCGGTAATAGCAGCACAAACACAACAAACACAGCAAGTACAACAAGCGACAATAATATGCAAGTTGTGCGCAGGAGAGCACCCAACGGATCAATGCGCGATTAATCCAGCAGCTGTACAGTTCATCGATAATTACAATAGAATTCCGCAAAATACATATCAGAACACATACAATCAAGGAAATAGCAATCATCTGAATTTCTCATGGAGCAACAACCAGCAAAATCAAGCTTCACGACAATCATATCCACCAGGATTTCAGAACCAGCAATAACCAGCTCAATATCAAGAAAGGAAACCCGGTCTGGAGGAAGTGTTGGTAAAATTCATGACTAGTACCGAGTTAGCTAAAAAAAATCATGATATGGCTATGAAATCACAAGAGATGGCGATTAAGAATCTAGAGAATCAAATAGGTCAAATGGCATTGGCATTGAATAATGGACCACAAGGGACATTACCAAGTGACACCGAGAGAAATGTTAAGGGTAATCACGAGTAGTTTCAAGCCATTATGTTGAGAAGTGGAAAACAGCTTGAGGGTCAAGAGCCAGAAATTTCGGTTACAAAGGAGGTTGAACCAGAGAAAGAAAATACAGTGGGTGAGGTAAAGCAAGGGGATGAAAAACAAATGGAAAAGAACGACCCAGTTAACGAGCCAGCTGTTTATCCCCCCCCCCACCATTCCAGCAAAGAGTTCAAAAAAAAATTAGACAAGCAATTTTCAAAATTTTTGGAAGTTTTCAAGAAACTTCAAATCAACATACCATTTGTAGAGGCCCTAGAACAAATGTCAAGCTACGCAAAATTTATGAAAGGGATTCTGTTAAGGAAGAAGAAATGGGAAGATTTCGAGACAGTTGAACTAACCGAGGTGTGTAGTATGGTATTACAGCATAAATTACCACCAAAACTCAAGGACCCGGGGAGCTTAACTATTCCATGCACGATCGAGAATATGCATTTCAACAAGTGTTTATGTGATTTGGGGGTGAGTGTAAACCTTATGCCATTGTCAGTATACTTAGAATTGGGTTTGCCTGCACCAAGGCCTACGAACATTACATTATAGTTGGCGGATAGGTCAGTCACATATCCGAGAGGCATAGTAGAGGACATTCTAGGGAAATTGGATAAGTTTATATTCCCCACGGACTTTATCATTCTGGATTTTGAGGAGGACGAGAACATCCCAATTATCCTAGGGAGACCATTTTGTACAGACGGGACACTCATAGGACGCGTACAAAGGAGAACTCACTATGAGGGTCCAAGATCAAGAAGTAAAATTTAATGTGTTTAAGGCCATGAAATTCCCTATGGATGAGGAAAAATGTTTTCGAATGGATTTAATTGAGCAAATCATCAGTGATGATATGAGCAAGAGTTTGGTCAATGATCCGTTAGAAACAACGTTATTGGGGGATGAAGAGGTCGATGATCCAAAATTGGTGGAGTACTTACAAATGCTAGACTCATTGCCACGAGTTTCCAGATTTAGAACACCGTTTGAACCACTGCAAACGGAGGAGGTAACCGCAGAAAGACTGAAACCATCATTGGAAGAGCCACCAAAGTTGGAACTCAAGACACTCCCTAAACACCTCAGGTATGCATACTTAGGCAATTCAAATTCTTTACCTGTTATTATTTCTGCTGCACTTAACGAATTGCAGGAAGAAAAGATGTTGAGGGTGCTTAGGGAACACAAATCCGCGATAGGGTGGACAATTGCAGATATAAAGGGAATCAGTCCTTCATTTTACATGCATAAGATCTTAATGGAAGATGAGGAAAAACCGACGGTGGAGAACCAATAGTGAATTAACCCAATTATGAAGGAAGTTGTGAAGAAAGAAATCTTGAAGTGGTTAGATGCCGGCATCATCTACCCGATTTCCGACAGCAAATGGGTGAGTCCAGTGCAATGCGTGCCGAAAAAAGGAGGAATGACAGTGGTGCAGAATGAGGACAATGAATTAATACCGACTAGAACAGTGACCGGTTGGAGGGTTTGCATGGATTATAGAAAAATGAACAAGGCAACCCGAAAAGACCATTTCCCGCTACCCTTTATTGATCAAATGTTGGATAGATTGGCGGGACATGAATATTACTGTCTATTGGATGGGTACTCGGGCTACAACCAGATAGTCATCACTCTTAAGGATCAAGAAAAGACGACATTCACATGCCCTTACGGCACATTTGCATTCAGGAGGATGTCATTCGGGTTATGCAATGCACCTGCAACTTTCCAACGGTGTATGATGGCCATTTTCTCAGACATGGTGGAGAAAAATGTTGAGGTCTTCATGGATGACTTTTCTGTCTATGGGGACAACTTTGATACCTACCTAGGGAATTCGGTAATGGTATTACAGTGCTGCAAGGATACGAACCTCGTGCTTAACTGGGAAAAATGCCACTTCACGGTTGAGGAGGGCATAATTTTGGGCCACAAGGTATCGGCTCAAGGATTGGAGGTCGACAAACCGAAGCTAGAAATAATCGAAAAATTGCCTCCACCGAGCTCAGTTAAAGGTATTAGAAGTTTTCTGGGAGACGCTGGGTTCTACAGGAGATTTATAAAGGACTTCTCAAAAATTGCCAAGCCTCTATGCAGTCTATTAGAGAAGGACACTATTTTTAGTTTTGACGAAAGTTGCAAGACGGCCTTTGAAGCGTTGAAAAAGAAGTTGACTACAGCCCCCATAATTGTTGCACCGGATTGGAGTATGCCTTTCGAGTTGATGTGTGATGCAAGCGACTACGCAGTTGGGGCTGTGTTGGGACAACATCGAGAGAAGGTATTTCATGCTATATATTATGCAAGAAAAATGCTCACAGAGACTCAAATAAATTATACAACTACGGAGAAGGAGTTACTTGCAGTGGTGTATGCGTTTGACAAATTCCAGGCATACTTGATCGGAACTAAGGTGCTATTCTACACGGACCATTCGGCTATTCGGTACCTAATTGCGAAAAAAGATGCTAAGCCACGCCTTATCCGATAGATTCTCCTACTTCAAGAGTTTGATCTGGAAATAAACAATAGAAATGGGATGGAGAATCAGGTAGTCGATCACTTGTCTAGGCTGGAAAACGAAGGGAAATTAAAAGAGGACAAATGTGAAATCAATGAATCATTCCCAGATGAACAACTGTTTGGAATAAATGTAGAATTTCCTTGGTATGCGGATTATGCGAATTATCTTATGAGCAACGTACTTCCACCTGATATCACAAGATAACAGAAAAAGAAGTTTCTTCATGACATGAAATGGTACATGTGTGATGAGCTTTACTTCTTCAGAAAGTGCGCTGACAATATGATTAGAAGGTGTGTGCCCTACAGTGAAGTGAAGAACATTCTATATGAGTGTCACTCATCTGCGTATGGCGGACATTATGGGAGTGAGAGGACAGCAGCGAAGGTGTTGTAATCTGGGTTTTATTGGCCTACACTATTCAAGGACGCCCACCAGTTTGTGAAAACATGTGATATATGTCAAAGGGTGGGCAACATTTCAAAACAGAATGAGATGCCTCTACAAACGATTCTTGAAGTTAAAATTTTTGATGTATGGGCCATTGATTTCATGGGGCCATTCCCTTCATCTCTAAACAATCAGTATATTCTACTCGCAGTGGACTACGTATCAAAATGGGTTAAAGCTGCAGCATTACCAACAAACGATGCCAAGGTAGTCCTCAAATTCCTACAAAATAACATTTTCACAAGGTTTGGCACGCCAAGGGCAATTATCAGTGACGAAGGTAGTCACTTTTGTAACAAGTCATTCACAGCTCTATTGGCAAGGTATGGGGTCAACCATAAGGTCACTACAGCATATCATCCCTAAACAAGTGGATAAGCTGAGGTCTCGAACATGGAAGTAAATAGAATCTTGGAAAAAGTGGTGAACCTGAATCGAAAGGATTGGTCACTCAGGTTAGATGATGCTTTATGGGCCTATCGGACTGCTTATAAAACAGTGATCGGGATGTCACCATATCAACTACTGTACGGAAAGGCTTGTCACTTATTGGTCGAGTTACAACACAAGGCTTATTGGGCTATTCAGAAATTGAATTTTTATCAAGCAGTGGTAGGTGAGAAGAGACTACTTTAGCTAAATGAACTTGACGAATTCCGACTGGAAGCCTATGAGAACTCAAAATTGTACAAGGAAAAGGTCAAGCGATGGCACAATGGGAAATTGATACAAAGAACGTTCGAAACGGGACAATCAGTCCTATTGTTCAACTCAAGATTATGGTTGTTTCCAGGAAAGCAAAAGTCAAGGTGGTCGGGTCCATTTACCATAAAAAAAAGGTTTTCCCACATGGCGCCGTTGAACTATACAGTAGGAACCCATTGGAAACGTTCAAGGTCAATGGTCAGAGATTAAAGCACTATTGGGGTGGCAAGGCTAACACGGACGTCATAGCTATCACACTTGTACGCACCATAAATAGGGAGTAGTCAGGCTGAACGACTTAAAATCAAGCGCTCACTGGGAGGCAACCCAATTTTTTATTTATTTTTATGCTTTTTCTTCATTTTTCTTTTCTCAAGTAATTTTATCCATGCTAGTGAAATGGTAGTTTAAAATAATATTTGGTCTAGAATATAGTCATGTAGTATTTTAAGTATACTTTATAGCTAAATAAGCTTACCCTCCATGCTTGAATTTGTTAAATATCCACTTATGAGTATGTTTTTAATGTGTTCAGGTACTCAAAGAAGCGATGGAATGCACTAAGGAATCAAGGAAGAAGAAACCACAGTGCATCAGCAGATCAAAGAGCAATAGCAGAAGACCACCAAGCCTAGGCTTGCGCATTCAAGGCATAAATAGCAAGCTGGGGCTGTTAGGTTTGTAATATTCATGAACGCAATCAAATTGCAAAAATAAGCGAAAACGTGGAAAATCAGAGTTTAAAAATTTACAAACCATATACCCGAATCACCCTTTATGCATAATTATTAATTAAACTAAAAGGAAAGAACAAGAATCATACCCTTGAAGATCCGAGCTTCCTCAGGTACAAGTTCACCTCCAATCCTTTTCGCGTTCAACTTGAATCCACCGGGTTTGGTTCCTTCCTTTGATCAACGTTAGCCACCCAAGTGTTTGGCCTCTAGAGGTGATCCACCAAGGAAGAAGAAAGATCCAAGAAGATGGGTGGTTGGCTAAACCCTAGTTTTTCTATCTCTATAGAAAATAAGCGTACTCTCCATCCATTGGAATTATTACGTAGTTTTGATATCTGATATAAGACTCTTCTTATAAAGATATCAAGTAACCCTATTAAAATAAGGTATTATTTAATTAAACCCTTTTTAATTAAAGGGGCTCCCTAATCTTATTAGGGATAATTAATTAAACTCCTTTAACTAATTTTCCTTCCTAATCCAATTAGGAATAAATGAGAGTACTTATATAAAATTAATTCCAAAACACTTTTAGAAATTAAAATAATAATAATAATTGTAATAATATTAATAAGACTCCTTTTATTAATTTATATTTAATATTTCTAAAATATTAAATAATAATATTAAGCTATTTAATTTATTCTATCACCATAGATTAAATTAAATATACACATAACATATTATTACGATTATTCCATTAACTTCTTAAATAATTATTCTTCCTTTTATGGTGTGACCCTTTAGGTTCTCCATATTAAACCCAGGTTGTGAATAAATCAATTAGAACAATTCTAATCTTATTTAAATAAATAAATTAAACAATTAATTTATTTAAATAAATAAATAATATTTATTCTATAATAGGATAAGCCTCCCTAGCGATCAACGACTTTCCGGATAATATAGATTTCAACATTAATCATAAAAGAACCTTTGAGTAAATAATTCTGAGATAATTCAATCCTTCCACCATACAATGTCCCAATTAAATATAAGACATGGAATTATTGTCAAGTCTTATTTTATTTAATTATATGTATTTCGATCCTTAAATGCACAACTCAAATAATGCAAATTAGAAACTCCTTTCTAATTTCATTACGCCGCCGCCAAGGACTCTTTGGGTTGTCATTTATCGAATCACATAGGACATTCTCTTCTTTTATTAGAAGTGGTAGATTCTTTATTGATCATATATCATCTCCATGTACAACTTGTTATACCCAAGCATACCCATTGATATACCCTAAGGGTCTTAAGGAATAAGTCAAAGTATAACTCATCATACACAAGATACTATGATGATCTCAAGTCCAAGGATCACTAGACTACTATCACTCTGAGAATTCCTATTGACATGCAAGTAAAACTCCATTAGGTATTCCTTAGCGAGCCACGTTCAGTGAACTTATTCTCTAATAAGCACCTACATACTTGCTTTAGTGTCTCCACACAAATGATCATGAGATCAATCATCCTCATCTAATGAGCAAGCAACGTATGTACCAATCTATCCGGATTCACTAATCCCCAATTTAGTAATCCAACGATTGGGAACTATTTTAGTTTTAAGCTTTCAAAGAATTTAGATCTCATTAGAATGATCATCATCATTATTCTAAAAGCATTGCTTAAAACTATGGGTTTATCACATATTATAAAAACAAAGATCATGTAGATAATTAAAAGCCTTTAATAAATTAATACTTTTTATTAATAAATGAATAAGATTGTTACAAAGTATATGCTTTATCATCAAACATGATTGGCTTATGTGCATATTACTTTCAATCTCCCACTTGCACTAAAGCCAATCGCCATTGCATCTTATACTCTTCTTCTCTAAGTGACGATTATCTTCACATTGGATAAGCTTTAGTTAATGGATATGTAATGTTGTTCTTGAGAGTCCACCATCTCTATAGTGATTTCCCATCTTTCAATGATTCTTATAATCAAATGAAAGTGCCACAACACATGTTTAGATCCAAGATGAGACTTAGGAACTATTCCTAGTTTCGTAATGAACTTTTAATCCAAACAATCAACTTGCGACTTCATTTATAGCTATTTACTTTGTCTTTATCACTAAACCAAAGAACTCTTTTCTTTGTTTGGAACCTTTCAATTCAACGCACTCAATTGTTCAAGATAACGCTTTACCTTAAAGTGGATTTTTTTTGTCATCTTGGTGCATGTAAAAAAACTTGAGTCCATTAAGCCCTCTAGTTTTAATTTAGACCCACCATGAATATGATCACATCCTTAGTGCCTTGGGTTAAGCACTTTAAGATGTTTTCAACGACTCATAGTGAACTTCTCCATAATATGATGTTGATCAACATCGGTCTCGTATATTTCATTGCATACATGATTGTCACTCATGCGATCTCTCTTCTTTTAATAGTTTGTGGGGACTATTAAGAGAGATACACTCCATGGCTCATCAACATGAAACATCTCTTGGAGCTTGCCATGCTAAACGACTTTAGCATCAAATGAATATACGTTCCTTGGGTTAAGTCGAGCATCCTCTTAAATCTATCTATATAGATTTATATCCCTAATTAAGATCCTCTTCCAAATCATTCATGGAGGAATGTTTAGACAACTTTATCTTTTCTGATTGTAGCATTGGTATATCATTCCTTATCCGTAGTATATCAACATATAGTACTAGGAATGTCACAATGCTCCCACTGACCCTTTTGTACACACTAGGTTCATTCTTATTTTTTGATAAAACCAAACTCTTTTGATTGCCTCATCAAAACGAATGTTCCATATTTGAGAAACTTGCTTCAATCCATTTCTCACGAGTGTCTCACAACACTTACCTCATCGTATATAATGGATCATCATCTTCTATGATGTGTACCTCATCATCATCATCTATGATGAATCCATACCTCCCGGTATCTTGGTGACTATTCCGAATTACGATTCAGTTGTGGTATAATAGTCTATCTCTGCAGGTTCCTCTTATTTGATTTATAGTGTTTTGTGGTTCTTGAACTCTTCAAGATCTATTATCCTCCCACTAGCCCCTTCAATGATAAACACCTTTATCTTAGAAGGCAGCGTGTTTCACAACAAACACCTTTTGCTAAGTAGGATTATAGAACATATAACCTAAACTTACGTTAGGATGTCCCACAAATTGACACTTATAAAATCTTGTCCAAAGCTTATCCTTTGAAACCTTTTCACATAAGTTGGACAACCCCTTATCTTAACATACTTAAGATTAGGAATCCTCCCTGTCCATAACTTTTATGGAGTCTTGGGGCCGGATTTTGAGGTTACCATTTTCGTAGATATGCTGACCATTTCTAGGACATTATCCGGAAGGATCTTTGGAATGTCGGTAAAATCATTATGGACCGCACCATGTCCAACAAGGTACGATTTTTCATTCAAATACATCAATTAATTATTGCGTATCAGGATGTGTCCATTATGAGAAAACCATTTGAGATGATCTAGAAACTTATTGCACAAGTATTTATTCCTTGATCTAATCAAAGAATCTTAATACATTGCCAATTTATTTCACTTCTGAATTCTTTGAACCTTTCAAATAATTCACACTTGTATTTTAGCAAATACACACATTCAACTTTTTGAATGATCATCTCCTTTTCTTATACTAATTTGTTCAATATGCAAAATTATTTTCATGTAAGTCAAGTATACTAAATCTATTAAGTAATATTCTTGTTCTACACAAAACATTATTATTATAAATAGAACAACAATTGTTCTTAAATATAATACCAAAGATTTTATTGTCCAACAATAAAATAGAAATAATGTTTCCAACGAGAATTGGAATACAATAACAACTTATTGATTTAATAGATTTGCCCGTAGGCAGTGCTAAACTATAAGTTCCTATGGTTAATGCAGCAACCTTTGTTTAATTTTTCACACATAGGATTACTTATCTTTGTTTAGCTTTCTATTTCTGCTTGGTCCCTTCATAAATCTATATTTATGATAACCAAAGTCGGTATCCAATACCCAAGTAGAACCTTGACTTAAAGAAAAATTTATTTTAAATCATGAACAAATTTGTATTTGTAACTGAAACTTCACTAAGCTTCTTTTGGTTAGCCTCTGCGCAAGATGCTTCTCATCAGATCTCTTTCCAATTGTCCAGGCTTATTGCAGTGGAAGCAAACTCCTTTTCTATCCATATCAGTTTTGTTCTTATTATCCTTTGCTTTTGCCTTTCTATTTACCTTCTTAGAATCATTCTTCTTTTCAGAAGATCCTTTGGCCCCTACCAGTAAGACTTGGTCTTTTTTGGTTGGAAAGTGACTCTCAACATTTTTCAATATGTTAAGCAAATCAGCGAGGCTGATATCTAGCTTGTTCATATGAAAAATTCATAACAATTGTGAAAGGAGTCCGGGAGTGAGTGCAAGATCAAATCTTGGATCAACTCTCCATCCATGACAAAACTCGTTGTCCTAATTGTTCAATCAAATTGATAATGTTAAGGACTTTTATCCGCATCTTTGCAGATTGTACCTGGTCATTCAAGATCGGAAGAGCTCCTTAGATATCTCGATATCTATCACCCTACTTTCCTCACCATCAACTACTTGATGTGCGGGAATATAGTAGAAGCATCAATAGTTTCATCTTCGTATTTGAAGCTCATTACTCATGAGATCGCGAGCATGATGCATTGAGCCAACTGTGCATCATCTTGCCACTTTCTAAAATTAGCAATGTCTTCCTCGGAGGCATTATGCGCAACCATTCTTGCAGGATAGGCGACAAGGACATAAGATAGCTTTTCAACTATGAGAACTATTCTCAAATTCCTTAACCAATCCGATTTAATTGATGCCCGTTAATTTAGCATCTAATATGCTTGCAAATGATAGTAATTTTAGACATTGTAAAATTACGTAAATGAATTTGTAATTAACAACATTTTAACATACATTCTTTTATTAATTACCAAAATAAATTAGGTCTTGTTTTAAATTGGTATCTCCCACTATTTTCTTCAAACTATATTACCCTCACTTATATAGTTCGGCAAAATCTAATTAAAGATTTGCTAGTGAGAATAAGGATCCCATTTCAAATGTATATAGCCTTGTGGTGACACAACAAACTATATATAAATAAATAGGTAGACAACTTTTGTCAATTACATCAACTATGCAACTCCTTTTCTTTTGCCTCTTAGATTATTTTGATCAAGTGGTGGCACATCAGAATCAAAATTATCCAAGTTAAGTCCGACCTAGCACTCCATATATTCAAAAAAGAAAAATATCATCATTGTGGTGACACAACAAAACAATATTGTTCAATTTTCTTTATAAGCATCAAATGTGATAAATTAACATCTTAAATACTTAATACTTGCCTTGTGGTGACACAACAAACTCATATTAAATATTTAATACTCTATTAATTTTATCATGTTAGAAGGCGACGTTCGATATCCCAAATATCTTTGAACGCTTAGGACTTAATATAAAAATTTGAGGGGTTTGTTATTAAAATGTCTCATCTTGTTTTAGCAGCATGCATATATATATTAAATACGCGTCATATTAATGAACATGCGAAGCATGTTTGCATAATATATAATATATATAGTATAAGCATGCACATATAGAATACTATATTCTACCCGGATTGATTATGGACTTTTATTCTAGTTTGGTTCACTAGAGCCACCAAGTGAACCAAAAGGTCAAACCCTAGGGGTGCAAGAAATAATATTTAAATATAACTATTACATTTAAACCCGGGCTCCATTACAAACGGATCTTCATGCGCTTCTTGTCCCTTGATCTCCAATTCTTCAAAATAATTCTAACTATTCCTATTACAAAACTATTTAAAATAAATAGAAACCTTGATCAGCAGTCAAGGGGAAGTACATAGGAGAGAGATAGAATTTACATTAAGAAAAATTAGAGAAGACGAGGTACGCAGACCCCATTTAATGAAACTCATCCATTCATGCATCCAACTAAAATAAAATCCAATTGCATTGGTCAATAGTCCATAATCAATCCCATTTATTATCATACACATCATCATATGCATCAATAAATAACATTCATCTCATGAATAATAAATATTTAATATATATATTGATATCATTTAATGGGCAACTTTAGTTAGTATAAAATCTAATTTTGAATTAAAATCCTTTATTTTAATCCAAATTTAAATCAAAATAAAACTATTTTATTTTAATTTATCCAATTTTGAATAAAATAAACTATTTTATTTTAATCAAAATCTTTAATCAAAATAAACTCATTTATTTAATTAATCATGGAATCCAATTCCATAAAAAAAAAATAACTTCTTTATAAAAGGAAACACGGATTCTCTTTCCTATTCACAAATAAACACTTTTATTGTGAATAATATAAAATCTTATTTCATATCTAAATAAACTGCTTTTATTTAAGGAAATTAGGATTCTCTTTCCTATTCACAAATAAACTCATTTATTTTGAATAATATGAAATCTTATTTCATATCTAAATAAACTCCTTTATTTAACGAAAGATGAAATTCAATTTCAACTCCAATTAGTTATCATGGAATCCCATTTCAACTCTAATTAGTTAGCATGAAATTTAATTTTAAAATTAAAATAAACCTTTTTATTTTAAAATTAAAATAAAATTTTTATTTTAATTATAAAACAATTATCGTGATTATATATATATAATATATATATAAAGTGAAAATCACGTTAATATAAAGATTCCAGTAAAGTGACTCACTTTGAAATCCCTGATTACTTGGTAACAGGAACAACAGGATTCACAAAAGTAACCCAACTTACATATATAAATATATATAATCAGAATCCCCTTAAAAAAACGTGAATCCTGCCTCTCTCATTTTTGTGTGTAATTCCACGAATTCACATGAAACATTGAAGAAAAACCGTGGATTTCAGCGAAAGAGAAAAAATTTGGGACTCACAATTTTTTATTTTAAATTTCATACAACAAAATTATGCCCAATTGAATTATTCTAAACACATATCAATATACATATTAAATTCAACAATTAATAATTCGCATAAAGGTTTGGCTCTGATGCCACGGTTAAGTTTGTAATATTCATGAACGCAATCAAATTGCAAAAATAAGCGGAAACGTGGAAAATCAGAGTTTAAAAATTTACAAACCATATACCCGGATCACCATTTATGCATAATTAATAATTAAACTAAAAGGAAAGAACAAGAATCATACCCTTGAATATCCGAGCTTCCTTAGGTACAAGTTCACCTCCAATCATTTTTGCGTTCAACTTGAATCCACGGGGTTTGGTTCCTTCCTTTGATCAACGTTAGCCACCCAAGTGTTTGGCCTCTAGAGGTGATCCACCAAGGAAGAAGAAAGATCCAAGAAGATGGGTGGTTGGCTAAACCCTAATTTTTCTATCTCTATAGAAAATAAGCGTACTCTCCAACCATTGGAATTATTACGTAGTTTTGATATCTGATATAAGACTCTTCTTATAAAGATATCAAGTAACCCTATTAAAATAAGGTATTATTTAATTAAACCTTTTTTAATTAAAGGGGCTCCCTAATCATATTAGGGATAATTAATTAAACTCCATTAACTAATTTTCCTTTCTAATCCAATTAAGAATAAATGAGAGTACTTATATTAAATTAATTCCTAAACTCTTTTAGAAATTAAAATAATAATAATAATTGTAATAATATTAATAAGACTCCTCTTATTAATTTATATTTAATATTTCTAAAATATTAAATAATAAATATTAAGCTATTTAATTTATTCTATCACCATAGATTAAATTAATTATACATAACATATTATTACGATTATGCCATTAACTTCTTAAATAATTATTCTTCCTTTTATGGTGTGACCCTTTAGGTTCTCCATATTAAACCGGTTGTGAATAAATCAATTAGAACAATTCTAATCTTATTTAAATAAATAAATTAAACAATTAATTTATTTAAATAAATAATATTTATTCTACAATAGGGATAAGCCTCCCTAGCGATCAACGACTTTCCAGATAATATAGATTTCAACATTAATCATAAAAGAACCTTTGAGTAAATAGTTACCGTACAATTCAATCCTTCCACCATACAATGTCCCAATTAAATATAAGACATGGAATTACTGTCAAGTCTTATTTTATTTAATTATATGTATTTAGATCCTTAAATGCACAACTCCAAATAATGCAATTTAGAAATTCTTTTCTAATTTCATTCTGCCTTGGCCAAGGACTACTGGGTTGTCATTTATCGAATCACATAGGACATTTCTCTTCTTTTACTAGAAGTGGTAGATTCTTTATTGATCATATATCATCTCCATGTACAACTTGTTATACCCAAGCGTACCCTTTGATATACCCTAAGGGTCTTAAGGAAAAAGTCAAAGTATAACTCATCATACACAAGATACTATGATGATCTCAAGTCCAAGGATCACTTGTACTACTATCACTACCGGAATTCCTATTGACGAAAAAGTAAAACTCCATTAGGTATTCCTTAGCGAGCCACGTTCAGTGAACTTATTCTCTAATAAGCACCTACATACTTGCTTTAGTGTCTCCACACAAATGATCATGAGATCAATCATCCTCATCCAATGAGCAAGCAACGTATGTACCAATCTATCCGGATTCACTAATCCCCAATTTAGTAATCCAACGATTGGGAACTATTTTAGTTTTAAGCTTTCAAAGAATTTAGATCTCATTAGAATGATCATCATCATTATTCCAAAAGCATTGCTTAAAACTATGGGTTTATCACATATTATAAAACAGCATCATGTAGATAATTAAAAGCCTTTAATAAATTAATACTTTTTATTAATAAATGAATAAGATTGTTACAAAGTATATGCTTTATCATCAAACATAATTGGCTTGTGTGCATATTACTTTCAGGGGCTTGGGGTCAAGATGCCTCAACAGTCCACTAGCAAGACGGGGCTTGCCTTTCAAAGCACATTGAGCAAGCCGGGGCTTGGGTCATCACTGCCTTAACAGATTCATGGCAAGCCAGGGCTTGCCCCATGAAGCACAAAATACCAAGCTGGGGCTTGCCCTTTTACTGCCTTAGCAGACACAAAGCAAGCC
Source organism: Panax quinquefolius (assembly GCA_020205615.1). NCBI lineage: Eukaryota > Viridiplantae > Streptophyta > Magnoliopsida > Apiales > Araliaceae > Panax > Panax quinquefolius. Next base: position 87,873,455 of record CM035156.1, on the reverse strand, counting down.
GGGGCATGTTTTTTAATGAAGAAGAGGCAAGCCGGGGCTTGGGGATCCGAATTTTGAAGAGCAATTACGGCAGTTGGTGTATTGCAGCCATGCTATCCCACTTCCATTCTATTTCAACTTCCTACAATCCCACCCCTATAAAACATACACCCACGCCCCTACACATTACTTTCCATCTCATCACAACAATCAAACACAATCCCACTCCTCCCACCTAGTCACCCACTACCCACCTACACAAACTCCTCTCTATAAAACCACCCTTCACCACCCAATCTAACAACACCAATTTGGAAGTTTAAGGATAAAGTTTGTGCAAATCTCTACAACTTACATGGTAATATACTGAAAGGAGGAGTTTGTTGTCTAATTCCTCATTTCTATCCCCATAGTTCAACCAAATCACCAAGTTTGTGGGAATTTCAAGCCTCGCACACTAAGTGTTCGACAAAGTGCTTAAGTAAAGTTTGGGGGAAAAACTCTTTAATTCCAAATCAATGGCACCAAAATAGACATCAAAGAGGCAATGAGGAGAGAGTTCGGGGGCCACACAACCAACACGAACCTTTGATAGGCAAAAATTCATAAGTGCCGCCACCGCCGACCGTTACGACTATATGGTGACAAAATCACTCACACTGAAGCTGGGTTGCTTTTTGAGCCTGTGGAAGGCAAAATGATGCAACAAATATATCAAAAAGGTTGGAATAAATTCACAGCAGAGACCGACGCCACAGTTGTAAGTGTGGTCAAAGAATTCAACGCTAACGCCGAGGATAAAACCCCCTTCAATGCTTTTGTACGGGGAAGGTTAGTGCCTTTCAGTACCGACGCCATCAACACGTACTATTAGTTACGAGCACTGAGACATTGCCAGTACCAACACTTATATGATAATGATCCAGATTATAAGGCTATTATGCAGGAGATGACAAAGCCGGGTACCTCTTGGACAAAATTTAATCATGGAGGCACTGTCTTTCGTAGTAAGGATCGCAGTCGGTGTGGGAAGATATGGTACGCCTTTTTGTGCACTAAGTTACTTCCATCGACACACACGTCAGATGTACCAAACGATAAGGTAGTGCTCTTGTATGTCATGGTATAAGATTTCATCATCGACATAGGGGCTATAATTAACTTTTCAATCCGAAGATGCCTTCGAGGACCATACTCTGGCGGATTGCCACACCCATCACTCATTTGTGGGTTTTGTATACAGGCAAGAGTACGATGGTCAGATGATGAGATAACCCAGATGCCGTTGCAGACACTCGACTCGAGAATGATTGCAAGATATGTTGTGTGGCCTGGAGGCGAGTCGCACCTGAGAGGAATAGGATTTGTATTTCCCTCAGCCTTGGAGGATGAGGCTGACGCTGAGGACACCTCAGATGATGATGAGTTTTAGGGGACTGAGATAATGGGGGACCAAGATACAGAGACGTCACCACAGCCTGAAGTAATATCTAGCCCTCAGTTCCTCAACCTTCAACGACAAGTGGATGAGCATAACAAGGAAGCACGAAGAGAAATGCGGAGACTAGGAGCGAGGAAGGACCATATGTTTGAGGCCATGAATTTATCTTTCGCCTCATTGAACACTACGCTCCAGAGCTTCAATCCTACTGCCCAATTCAAATACCAGTAACTAGCCCCAATGCCAAAGTTCCCACCCAGCGATTCCGATGAAGAACAACAGCCACCACCAACCTAGACTTAGGCGATTACAGGGAAGTCCTCTCTTATTTATTGCTTTGTCTATACAATGAGGACATTGTAATTTTCAAGTTTGTGGGATTTAGTTGCATGTTGCATATTTATTTTCATTAGCTAGGTTTGCATATGTTACTTCATTGTTTATGTTTAAGATTATTAAATGTTGCATTCTGGTAATCATGTAGTTGCATAGTAGCTTAGGAATGTAAATAGTTTTTATTTATCTTGGCAATCATGTTATGTTTACCACATATATCTAAAAAAATAAAAATCAAAAATCAAAAATCAAAAATCAAAAATTCAAAAATAATAGTTAGTTAATATGTTCATCTTGCATGAGTCCAGCTGTTTGATAGTTACAGTCTATTTTGGCCAATGATGAGAATGGGATTGAGTAGGCAGGTATAGTATTGTTTATTAGAACTTTAATATGATTTTTTTTTTATGAATTACATCTTTTCCTGTTTGAAACTGGTATAATCAGGTTAGCACGTTAGAGACAACTTTGTTGACTGATTAAGTTTAAATTGATACATAATTGACTTCTTAAGGATAATATTAGTTTGAATGAATGAAAGACATGAACAAGCGGAGATGGCTAAATTTAAACAGAAACTTAAGTTTGGAGGAAAAATTTGGGATATATAAGCTTTAAAAGAAAAGAAAAAAAATAATAAAAAAAATGTAAAAAAAAATAATATCGTGGCTAGTCTTGTTTCGGGGCCTTTGTTACTTGAGCAAGTACGCCCGAGGGGATTGTCTTTACACCTAGCGCCCTAAGGTCTTATATGGTCTGGGAGTCGTTGGTTAAAAGCTCGCTAAGGGGTAGCACTATTAGCCTAATGGAATGAGACATTGCACAGCCATGGTTAAAAAAAAAAAGTAAAGCAAAGTAAAGCATAAGTATCCCGGATTAGACTCTTGAATTTGGTGGAAGTTTGACTTTAGTTAGATCTAGCCTGTTTGTGAATTTTGTGAGTTTGCACTGTATGATGCCTTTAAAGAGATCTATTATGTGTTGTATTTAGCATTATATTAGTTAGCATTGTTGTTGAGCACACACGCACTATATCAGTAATAATAGTTGAAGATTTGATGATTGATAGGAATTATTGATTAGTTTTAATATGAAGTATCATCATGTTTACTTGATTTCTCTAAGGCTGGGCGAAAAGACTTATTTTTTCTAATTATTGCTGGATTCGTAGGCATATAGATTAGTTGCATTCCATTCCATTGCATTGCATTTTTGTTTTGTTTTTGCTTGAGGACAAGCAAATGTTTAAGTTTGGGGGTATTTGATAAGTAGGTTTTATACCTACTTATCCAGCATTTATTACTTGAATCATTTGCTTAATCTCGTGTTTCTTAGTTACTTTTCATGCATTTTGTTTCCGTTTTGTAGATTATATGTTTGGAAGCGGATTGAGCGACTATTGGTATGAAATTGCAAGGAAAAGCAATTTCGGATATCGTTCGGGCCTTCATGTTCATTTTATGTGTATTTCATGTTCGTGGTGTGGAACTTGGACTATGTTGTATAACTCTGTCTTGGCTTTCCGGAACATCTTGATTCATTCCATTCGGAAGTTCGGATGTGAGATTATTGCATATATATCAAAGCTAAGAGTTGTTATGTTGTCATTTACACAACAGCTACTTCTAGTCCAATTTCGACCTTCATCTGTTCGTTATTTTTGGAAACTCAAAGAATAAAAGTTGTAGAGCTCATCGATATCTTCGATTTGTACAAAGGGAAATAGCAAGTTAGGGCTTAGGTAGTCGAATTTGAAGTCTCCTAGTTGGTTTCTAATGCTATAAACATGGAGTTTTAGTGATGGTGATGACTTGGAATTCTTTTTCGCATGGAATTGTAATTAGAATACATGTGGAAGTATATAATTAACAACAAACAATGAGATTAAATATATACAGGGCAAATTACGAAGATTAATCTCAGTTTTTCTAAGCAAGCGTTGGAGGAGTAATTCAAGGATATTTTCGAGACGATTGCGAGTTTAGGCTACGTGAAGGGTGTTTTCCAATATTCTTCATCTTAGTCTATTATTTGTAATTGAAAGAATGACTTCCATGATTTATTTAGTGTTTATTTCGTTTATTATGAACTAATTCACTTTTTAGGCTTATAATAGATCTTTGAGTGAATCTATGATTTTGTAAACTTTAATTTCCAATTTAATAAGCTATTTCCAGTTTATCTATATTGATTTGAGCTTGAATCTATGAATTGCCTGATCAATAATTATTTGTGGAATTGGATGGAATCGAGAGAGGATATTCAAATCTAGACTTAGTTGATATAGCATGTGTTCATGATTTTGTGAATAGCTTAATTGTGATGAATGTTAAGGTAGAGATATGCTTGACATCGCATGTAATCGGATAGAGAACTTATTCTTCAACATTCTTCAATTGTAATTCACATAGAGATATAGTGAGTTAGTTGCTTAAGGTGTTTAACAGATTTCTATCTTAATTGTGGATTGACGTTAATACGGTATTAGTGCATCGAGAGGTGGTTAATACTACGTTTTTGTTCTTGATTAATAAACTGGTATAGTAAATTGAATTGGAATAAAGGTGTTAAAATCAGAGTGAAGCTTAGGGTGAAACTCAAGAATAGAATAAGAGAGGTGGAAAAGGGTGTACCATTATTAGTGTTATTAGTGTGTGTGTGTGTATATACATATATATATATATATATATATATATATATATATATTATAAGAAGTTTTGTTTTTCATAAAAAATAGAATATATTATATTTTATTATGCATAGTATCTATATAGTGAAATCAAACATTTTCACGTGAAATCTGCAGAATTAAGCCCGTGAACTTTTCCTCACTGTGCATCCAAATAGTATCCTTTTCATTCTCCTATAAATAGGTTGTTTAGTTAGAATTGAAAATCACACTAGAATTAGAGAATTCTTCTTTTATAATATTGAGCGTATTTCTTTCGAGTTTTAGAAAGCTTTGAGTGTAAAAAATAGTGAAAGTTTTCTTCAAGAATATCCCCGCTATACCAGTTGGAATACTCTTCTTTTTAAGGTAGGGGGTATTATTTATTTCATATTCGCTCACGATATTATTTTTCGTATTCGTAAGAAATTTTATTTCGTTCAATATTCGCAAGAAATATTATTTTCGTTTAAAATTCGTAAGGAATATTATATTCGTTCAATATTCGTAAGGAATATTATTTTTGTTCAACAGTTGTAAGGGATATTATTTTTGTTCAATATTCGTAAGAAATAATATTTTCTTCCATAATCTATAGTATGTAAGTAATATTATTTCGTTTTAGATTTCGAATTCTACACTCATTTTGTTAAAGATTTGGCTTCTATACTCCATGAAATTAGTAGAATATCCTTGATATTTGCGCTTCATCCAATATCTCTTCATGGAAATATTATTCTGAGCATTCTTGATAAGTTTTAACTTTTTCATGCTGGAGTACTATTCATGGGGTTACTATTCCTGAAGTACTATTTATGGGGTACTATTCACCCGGGTACTATTTATGACAAAAATTGATTTCTTTTCGGTCCAAATCATTTTTGATACAATACTATTCTTGAATTTTACTCCACAAAGCAGTATCATGTTGACAATTTAGATATTCTTGATTTCTAGATAAATTAAATTATAAAATCTTTAATATTTATCCTTGATCTCGTTTGATTTAATTTTTATATCATTGTCATCATCCTCGTGCTTATATTATGATGAAAGTCATCTGTGGCCGTAGTGCATAGATGGACTTAGTATGATTATGATCAGGGATTATTCGGTATAATCATGACCATAATGTTACAAAAGATGTGGTAAAAGTCCTCATTGGCCCGTAGTGCATTGATGGACAGTTTTTGGTATGATCATGACCATGGGTTCTCTTCGGCTAAGGGTGCAAAGATGAATTGTTTTATGGCATGATCATGATGGTTGATGAAAACACGAATATCCTTGGCCCGTAGTACGTGGAAAATTCGTGGTCGTGATACAAATGAATATCTTTGGTCCATAGTGCATGGATAATTCAGTGATGTAGATTATTTATTAGGCTAACTCTCAATGATAAAATTGATGATAAACTTTTAAATTATAGAAGTTAATAGATATCATGCTCTACTTGACTCTTATAATGGATTGCTTATTCCGCTGCAGTTGTTGATCTAAAACTTGTTGTCTATTGTATTCTATTAGTTGTTATATTGTTGAAGGCTAAGGATAATTTATTCTGCATTATCTTAGTCATAATATTTCTTACTGGGCTAGTTGAGCTCACCCTTTTCTTTCACTATTCTCTTCAGGAAATGAGAATATAGCTGGGACTAATCGGGGAATGGATTGACGGTCCAGATGGTTGTTTTAGTAGTCCTCACTATTCTATGAAATAGTGTTATAATAATTGTAATGAGATTGAATTTGAGTGTGAATATTGTCTAAAAGACAATATCCGTGTTAAAACTCTCAGCTATGTTTTATCGTATTCTACACGATAGTTGTATAATTAAGTTTGTATTTTGTATTATGTACAATGTATTTGGCAACTCAAAATGGGTGATGTATACCTATTTTGGGGGCGTCACATGGTGCATCTTCTTCAGACCTTCATGGAAGTCGATGACACTCATAGATGAGAGTCCCTTTGATTTAAAACCTAGGGCTAGGTTTATATCTTCAACTTTGAGTCTAATCTGCTCCCCTTGGACTCTTGTAGTAATAATGTTATCTTCAAAGACTCAATTGTTGTAGAATTCTTTCACCAGCATCGGGTAGATCCTTGTGCTGGTGCTCAGAGCTTTTTCAAGACCAACTTTCTTCAGAAGAGTCAGAATCTTATGGAATTATGGATCAGCTGACTTGAATTCATCGAAGCAGAGTTGGTAGCCAGATATAACATTGGAAGTAGCCATTGATTGACGTGATTTTCTTGAATAGAGGTTGGTTGATCATTTTGAAAGCTAGGGTTTCTTTTGAGAGAAATTAACTTTTAAAATTTTGAGGTGAATTTTCAAAAAAACATTTTCAAATTGTATTTGTAACTTCCCTCCTCACTATCTGCATAGTGGGGCAACGTGTCGAGTTCTATGGGACTCCACGATTTTAAGTAATATGGAAAATACTGATATGCCCTTAGCTCCCCTTGAGCTATTGTATCCTTTGGGAAGACTACAATCGTCGAGGCTGCTCTACGATTGTTGAGTTCACTGCTGATCTTACTCTACGATCATTCCTTCTGAACCTTATGCTGAACTCTGACTTAGAATTCCTTCTGGGTTAAGGTAGCTCAGAAAGGGCCAACCTCTTAGATTGATCTAAGGGTCAGGTTTGTCCCTGAGGCACTTATCAGAAGGGTTGCTTGGATTTGATAGGAATGATGTCATCATAGGATGCTTCTCTGCCATGTCAAGACTCTTCTACGATCGTGGTTTCTCTTTAGGCATCTCTACGATTTCAACATAGCCTTTTTGTCTGCATGGTTAGCAAAAACTAGAGCATAGAGTTTATGGTTGTAGATTTAGCATACCTAAATCACTTATCAAGTTATTAAATCTGGATTCATCTAAAGGTTTTGTAAAGACATCAGCAAGTTAATTTTCAGTAGGGATATATTGTAAAGATATAGTTCTATTTTGAACACGATCCTTAATAAAATGATATCTTATCTCTATATGCTTAGTCCTAGAATGCATGACATGATTATGTGTTATTGTTATGGCACTTATGTTATCACAATGAAAAGGTATAGATTTGAAATCAAACCCATAGTTTGATAGCTAGTTGTTCAACCATAGGATTTGAGCACAGTAGCTACCTGCAACAATATATTCAGCTTCTGTTGTTGAGGTAGATACTGAGTTTTGCTTCTTGTTAAAATAGGACACAAGTCTATTTCCTAGCAACTGGCAGGTGCCATTGGTACATTTTCTATCGACCTTATAGCCTGTAAAATCAACATCTATATATCCTGTCAGTTCAAAGGAGGATTCCTTGGGAAACCAAAGTCCCAAGTGAGGTGTGCCTTTGAGATACCTAAAAATTCTCTTTACAGCAGTTAAGTGTGATTCCTTAGGATTAGCTTGAAATCGAGCACATGTGCATGTTGCAAACATTATGTCTGGTTTATTGGCAGTTAGATATAGAAGAGAGCCTATCATACCTCTATAATGAGTAATGTCAATACTTTTACCTTTCTC
>CM035156.1:87713138-87865407 GCA_020205615.1 Panax quinquefolius | reverse complement strand
GTCGATCTATGTCAAATGAGTTGGATCTCTGACACGGGCCATCCAATCAGTCATCATCATGGATCCAGGAACCATATCCCCCATAAACTACGTGGCATGGGTTTGGGCTCCGATGGTACGAGGGGACCACCAATGCTGGAACGTTGTAGCACCCCCAAATCCGGGTATCTTCCAACCCGACAGATGGTGCTATACTGTACTAACATTCATACATTCATTTAATTGAAAAGCCTCAAAAGAACGAACATCTCTTCTATATTATCAAAATAATATTTACATTATCCCAAGTTGTAAACCCATTTCAAAGGTTCATTGTCATAATATTAATAACATTACAACAATAACCTATACTATTACATAGACAGCTTAATGATCTACCTTAGCTTTTCCTTTATCCTTATTCGATCCTTCGGGACGTTCAGTCTTAGCTGCATTCATATGGTTCAAGCAAGAGTGAGCATAACTAGCTCAGCAAGTATGACAATTTCAATAAATAACATGCTTGACACATACAAATCGTATATCTTCAATAACTGAACAATAGTTATGAAGTACTATTGATGATTCAAAATAGCACTTCATCTTTCTTTCAAAATGTTTTACAATAATAATAATATTCAGTAAAACATTCACTCCGGTCAGAGACCTTGAGCATTTCATTCTTCTTTGAAAAGGACAACCCGGAACTAAGTCCGTAAGCCCGATATTACTTATGAGCACTTCTAGGTGATCAACCTATTATACTCTATGTTGATCAACACTACATTTATTAAACGTATGTACGTTTAATTGGTGGCAACCTCACGTGCCTGTCGTTTAACCGACAAAAACATTTGTTTAACATTCCAGTCTTCTTTTGAAAACCATATCAGCTAGTTGACAAAAGATAATAACATTTGATAACAGTTGAATAGATTATCAATAATCCACTCAATATATCAAGTCTAGCTGAAAGATTGGCTTTAACTTCATCATACTTTAGTTCATGCGTAAGAATACACGAACTTCAAAAACTTGTTCAGATTGAACTAAGACAAGAGTTAGAATACTTGCCTTTAGCGTCGGCTACGGTGTAATTACTTTACGTTCAAATCTTTCAAGTCTCTACAATACATGATCACATAATGCCTCACATTAGGTTATATATAACCAAGTATGTATATGACTATCTTACCCTTCATCTCAATCTAATTGTGTATTAGATTCATTTACTATTCGTTCCGGTTTATCATTATACTTGCATTCATTTGACTAGGTTATCTCAACCTTTATACAACATCTCTAAGGTTTAACAAAGTTTAAACAATGTTACTTTATGTTCCTTAAAGTATGTTTACTTTTAAATCCATTACCATTCCTTATTTATACTTATAAACATCCTTCTTGTCATTATTTCGAGATCGCTGCCGTGGCGTGACTTATCTAATACACCTCGTCGCATTGCCATGAGTTAACGATGAAGAGCTCCGGACTTAATGGCTGCGACGCGAGTCCTTACTCGATGGGCGTATGCGCATTTACTTACACTTCAAATATGTCATGAATGCATGCTCATGGAGTCATGAGCCATCATCATTTGTCTTATGCTTCACGTCATTTGCGACACGAGTTTCCAGTATGCTAAGATCTTCATTACGGTATTTACAAGGCCAACTCTGTGCACCAGAAAAAAATTTCAGACTTTAAATTTTATGAACTTCCCGGACGCATAACTTCTTCATTATAAGTCCGAATTGGCTCATTCAAAAGCCTTATGTTTCACAAATTATGTAATCTACGCGTTCATGCAAGAATTTTATCTATTTGACTTCGTTTTCTAAAAATTCACCTATTGGTTCATTTTTAACGAAAACGATAAACGTTCGTGAACGTTCAATGCTCGTTTCTTCGTTCTAAGTTGGAATTCGGTCATTTTTGAGTTCGCAACTCTAGAATGACGAACATGACTTGTCTCCATTGGAAAATAACATTTTCGAGTTCAAACTCAAAGTTTGACTTCTAATCCGGGAATTTCACGAATTCGACGATTATCGTCTAATCGTGCGATTTTCGGTAAATCTTCATTACTTAGGATTTGTTCATTACTTCACTTGCATTCATTTCATTCTATGAACACATCCATATACCTAATACAACAACTTAATTTCATTGTTGGATTTTGACTTTATTCATTCATGAGCTTATAACTTATTCAATTATAAACTACTTATAGCTTCATTGTTCATAACTTATGAAAGTTATAGTCTTTTAATCACCATGCATACATGTTTTCACATATAGTTTCATTCATGTATATATGATTCATATATATACAAATTCTTTACTTCCATTAATAAACTCATTACAAGTTCATAATACTTTCACATAAGTTTATAACTTATGCTAGCTTAAATGACTTATTACCAACTTATGTGTCTTAAGTTCATTACTTACACATTCTTATTACTTCTTAACATTCATGTTCCTTAATCCATCTTTTCTTATCAACCTATCATGAATAGAGATAGAAGATAAAATATAGAAGAAGTCTTACTTTAGAAGTCTTTGTAAGTAGTCTTCTTCTTCTTGCTTGCTTATGGAAGTGACTTATTTGTAACTTAAACTCTCTACTAATTAAGCACTTTGAGATGTTTGGATTATTTGAACAACTAACAAATGGCTTGCCAACCTTCACTATTTATAGAATTCCTAAGGTTAGGGCAATTTAGTCAATTCAATCACCCCACCTCTTTTTGCACCTCCTTACTATTCATTACTTGCAAGGCACAAAACCTCTGAATTTGCTAAGTAAGTCATTTCCATTCAAACACTCAACTCACTCTCTCTCTCATAAAACCTCTAAATTTGCTAAGTAAGTCAGACAGTAGATCACCTCCTAGAACACGAAGAATAGATTGGAGATCAAAGATCAAAATCTAGAACATAAAGGTATAAACCCTAAGTTTCATTTTGATCTTGTATGCTTTGTAAAATTTTGTGTTTAAGTGTTTAAGAAGGTGTTAGATGATGTTTTTAGATGATCTATGTTGATCCATCATGGATCCATAGCATCAAAATGCTTTAAAATAATGATTTTTCAAAACTGTTCTTGAGCTTGAAAAGTGGTCTGACAACCGAATGTCAGTTGCCACAGATCCTTGCTCGTTTATGGATTTTGTTGTTTTAAAGCTTTAATACTCTGTCTTGTTGTCTTTGATCTGGAAGTGAAATCACAGTTGTTTAATGTCTAGATTTCAAGTTATAATCGGTCAAAGTCGGTTGATCGACATTGACTGAGTGAAATTCTGAGTAACCCAGAAATAGATTTCAGTGTCTGACAACCTTTTGAATGGCCCAGATCTGACATATTTGATGTTGTTTGATGTTGTTGTTGTATCAAACTTGTAGCCTGTTGTATGCACTTGAGATCCATGGTTTTACTTTCCATAAACAGAGTTTAGATTAAGTGGGATTAATGGTCAAAGTAGGCCAGTTGAGCACGGATAACGTTTCTGGGAAAAACCCAGAAACGGATGAGCTAAGTTTCTGTCAACCTTTGACCGTCGCATAAATTTTGATTCTATTGTTGTTTAATTGCAACGTTGTTTTGTAAATGTTCCTTGACATAAGGAGTACGCATGTGAGCCATTAGATCCTATGAACCATGATCAGAACACTTAGATAATCGAGCTACAATATAGCCACTCGAACTGCCTGGGTTTTTGGAAAACCCAGGTGACGTCTGACAACGAGTTTAATTGCCCAGATCTTCATGATGTTTTGTGTTATGACCAAGTTGATGATTTCTAGTTGGAGTATTACATTTCAGCTACACGAACAAGGTTCAAGCTAGCCTAGAAACAAAATAGGCAGAAGATTAAACGTGGTCAAAGTAGTAGTCTTGAACACTAAGTTGTCAGTGTTCTTGACCTCAAGAACACCAACAACGACGCTTTGTGTCGCTAAAGGCCTATAGTGACAGTTTTTAATATATTTATTTTCTGATTTTCCAAAAATTATTTAAAAATATAAATAAATTATAAAAATTACCAGAAATGGTTTTCAAAATTATTTTAAATTATGAAAAATAATTTTTGAGAATTTGGAATATTTTTCATTAATAATATTAATTATTTGAATAAAATGATATTTAATTTATTTAATTAGTATATTAAATAAATTAAAAAAATGATTTAATATTATGAAAAATCATTTTAAATAAGAAGAATGTATTTAAAAATATTTTGAGTTATAAAATATAACTTTTAATATTTTAGAGAATTTTCATTAATAATTTAATATTAATGATATTAGATTTATTTAATTGTTAAATTAAATAAATAAGATAAAATGATTTTATTGATTTAAAAATCATTTTAAATGAGAATAAAGTGTTAGAAAATATTTTGAATTATAAAATATAATTTTCAATATTTTTGGAGAATTCTCATTAATAAACTAATATTAATGATGTTAGATTTATTTAATTATTATATTAAATAAATGAATTAAAAATGATTTATATTGATTTAAAAATCATTTAAAAATAAGAAAAATGATTTTAAAATATTTTAAGTTATAATTAATGATTTTTAATATTTGGATGATAATTTCATTAATATTTAAATATTAATGGTGATGATTTAAAATAATTTTAATTATTTTAAAAATTATTTAAGTGGAATATTATTGATTTAAAAATATTTTAAGTTATTGATAATAACTTTAATATTTTGACAAGTATGTCATTAATATTTTAATATTAATGATGATAAGATTATTAGATAATTAAATCATTTAAAAATGATTTCAGTGTTTGAAAAATTATTATAAATTATAATAATTGATTATTAATTATTAAAAGCTTCCAGAAAATATTATATATGATATTTGACTTATCTAAAATAATATTGAAGCTTAAAAACTGAATTTACTTGACTATAACTGTGTTAATTGTCGGATAGGGTGACCAGAACACCGAGAATATCTAGAAGTCCAACCGCATCAACTAGTTAGACTTGATAAGTGTTTATATAGGTTATAAACACTGATGTGGCTATGTGGTAATGTGCCTAGGAGAAGTTTGACTATAGAATCTAGTGATGCGTGTTGTAAATTATTGTGCTAATTATGAGACCAATATTGTGATTATAGGTCTTTCAAACGCAGATAAGTATTTTGTGTAGCTGTAATCAGCGGAGAAGGCAAGTTTCCTAACTCAACCTTGAGTTAATATTGTTTAAATATTATAGTGGTTAATTATTGTTAATTATACCATGTCCGAGAATTTATTGTTGATTATTCGCAGTTAGTGCATGTTTAATAATTCAAATTGAATTACTGATTCAGAAAATATACATTCGTAGAATAATTGTTGTTGGATATTCATATCCGTAGAAGATGGTATTGATAGTACAGATAATTCATGTTTATTGTCAAATTATGTTGAGAAATGTCTTAGCTAATTATTCTGGCTACACGAACATTCGATAGAATTTGATAGATTTGAGAAGAGAATTCCATTATTATTGACAAATCGATGCCAATTATTTTGGCTAGATCGAGAAGTAAATAGAAATTTAAATCATAGTATTTCGTTGTTAAATCAAATCTTGATTCTGAGACTGAGAAGAACAACCTTTTATATAAAGGGAACATTTTATTGGTCGTATATTTGGCCTTTGCGCGCGATTAAGTATTATGCATAATATAGGGTATAATAAAGCTAATCACTTTATATACTTGCAGAGGGGTATGATTTAATATTTATGGTTATTTCATACACCTGGGTATATCAAAGTAAATTCGTTGATAGTTACTCAAGAAGAGAAGTTCATGATCCAATGGATCACTCAGCATAAATCTGGAAAACATTCCACTTTGCTATTTCGTAGAATTAATTCTTGATTATTCATTTGAATATCGTAGAAAACCTTGCAAGCGTTGTACTCTTTCATTATCATATTATTGTTGCGTAGAATGCGAGAAGACTTGTTATTTATTCCTATACATTTCTCATATGTCTTAACTTGCGGGGCAAACTTGTTGCTCACCCTTGCTAAATAAAACTTTTCAGCTAGGGACGAAGTGGCTTAAGGTGCTGTGAAGAAGAACAAAGAAAAAGGCATAGTGTCAAATTAGTATAATGAACATTAATATTATTATGTTGTATTGTAAACCCTTTTTGTATATATAGGGGGTATGTTTGTAATGTTAAGGTTAGCGGACTTGGGACTAATTTATTAACAACATATGTTAATGTGATATGTATTACTATTTCCATATGAATGGGTAGTTAGATGGTATTATATTATGGATCGTGAACACCAAACTCGGGGGTCAGGTAACCCAGATTTGGGGGTGTCACAGGTTGGTATCAAAGTTGTAGGTTATAAACCTTAAGTGGGGTGAGGGAAAACCCTAGGATTATAACCATAAGCGAGATAGAGAATACTTATTTAGAGTAATAAGTGAGAGATTGTCGAAGTGTATCGATAGTGAGATATGTGGACACATATTATGAGGTGTTTGTACTAGTGAAGTACTAATCAATTTGTTTAAACTAATTGTAGGATATTGGGAGATGATAACATGAGTACGAAGATACCAGCGGCTGTCGCACTAGTGCCTGTAGCTGAGGTACCAGCACAGAATGAGTCAGTTGAAGAAATGGGAAAAGATGAACCCATGGTGAATCTTGGGAGTGATCATGATGATTATCCCGAGATGTATCTAAGTGGTGATGAAGAGTCGGAGTCTGAAGAAGCTAAGGTGGAGTTAAAGAATAAGATCAAAGTTGGAGAAAAAGATCAACTATCTGCAGAAGTCCAGGAACTCCAGAGTAAAGTATTTCTCTTGGAGGAGTTATGAAAGACGGAGCGAGCGTTACGCAAAATAACTGAAGAACGGAACGAGCTTAAGGCACAGGTGGACAAAATGAAGGCTGAAGGTGGTGGATCATCTGAAGGAACCAACAAGAAGGGCAAGACTAAGAGAAAGAGGGACAACGACAGCGAAAACTCTGAAAATTCAAACCCGAAGAAGAGGCAAGCTTGTAGCAAGTGTGGAAAGACCTACGTGGGAGAATGCATGATGTAGAAGAACGTGTGCTTCAATTGTAAGCAGGAAGGACATATTTCTTTGCATTGTCGTAAGCCTAATATGTGGAAGTGTTTTTCATGTGGTAGAACGGGTCACAGATTCAACAAGAGTCCCAACAAGAAGAAGACTAGTGAAGGGAGTGGTCGATAGATAACATAGATATAAGTGATAATATCTTTTGGTAGAAGGTTATGATATTAAGTGTTGTAATATCGAGAATGATGTATAAGCATGTGTAAATATATATGTTTTTATAAATGAAATCTTTATTTTCTATATGAATATAAGATTAAGATTAATTTGTGTGTTCTTAAAACTCATACTTATGATAAGTTCATGACTCATGATTATATGAAATGTTTTGAACCCCTGAACGAATGGACGCTAAAGGTCTGACTAGGATAAGTTCATACACTCATATAATTATGGCAAGTTACTGAACTCATAAGTGTGGTAAGTTTGATGAACTGGGAATGGTTATGTGAGAATGATAAATGGCAAATTTTTGTGTAAAGTTGGAGAATTAAAACTTTTTGTGTAAAGTTGGGGATAATAATATGTGTTAAGTACTATTAGTACTATGTGCTATTTGAATAAATATGTGATTATATGAGAACTATGTGTTGAATTCTTATTGTGTTAAGAATTTGTATAGAGAAAGAGAATTAATATAAGATTTTTATTTTAATCGGATCATGCCTTTAGATTTACGTAATTAAAATCAAAGAGAAGAGCAGTCGGTAAAAAATGAAGGAGGTCAAGTTGACCCGATGCAAAACTTTGTAAATATGATAGCCGAAGCTATGGGAAATAGAGCTCCAACCAGGGGAAGAGCGAGAGAACATCCAGCCGACAGATTGGCAAATTTTAAAGACTTAAAAGCAGTAGGACCGCCTAAATTCAAGGGAACCGCAGATTCGATTGAAGCCCAAACTTGGGTGAAGGAGATGGAGAAAGCATTAGTTATTACCAGAGTAGCGGAAGAGCAAAAGACGACTTTTACAACATAATTGATGAAGGGAGAAGCTAATTACTGGTGGGAGACTAATCAGGCGAGAGCTGGTACAACCATAGTTACATGGACAAGATTCAAGGAACTGTTCTTTGAGAACTACTTCTCACCGAGTATGCAAGCTCGGATGGAAGTTAAGTTCTTAGAACTAAAGTAGGAGAATATGTCTGTTTCTGAGTATGCGGCTAAATTCAACGAATTAGCAAGATTTGCACCTCATTAGGTGGACACGGAAACACGAAAAGTAAGAAGATTTGAGAATGGACTGAAGTCGGGGATATTCAACAAGGTAGCGGTATTGTAGATAAATACGTTCGCGACTTTGTTGGAAAAAAGCTTTAATTGCTGAAGGAGGGAGCGAAGCTGCATCTCGATTTCATCAGAAGAAGAAGAATAAGATAAGTGATGGAGGAAGCAGTGGTGGCAGTAACCCGAATAAGAGAAAGTGGAGTGAGATTACCTAATCGGGTAGCATGACTGAAGAGAATAGGAAATAGAGAGAACCATGTGTGACCTACGAGAAGAACCATTTTGGAGTCTGTCTAAATAAGAAATGAGTTTGTTACAACTGTGGGCAAGAGGGACACATGTCACCCAATTGTCCTAGTCCAAAGAAGATACAAGGTTGTTATGCATGTGGATCAATTGACCATATGGTACGGAACTGTCCAAAGAGGAATGCTGAGAAAGAAAGTGTCAACAAGGGACCCGGTGGTGGAACCTTGGCAATTTGAGGACCTGCACAGCCAGGAAGATCAATCGCCCGTACATTCAACATGACGGCGCAGGAGGCAGTGGCTACTCAGGAGGTGGCAACAGGTAATGATTTCGCTTAATACTTAAATTACGCGAGTAATATGAGTCAAATATTTTTGTGAACTATTTTATTTTATAAATTCAAGTCCCAGGTTAGAATTTGAAACATAAATTAATATTGTGTTGATAAAAATGAATTGATGATACAACTTTAAAAGATTGTAGAGAATTAGAAAGCGATGATTTTCAGGACGGAATCCTTTTAAGGAGGGGTGAATGTGATAACCCGGGATTTCAAATAATCCAAATTTTACGGATAATTTTTTATTTATTTAATATTGACATTGATTGTAAATATTGTACTGTGTATCTATGATACGAGTCTCGAGGTATGGTCAATTTGTGTATTAACTGAGAAATTAGAGTAAAGTTGTGTTTAACAGCTTTAAAAACCCTAACCCTAAATTCTGGAAAGGGATTCGATAGAAAATGTAATTAAAATAATTGTATCAATGAATATGTGTTTGTATTGTATAGAGATTTTGAGTAGTGATTGATCGAATGAGGTTTAAAATTTATAAACCCCGATAAGAGATTAGAAACCCTAATCTCAGGATTAGAAACCCTAACGCGCAGTTAGAAACCCTAATGGAATGACAGGAAACCATAATTCTAAATCCAGGAATCCTAAACCCTAATCCTAATTGGCAAGCCTAAGATGTTTATTAAACTTAAAAATGATTAGAAAACCCAAATTATATTTTAGTTATTTTAATTTCTATTTTACAAACCCTAATTGTCATTTAGAAATTTTATTTTTTCTAATTAAAACCCTAATTAGAAATTTTAGAAACTAATGTTTTAAAACCTAAGGGTTAGAACCTTAGGGTACCCGACTGGAGTAGAGTACGTCATTTCCAACCGCAGGATTCCTCTCTTTACAGATGGAGGATGGGAGCTCTATTTAGGAAGCGTCTTTATCAGAGCACTCTGAGGAAAGATCCGTATGCCGATCTTGCCTCCTGCCAGGCGTTATTGGCCTGTTTCACAGTCACCCGTCATTGACATCCCATTGATGGGGATTGACGGCTTTACATTATCAGAGGGCCCCTTTCTCAGAAGATGTTCCAGCATTGGTGGATCCCTCATACGATTGGAGCTCAGACCCGCACCACACAGTTTATGGGGGATATGGTTCCAAGATCCATGATGATGATGGATTGGCTAGCCTGTGTCACAGATCCGACTCATGTGACACAGATTGACAGACTGACTCGGCAGCTGGACCGGTCACATCTTTTTATTCGGCATTTGGGCAGAGATCCTGCAGAGGTAGATACTTTTGATCCTTCCAGCTCTAGCGCTGATCCCTCAGGTGACCCATATGGTTTTGCCGGCGCAAATCCTCCTTTGTATTGGCCTGACATCCCTGTAGATAGAGATCCAGTGACTCAGGAGGAGTTATATCAGGTGGACAGTATCGATGATGTAGACATCGACACTCTTGACTTTTTCTGATGTATTTCTTGCTATCTCTTTTGATAGGCCTCTATTGTATGTTGGGTAGCTTCGACCCATTTCTCTATATTTTAGTTGTACAGTGATGTATTCGATGATGATATATTTAGGAATGTATGTACAGTTTTCCATTCCCTATATCATATTGCCATTTATTGTATTATACATGTTATTATGTTATGCATTTGTATGTATATCCAAAGATATTCAACATTGACCCCTGGTTGGTCTTATGACACGACCCGTACAGATGTCTTCTTCGACAGTTAGCCGTATTGATCATAACCCCACCATTTGTGGTGGTAGCTAGTATGCGCTCATGGTATGATAGTATATCACCATCAGACATGGTGATCGTAGATGATTTGCTGCAGCATACTATGACCTTAATGATGTTTTAGG
Source organism: Panax quinquefolius (assembly GCA_020205615.1). NCBI lineage: Eukaryota > Viridiplantae > Streptophyta > Magnoliopsida > Apiales > Araliaceae > Panax > Panax quinquefolius. The sequence goes on along the minus strand of CM035156.1, from coordinate 87,854,639 downwards.
TTCCTCCAGGATTTGTAGATGACATGCTAGAGCACTGGGTAACGGACAGACATGTATTCCGATTTGGGACCTGTGAGTTGACTCCTACTTTGGAGGAGTATGCACGATTGAGGATGCTGCCGCTGGACAGACCTTGCGTGCATATACGGCTGTGGAGACATGAAAGCGGGCGATTCATGACCCTCACCGGATTGAGGCGCAGAGTGGTACAGGATGAGATTACATCCAAACCATGTTATATCCCAACATTTCTGTTTTGATGTGTTGGCTCGAGGATGATGACTATACGCGGCATCCCGGGATTTCACCACCTTCGGAGGATCATTGGCGTTGACCCGTAGTAGATGTCTTCGCTTACATGCGTATTGTCATACGTCTACATGCCATGATATGGATGGATGAGCTAGATATCGGCGTTGCCATGGCGATGAGAGCTCTTAGGGAGGGTCATACCATTGTCATCGATGATCATCGCAGAGACCTTGAGGCCGACTACATATTCTTTGCACTTATCCGTGAGGGAGTATTCACTGAGTAGCTTCATTGTCATCTTTATGCGTGTGGTTTATGTCACACTTAAGACCGATTAGCACATTTAGGCTAGTAGGGTTTTGTTTCACCCATGATATAGCCATGTCATACTCCTTTCAACCTGCGGAGTGTACAGATGATGCATCATGGTTAGCTTTTCTAGCAGGGATTAGAGATCCATTTGCCATATTATCATGTTCATGGTCATGTTGCATCATGACCTATGATAGAGATCAGGATAGGGCCGCGATGTTGATAGCTCTTGGTGAGAGAGATACTGCTCTGTTAGAGAGGGATGAGGCTAGATCAGCCAGGGATGTATTGATTGGAGAGCGGGATGTCGCCTTACCTGCTAGGGATGTGGCCATTGCAGATAACACTTCCATTAGATCCCAGATGACCGTCAATCTGGCCGACATGAGTGCTTACATTGATGAGCATTTTGCCACCATGCAGTTAGCCTCTGATCTGCTAGCTCGTGTAGATACCCTTGGGCAAGAGCTTGTAGTGCTTCCTCCATCTTCAGAGAGGGATGTTATGTTAGATCTGATAGTCCGCATACACACAGATTTGTAGATAGCTTTGTATTTTCCTGCACAGACTAGCTTAGCCATTTTGTCGTGTACAACACAGATGTATATCTCAAACAGTATTACGTATGGCAGGGAAATATATTTTGATTCACTTCCCTTTTAGTTATGCCTTGATACTTGCTTGATGTTTGCCTATTTCTCCAGGGCCTTGTGATCTTGATGCATTCTGAACTTATCCTCTATAGATGGACATTGAGACGTCGTAAGATCTCTCAGAACGGATCGTTGATTTCTATATATCCCTACCATCTTTGGTGTCTTGGGACTAGTATCTTTATGGAATGTGGAGAGGAGGGTAGTTTCTTCCTCTTTGAGATTGACCACACCATAGATGGTCGCCAGTACTTCTATTTGTGAGAAGCCTAGTTAATTCCATCTCTTATGGGTTGGTATTGCTCTTTGAGGCACGATCGCAGCTTAGATGGTCACCGAATCTTCTATTTATGAGAAGAGGTTGGGTAATTCGATCCCTTTGATCTGAAACCGATGAAATGAGGCAATTGAAGATTGATCCTAGTATCGTGTGACAACTATATTGTTCTGGTAGGGGTTAGACTGCACCATGAATGGCTGCCTACGTACTCCTATTGAAGAGGAGATCAAGTCTGCAAAGTTCAAACCTAGAGTAGGAGGTTCAACACTGAATGCGTAAGGCAGAAGGGTGTAGAAGTATTTTTGTTGTTTTTTGTTGTTTTGTAGAGAAAAGGTAGAAATGTTTTTGTTGTTTTTCTTTATTGTGATCGGGCCATATAACATATGGTTGCCTATGTACCCCCGGGTATCAAGGAGATCAGGTCGACGTAGTTCGCCCCTCAGGACGAATTGAAGGCGAAAAGAAGTGTAAATCCCATGTGCAGGCTATACTGCGGGGAGAGGAAAGTTTAATCCCATAATGGGGACAAACTGCAAGTGGGTAAAAAGTTTGATCCCGTCTTCAGGACAAACTACAGGCATAGAAAAGTTTAATCCCGTCTTCAGGACAAACTACAGGTATGAAAGGTTAAATCCCGTCTTCAGGATAACCGAAATTGTGAAAGGTTAAATCCCGTCTTTAGGATAACCAAGATTGTATGAAAGTTTGAAATGAAGTGAAACCAGGCTACTAGCTTGAAGTTTATGTTTCCCTGAGGGGCAGAAAAGTATGTAGAAAGGGTTCAAAATCGGAATGATTGGTGATTTGAGGATCAAAACCAGGATGTTTATTTGATGGTAACTTCAGACATAGTACCGTTTCACGGTGTCCGAGTTGATAAGCTGCGGAAATTCATTGCCATCCATTTTCTGCAATCTGAGAGCACCTCCTATCAATACTTCTTTGACAACAAATGGGCCTTCCCAGTTAGGAGGAAATTTTCCCTTAGATTAATCTTGGTTGTCAATGATCTTCTTCAAAACCAAGTCATGTTGTTTGAATTGCCGTAGTTGGACTTTTCTGTTGTAGGATCGTGCGATCCTTTGCTGATATAATTAACCATAGAAGATTGTCGCGGTTCGCCTTTCGTCTATCAGAGACAATTGGTGATACCTGTCTTGTACCCAAAGGTCTTCATCCAACTGAGCATCCAATAATACTCTGAGGGATTCCATTTCCACTTCTATGGGGAGCACTGCTTCCATCCCATAGACTAATGAGTAGGGGGTTGCCCCAATGGAAGTTCGCATGGAAGTTCTATAGGCTAATAAAGTTAGAGGCAAGAGCTCAGGCCATCCTTTGTGGTTGGAGGACATTTTCTGCATGATCTTTTTGATGTTTTGATTTGAGATGTTTGATGTTGAATTTTTTGCATAAATCCTCCATCATTTTGTTGTTGAGGTTCTTAGCATTGTCTGACACAATGACCTCTGGTTGTCCATATTGACAGATGATATTGTTTCTGATGAAAGCAATGATAACTTCTTTAGTAACTTTGGGGAAGAAAGCTGTTTCTACCCATTTGGTGAAGTAATCGATTATGGTGAATATGAATCGATGTCCATTACTGGCTTTGGGCTCGATGGGCCCGATCATGTCCATTCTCCACATTGAGAAGGGCCATGAACTCATATTATGGAGTTCCCTTGGAGGGGCGTGGATAAAATTCCCATGAATCTGGCATTGGTAACACCTCTTGACGTGATCATCACAGTCAGCTTTAAGTGTAAGCCAATAATGCCCAATTCTGAGGATCTTCTTGACAAGTAGGAGTCCGCTCATGTGTAGGCCACATACTCCACCATGGATCTCATCCATGAGTCTCTGAGCTTGGTCTTTGTCTAAAAATCTGAGGAGACCTAATAATGCATCTCTTTTATAGAGTGCATCTCCGCTCAGATAGAATTTCATATCAAGTCGATGAATCCGCCTCTTCTTAGTTAGGCTCGCCTCAGCGGGTGTAGATTCATCTCGTAGATACTCCTTGATGTGCTGATTGTGACGCCCCCAAAATTAGGTATACGTCACCCATCTTGGGTCGCCACTTACATGGTACATAAATTCAAATACAACTTACTAATATAAGCGTAGGTATACAATCGACATAAAGCGTGAGTTTGAATACAAATATTGTCTACTAGATATTATACAAACTCAAAAGGAGTCCTCATTACTACTATTATCACACTATTTCACGAATAGTGAGGACTACTAATGTTATCCTCGGACCATTACTCCATTCCCCGCTTCGTCCCGGCTATGTTCTCATTTCTGAAGAGAACGGTGAAAGAAAGGGTGAGCTCAACTAGCCCAAGAAGAAATATTATGACTAAGATAATGCGAATAATTTATCATTAGCCTTCAACGATGTTAAAGCGATAAAATACAATAGACAACAAGTTTAAGCTGCGGTGGAATAAGCAATCCATTAAAAGAGTCAAGTAGAGAATAAAGTCTACTATCTTTTAGGTTTTAAAGGTTTTTCATCTTTGTTATAGTGAGACTCGACTTTAATAAATAATCCACATCATCGAATCACCCCCACACTTTTCTGACGAGGATATTCATCAAATTATCAATGGTCATGACTATCTTAGAATCACCCACGGTCATAATCATACCAAAAACTATCCATCACTTTGCATTCAGGTGAATTTGAGGACTTTTATCACATCATTTATAACAAGCCGTGATTATACCAAATGATCCACGGTCATAATCATACTAAGTTCATCTATACACGTAAGTAGAAGATAACATAATATAACATGAGGATGATGACAATGACATAATAATTCAATAAAACAAGTTCAAGAATTATTTTATCCAAGAATTATTAACGTCCAAATTGTCAAAATGATCTTTGTTTTGTAAAGTAAAATTCAAGAATGATCGGAAGAATATTTCCATGAAAAGATCTTTGGATGAAGCTTAAATATCAAGGATATTCCACTAATTTCATGGAGTATAGAAATCAAAGATTTAACCAATTTGGGTATAATAAAGAATGGAATAACAAAAGAAATCACCGTGCATGCGATTGCTTAGCATAGATAGAGTTATTCAACGAATAATAATAATAACGGAAACGAGGTCGGTGAAATTCACACCAACAGGATGATCAATAGAATAATAAATGCTTGAATAATAAACAATGGAACCGGTCCGGTGTAAAACACACGAGATAGGATATTCAATGAGAATAATAAATGCGGAATAATAAACAATGGAACCCGGTGGGTGTAAAACACGCGAGTGAGGATATTCCAACAGAATAATAAAGAATGGAATAACGAAGAAGATCACCAAGTATAGGGGATTACAGCGTATCTGAGTTATTCAATGAGAATAAATAAGAATGGAATAATATAAAGATTTCACCAAGTATAGGGTATCTGGCGTATCTGAGAGTTATGTATAGGGTTACCACTTTTCTGAGTTATTCAATAGAATAATAAGCAATGGAATAACAACAGTTCTCTTCATGAATAAGAAAGAATAACACCCCTTACGATACAACAAATAATATTCCCTACCTTAGAAGAACTGAATATTGGCAAGGTGAAGTAGCAGAATCTTTTCTTTTTCTTCTTTCTCTCTATAGTTTCTCTCTCTAGAGTTTCAAATGAATTAAGTGAAAATAATGAAGCACTAGGCCTCTATTTATAGAAGATTTCTAGCTTAACTTTTGCCGTGTGAAAAGGCGAGTGAAGCAGCATTGTAGTGATGTGAAAAGAAAAGTGGTTTGGCGCTTTGTAATGTGAAGCGACAAGTGGTTCGGCGCTTTATAATGTGAAGCGACAAGTGGTTCGGCGCTTTGTAATGTGAAACAACAAGTGGTTTGACGTCTGGTAAAGGTAATTACTATCGACGAAGGTAATTACTATTCCTGAGGGTAATTACTATTACTATTGGCGAAGGTAAATACTATGGTGAAGGTAATTACTATTCATAAAGGTAATTACTATTACGAAGGTAATTACTATTCATAAAGGTAATTACTATTGACGAAGGTAATTACTATTCACAAAGGTAATTACTATTGACGAAGGTAATTACTATTGACGAAGATAATTACTATTCACAAAGGTAATTACTATTGATGAAGAGACTCTTAGATGATGACATATGGGCCCCCCCATATAATAATCAAACTTACCACAAATGTCTCATAACAGACTCTTTATATACATCAAGGATTGAATAAATATTACCACAAATCATTTTATTTTTAATCAACACATATTTAATCTTTCAACAATTATTAATCATTTATAACTTGTCGTCTCAATTATTGATTTAATACTATAACATATTATCTGAGATGATCTTTGTGACAATAATTGAATCAATAATATAAGAGATATGATCACGTGAATTCATTGTAGCAATAATTGAGCATAGTGAGTGACTTCTCACGTAAGCATCGATAATCAATCCAGTGTGCTGCTCTTTATGCAACCACGGCGCGTATTCTTGTACTTTTACCACCGGGTAGTTCAAGCAGTTTTAACGGTAACACCTCGCCGTTATTTTTATAAAATATTTTTTGTCGTTTTCTCAATCAAATGATAATTACATTTGTGGGGTCCACCGATGATTGGTAGTCGTACGAATATTCCCAAGACAAAAGAATATTCCCGACCAAACGAATATTTTATAACAACTTGCATACTTTACAAAATTTATAAATACTACCCACAATTATAATATTATCTTAAATTCACACCATAATATTAAAAATTATTTGACAAAATTTAAATCTTTATTGATAAAATCGGGGTCTCACTGATCTCCCTCCTTATGGAATTTAAGCCCTCGAAATTAGAGTGCGATACCTAGTATGATAAAGAGGTGAGGATACCTTGAATACCTTTATCGTTGAAAACATTAAATTCATCTTTATAATCCGGCCGAAGATATTTATTCACAATTCATCTTTGCACTCTGAGCCAAAGATATACAATTGTAAAACCAATAATCTTGAGACGCAGCGACTTAATAGTATCACGACCACGAATTATCCATGCACCCTTGGCCGAGGATATTCGTGTTTTCAATCTCTGATCATGATTATACCGAATAATCCTTGGTCATAATCATACCAAGTCTATCAATGCACTACTGACCAAAGATGACTTTTACCACATCCATGAATTAATATTTCATTCTTTGAGACTCATTTCAATAATTAATCCATATCATCGAATCAACCACGCTTTTCTGTGCCGAGGATATTCATTAGTATACCACGAATTACGACCACGAAAGATAATTATCCATACACTACGAAGATAATCGTGTATTCAAAGATAATCGTGTATTCATTAGTATCACGACCACAAATTATCCATGCACTCTGTACCGAAGATAATCGTGTATTCATTAGTATCACGACCACAAATTATCCATCACTATTCACTCACGTGCAAAGATAATCGTGTTTTCAATTATGGTCAATGATTATACCGAACAATCCACGGTCATAATCATACCAAGTCCATCTATGCTGCGCGTGAGCCGCGGATGACTTTCAACATAATATAAGCATGAGGATCATGTCAATGATATAAAGAATCAATCAAATGAGATAAAGGATAAATATTAAACATTTATAATATAATTTATCCGAGATTCAAGAATATCCCCATGTTATCAATCACTTAATAATCTCATAATCTAATATCATTAATATTATAACAATATTTTAATCACTTCTTAAATTTATAAATAATTTATTTCAATTGTTTTAGCTTTACCATATAATGCATTTAATCATTCAAAAATGTCATACTCATAAGATATCATCACCAATCCCTCAAAAAATATGCATATACTCTATATAGGATTCTCTAGCCATAAAATCCTATTTTCAACTTTGTTACTTCACATAACATATTTAACTCATATGTTAAGTAACTAAACTATTTTCATGAAAAATACTAAATCAGTCCCAAAAATATTTCTTTTCTGGGTTTTAGCATAATATAGTCCCATAATGAAAAAATATTTTTCTCGGAATTTTTAAAATTCATTTACTATTTTCAAAAATCAATTTCTAATTAATTCCTTAAGAAATTAACTACCTCAAGTTTAACTCCAAACATTCCAAAATCTTGGCAGGACCTTACACATGTTAACATGAGCTTCCAGTTTAAATTTCATGGTCATCGGAGTTATAGAACTCCGGTTATAGCATTTTTCGTCGGAAAAACCTAAATATTGAAATAGTCATAACTTGCTCATTTTAAGTCAGAATGAGCTCATTTTTGGACAGGAGGTACTTTATACCATATACCTTCATTTTCCAAAAGGCCAGAATTTTTCTCATAATTTAAGTGGCCGAAACAGCCCCCCTAAAATCATGGCAGCAACTTTTTCGGTTTTTGCAGCTTTGCACTCCTTTGCTAAAATCAGTCCACACAAAAATCTACAACACCTTTTCTAGTAATTCCACTTGGATTAGTTAGGTAACTCATAGATCTAACTCTAGGACTTGACCATACTCAAAAATTCAAAATATAATAGGAGATATGGTCAATTGAATTTCATGTTACGTTTTTCACCAAAATCTGATTTTCAACTCTTTGTGATTTCTAAGAAACTTTCATGTTTTCACATACTAACCAACATAACTCATCTTAAAACTTACTAATACTTCATATACCCATGATTTTCATCAGTTCTATAATTTTATTATGACTTTCATCATAATCCACGTAAAGCAGATCCTTTTAGTTGAAGAAATATTTGAGGTTTAAGAAATGGGTTTTTATCTTTGGGGTCGATACAAAATTCGATTTCACGTTCTAGGGTAGGCTAGGAAGTCTTCAAGAATACACTAAGAAATTTATTAATGATAGAAATATCATTCAAAAGCTATTACTCTCGTTCAAGACTTGGATAATACGTCACATTAATACCAGCTGTGACTTCTATCCCTTAACACAGGATAGCACCTCACAATGATACCTATCAACTTGCCATCTTGATCCACGACGTCGCCTCTGAGAAAAGTCTAAGCCGTTGCATTCCACACAAGGAAGTCAACAACGAAAGGATCGGGGCTCTTTACTTATGGCTTGATATGGCGATGATTGACTTTAGTGGTTTGGTTACTTTGAATTCGCACAACAAGTTGGTTATGAATATAAAAGCTAACAACCTTACGAAAAGCATGATGAGTAGTTAACCAATTGATTCCTAAAATCACATCAAAGGCAAATATTTTCAAAAGATAAGATCGGCGAAGTAGCGTGAAAATGTTTATTTGAATCAAACAAGATTTAAAAATAGTAAGCGATGTGAAGGCTCCTACTAACGAAGTTTCAACCAATAAGTCAAAGTTTAACTTCTTGAGTCAAATTTAAGCGTTGAACACAACTAGGTGAAATAAAAGAGTGGGTAGAACTTGTATTGAATAAAGTATAAACTTCGTAATAATTTATAATTAATTTATTTACGTAATAACCGTTCGGGTTTCTCGACAAACGCTCTCGCTTAAATTACAAGAAGTTTGACTTTACTATAGGGTACATTCCACCCTTAAGTGCTTCTTCACATTCGATCCATGATTTGAATCATTATTCTCCGATCCATATCGAATTCGGGTTGGCCGCTATATGCGAGGTAATTCCGAATTCGATGTTGGAATTCTCCCAATTCTTTGTCCAAAAGCAAAGTCCATTTCATCTATTTTGGCTTTATTGGATCGGACGTCTTTTCTACACTATCAACGCGTTGTGCGGCTTTTACCATACATCGCCTATTCTCCTTCGTTCGGTTGTTTCTTCTTTCAGCTGATCTTTGATTTTTAAATTCTCAGATTCCAACTTTAATATCTTACACCCTACCAAAGCGTGATTTTGTTCGAGCATCACATATCGGGTAACCCAATTTTGAATTGTTGTATCCCTTTGTTCCACGACCGTTTCTTGGTTCTTCAACTGTTCTTCTAGCTCACGAACACGATTTTGTAATTCTAAGTTTTGATCATAAACTTCTTCTAACCAATTCTCCTCAGGTTCCTCTTCTTCCTCTTCTTCCTCACTCTCAGCTGCTACCTCTGGAACTAGCTCGGGTGCAACAATTAGTTCTTCATTCACTACGTGGATATCTCTAATTTGTTCCTCAAATCGACCTTTGCATTAACTTTGATTAGTGATTAAAGGTGTCATAACTGGTCACATTCACTCCATTGTGAATATTTTCATTTGCCATTTCAAACACTGCGACAACTGAGGGTTAATTAATATATCAAATATTATCCCTATACTACGTGACCAATTAAATAACAAATAAACTTAGGTAGATCATACTAGCGAAGGAATTCCCGTCTCTCCCATCCTAGTTCTTATCTCGCATCTTAGCGAGGATCATATCCTAAGCTACGATACCAAATTGTGGCGCCCCAAAATAGGGGTATCGTCACCCATCTTGGGTCGCCACTTACATGGTACATAAATTCAAATACAACTTACTAATATAAGCTGTAGGTGTACAATCGACATAAAGCGTGAGTTTGAATACAAATATTGTCTACTAGATATTATACAAACTCAAAAGGAGTCCTCATTACTACTATTATCACACTATTTCACAGAATAGTGAGGACTACTAATGTTATCCTCGGACCATTACTCAGTTCCCAGGCTCGTCCCGGCTATATGTTCTCATTTCACGAAGAAACGGTGAAAGAAAGGGTGAGCTCAACTAGCCCGATAAGAAATATTATGACTAAGATAATGCGAGAATAATTTATCATTAGCCTTCAACAAATGTTAAAGCGATAAAATACAATAGACAACAAGTTTAAGCTGCGGCGGAATAAGCGATCCATTAAAAGAGTCAAGTAGAGAATAAAGTCTACTATCTTTTTAGGTTTTAAAGGTTTTCATCCTTTTTATATATTTGAGACTCGACTTTAATAAATAATCCACATCATCGAATCACCCTTACACTACTGACGAGGATATTCATCAAATTATCAATGGTCATAACTATCTAGAAATCCCACGGTCATAATCATACCAAAAACTATCCATCATTTGCATTACAGAGCCTTTGAGGACTTTTATCACATCATTTATAACAAGCCATGATTATCAAGAATGATCCTGGTCATAATCATACTAAGTTCATCTATACACGTAAAGAAGAAGATAACATAATATAACATGAGGATGATGACAATGACATAATAATTCAATAAAACAAGTTCAAGAATTATTTTATCCAGGAATTATTAACGTCTAAATTGTCAAAATGATCTTTGTTTTGTAGAGTAAAATTCAAGAATGATCGGAAGAATATTTCCATGAAAAGATCTTTGGATGAAGCGCAAATATCAAGGATATTCCACTAATTTCATGGAGTATAGAAATCAAAGATTTAACCATTTGGGTATAATAAAGAATGGAATAACAAAAGAAATCACCATGCATGCGGTACGGTGCCGCATGAGCGAGTTATTCAACGAATAATAATAACGGAACGGTCGGTGAAATTCTGCAAGCAGGATGATCAACAAAGAATAATAAATCTTTGAATAATAAACAATGGAACCGTAGTCCGGTAAAAAACACATGACATGATATTCCAACGAGAATAATAAATGCGGAATAATAAACAATGGAACCGGTCCGGTGTAAAACACACGACGAGGATATTCCAGCAGAATAATAAAGAATGGAATAATGAAGAAGATCACCAAGTATAGGGATTTCGGCGTATCTGAGTTATTCAACAGAATAAATAAGAATGGAATAATATAAAGATTTCACCAAGTATAGGGTATGTCGGCGCGTATCTGAGGTTATGTATAGGGTATACCACTTTTACGAGTTATTCAAAGAATAATAAGCAATGGAATAACAGCAGTTCTCTTCATGAATAAGAAAGAATAACACCCCTTACAGGTACAACAAATAATATTCCCTACCTTAGAAGAAGGCTGAATATTGGCAAGGTGAAGTAGCGAGAATACTTTTCTTCTTTCTCTCTATAGTTTCTCTCTCTAGAGTTTGGTGAATTCGTGAAAATAATGAAGCACTAGGCCTCTATTTATAGAAGATTTCTAACTTAACTTTTGCCGTGTGAAAAGGCAAGTGGCTTGACATTGGTGATGTGAAAAGAAAAGTGGTTTGGCCTTTGTAATGTGAAGCGACAAGTGGTTCGGCCTTTGTAATGTGAAGCGACAAGTGGTTCGGCCTTTGTAATGTGAAACAACAAGTGGTTTGACGTCTGGGTAAAGGTAATTACTATTGGCGAAGGTAATTACTATTCACAAAGGTAATTACTATTACTATTGACGAAGGTAAATACTATTGATGAAGGTAATTACTATTCATAAAGGTAATTACTATCGACGAAGGTAATTACTATTCATAAAAGTAATTACTATTGACAAAGGTAATTACTATTCACAAAGGTAATTACTATTGGCGAAGGTAATTACTATTGATTGAAGATAATTACTATTCACAAAGGTAATTACTATTGTGAAGAGACTCTTAGATGATGACATATGGGCCCCCATATAATAATCAAACTTACCACAAATGTCTCATGCAGACTCTTTATATACATCAAGGATTGAATAAATATTACCAAAAATCATTTTATTTTTAATCAACACATATTTAATCTTTCAACAATTATTAATCATTTATAACTTGTCGTCTCAATTATTGATTTAATACTATAACATATTATACTGAGGATGATCTTTGTGACAATAATTGAATCAATAATATAAGAGATATGATGATCGCCAATTCTTTGTAGCAATAATTGAGCATAGGTGAGTGACTTCTCACGTAAGCATCGATAATCAATACCGTGTGCTACTATGCAACCACAGCGTATTCTTTGTACTTTTACCACCGGGTAGTTCAACAGTTTTAACGGTAACACCTCATAGTTATTTTTATAAAATATTTTTGTCGTTTTCTCAATCAAATGATAATTACATTTGTGGGGTCCACTGATGATTGAGTAGTCGTACGAATATTCCCCCAAACAAAAAGAATATTCCCGACCAAAGCGAATATTTTATAACAACTTGCATACTTTACAAAATTTATAAATACTACCCACAATTATAATATTATCTTAAATTCACACCATAATATTAAAAATTATTTCGACAAAATTTAAATCTTTATTGATAAAATCTGGGTCTCTGCGATACCAAGGGTTGTGGATGGGAGGTAACTCATCCGATACTTCTCAACGTAATTGATTGGGGCTTTTGCGGAGCAAACGCGATGTACGTGGCATGTTTTCTCTTGTCGAAGATGTAAACCGAGGAGGCCAACATTGCTAATGCATCGCAAAATCATTCTATTACGAGGAATGTGTAGAAAGGAGATTTCTTGAACTCCAAAGCCATCTGTAGAACTTCTTAGATGGTAAGGCAAAGAAATGTAATTCTTTGGTTTGATAGATTCATGTGGATTGCTTTATTACCAATCTGGAATCCCCAAAGGCGATTAACCGTCGATGCCCATTGAGCGGGCAAGTTTTAGCCCCATGATCTGACCTTCATACTACCGTTTGTGTTGTTGGTCTTGATAAAGCGCAATTTACGGACGACGGATATCCGCCCCGTCGGATAGTAAGATAGCTCGACTCCCGGAGCCTTATGAATTAATGACCCCATCAAAATACATTTTCAACTCACCAGACGTATCGCATCGATGTTAGAATCGAATCTATCATTACCCCATCATCGGGAAAGTACGTTTCAAAGGGTTTGTAATCCCCTGTAGCTGCGGCGGCCAGTAGATCCGCAATTCCTTGACCTTTGACAGATTTTTACGTCACGTAGACGATGTCAAATTGCTGTAGGATCAACTGCCATCTGGACTGTCGATAATTCAGTATGGGTTTACTGAATACATATTTGAGAGGATCCACGCGGGATATGAGATGGGTTATGTGACCATGGAGGTAATGTTGTAACCTTATGGAAGCCCATGCTAAAGCATAACAAGTCTTCTCGATCAGAGTGTACTTGTGTTCACTGATGCTGAATCTTTTGCTGAGGTAATAGATAGCTCGTTCTCGGCCTCTATTGTCTTTTTTCCCCAGCATGCAACCCATAACATTGTCATTTATGGACAGGTACATGAATAGGGGAACATCATCCTTGGGAGGTACCAAAATAGGAGCGTTAATTAGCTGATCTTTAATGGTAAAGAAGGCTTTCTGACACTCATCGTTCCATTTCATGGATGAGTTCTTCCTTAACAATTTGAAGATAGGCTCACAGGTTGCTGTGAGTTGAGAAATGAATCTGCTAATAAAGTTGATCCTTCCCAAAAATCCCCGTATTTCCTTCTTTTATGCGAGGAATGGGCATTTCCTTGATGGCCGGATTTTGGTAGGATCGATTCAATCCTTTGTGGGTGATTAGGAAGCCTAGCAACTTGCCTGACTTAACACCAAAGGCGCACTTGGTGGGATTCAACTTCAAGTTGTACTTACGCAACCTGTTGAATAGCTTTGTGAGATGGTCTAGGTGGTCATCCTCCTTCCGGGATTTGATAATGATGTCATCCACATAGATCTCTATCTCCTTGTGCATTAAATCATGGAAGAGAGCCATCATAGCTCGCTGATAGGTTGCCCCGGCATTAATGAGGCTGAAGGACATCAAATCAGCAAAAGGTTCCCCAAGGCGTGATGAAAGCGGTTTTCTCACGATCTTCCTCGGCGATTATAATTTGATGGTACCCCATAAAGCAATAAGCAAAGGAGTACATGCCGTATTGAGCAGTATTGTCAATAAGAATGTGGATAAAAGGCACGTGAAAGCTATCTTTAAGGCAAGCTTTGTTCAAATCCCTGTAATCCATGTAGAATCGCACCTTTCCCCCTGGTTTAGGCATTGGAACAATGTTGGATATCCACTCCGGATATGTAGACACCGTGATGATGTCATCTTGAAATTGTTTCACAATTTCCTCTTTAACTTTTAAACTCCACTCAGGTTTCAATCGATTGAGTTTTTACCTAACTGGCTTGAATCCTTCTTTAATGAGAAGGAGATGAAGAACAATGTCAGTGGACAAACCCACCATGTCTTCATGAGACCATGCAAACACATCCTGGAATTGGGTTAATAGCACAACCATGTCATTCCGCTGATTTATGGTAAGGTCTGAACTAATCTAGATTAGCTTAGGGTTGTCTAAGGTTCCAAGATTGAAAGGAATGGTTTGATCAAGATTGGGTTTGGGTTTGTCTGCGACCCATTCTTTAATCTCTTGAGGTGTCTCAATGTCCTCTTGGATGTCCATCAAGTCTGAGTCCAACTTTGCATCAAAGTTACAGCCCTTGTGGAGAGAATGCATGTCATCAGCAAAGACAGGCACATATAAATTTAGAGTCCTGAAACAAAAGATGCTTTCACTTAATATATGCAACTGTTCGATCATACAAAAGTTTTAGCATGTACGTGATAAAAAAACTGCTAGTGTTGTAAAGGAAAGCATGCAATTAAAGTTATCTACAGGGCAGAGGGATTTTCTGCCCATTTTACCCTCGTTGACCAATGCATGGACTGCTGCTCCAATTGTCGAGGGAAAAGTCCTGAAGGACTGCACTGATGGAAGGATCGACAGTGTCTTTCTTCTCCCGAATGATAACCATAACATCTGGGCAATCATCGTCTGGGTATATCTGTTTGTATATTCATCATGAAAAATGGCACGAATGCCTGCCATCATCAAGGCAAGGTCATGTTAACATTTTCGTTCCTTTTCTTCCACTTTGGGATTAGGAATCAGCACCTCTTTAGCTTTGATTGGCACTGGTTTCAGAAATAGCATAGCCACGGCATGGGCTGGCACCTTTACTAGAGACTGCATTAGCTCATGAGGTAAAGGCATAGAAAATCACCATGCGGCGGAAGCTTGAGGAACCTGCTCGTGCTTATGAGGATTCCTGTATCTGGAACTAGAAGAATAGCCTAGCCCGACTGTTCCAATTTGACTGGACAGTTGGATAGGGTGCTTAATACCATGTTGATCCGTACCAAGCCCTTATCCAGGTTGATGACCCAATAACATCATTTCTTGAGTGGCTGACATAACCTCGGCAGAAATTTTGGGTACAGGAAGTGGCGCTCCCATAGAGTGGTATTGTGTGTTACTCATTTCCAAAGTATGGAAACTGGCCGGTTCAACTTCTGAATTGAAACCGATAACTGGTAGAATTCCTTGTTCAGGACAATCCGGCTTAGCATTGACAGTGACTAGACTATTGTTGATGATGTATTTGAGTTGTTGATGTAGAGTGGAGGGAACGGCTCCAGCCATGTGTATTCATGGTCTCCCCAATAATAGGTTGTATCCTGAGTCAATCTTGTGGATGTGGAAAGATACATGGAATGTATTTGGACCAATCTCAATTGGCAATTTAATCTTTCTAAAGGCATTTTGTCAGGATCCATCAAAAGCTCGGATGACCGTATGGCTGCTTTGGATCCGCTTGAGATTGATATTCATCTTTACCAAAGTGGCATAAGGACAGATATTCAGAGATGAGCCTCCATCTATCAATACTCCTGCTAGCATGTGCGGGAAGACAACTTTGCAATGTGCAATGGCTCATAATGGCCGGTCCCTTCGGGAGGTATGTCATCATCGATGAAGGATATCACATTGTTGTTGAAAATGTGATCAACCAAATGTTGAAATTTTTCCACATCCACCGATTTTGGCAAGTAGGCTTCTTCTAAAACCTTCAAAGAAGATCTTAGATGATCCTTGGAGAGAAAACCAAATCCGATGTCGAAATTTGGTGTGGAGCTTCTCATAAAGCTTAAAACCACTTTGGCTTCATTATAACCCATAGTACGGAGGAATTTTTCAATCTTCTCCATGGGCAATTTCCCCTTTGCTTCGCAAGCAGGTTTAATAACTCGTTGAGGAAGGTACAGTGGATTTTCTTTCGACACTGTAGCAGTAGCATGAGACGTGGATCCTTTAGCTTCTCCATAATTCCATAGAACTTTATGCAAGCTGACAACAGGATGTTGTGGTCTGCAAGGTAAAGGAATTGGCTTTGGTGCGACCACTTTCAAAGGATTGTCAGCTCCTTTGAGTTGAATTGGTTGTATGGGAAATACTTTGACAGTCTCACCATCCACTTCGGAGATATCTACAACTGATCCCTTCCATTAGGTAGGGCATGCATTCCCACCCTTGAGTTGTACAGTGTAATCATCTGTTATTTGCATGACACCGCTATCAATAAGATTCTGAATAAGATGGCGGAGTGCCCAGCATTCTTTTGTGCTGTGACCACGAGAATGTGAATGATATTGACACATTTCATCGAGTTGAACCGCATACGAATGGGATTAATTGGAGGGAGAAGGAATGTAATTCTTCCTTCATTGATCAACATTTGAAGTATATCCTCCATAGACTGGCCCAGATAGGTGAATTCCCTTTGATTGGAAAAATCCTGACGGGCTTTAGCACTTGCTCGCTTTGCAACCTTATCCTCCATAGCTTCGCTTTCTGAAGGTGTTAATGGAGCATTTATAACAAATGAAAGGAGATAAGCATGCTCTTGCCTAATTAATTGGCGCGTGATTTGATGTTGGTGGGTCACCAGTTCTGCCAATTGCTCAATTTGTTTGCAAAGAGCTTTCATCTTTCGTTCCATGGTAAACTAAAACTTTGCATAATCCCATTTGTCAACACCGTCTTTGATGGGTTGGGATGATTCGCCGATAGAATTGGAACCTTGTACAGTGCTCCAACTGATCATGTTGACCTCTTCTTCTTTGTGTTGAGGAAGAAGGTTATCTTGTACATGAGGTTGATCTGATTTGGTGACTGTAACGACCCGAAAATTCATATTTTACAGAATTTAAGTTTAAAGAATTAGTTATTAATAAAATGAATTTTTATTAATAATATTATGTGCTATGTGTTTATTAATCGTTCTAGAACCTAGGATGATGATAAGTTGGGAGGATTCTGGCTACGAGCTAGACTAAGCGATTAAGAATTTTCAAGACGAAAATGAAAATTTTCCGGGAACAAAATATTTTCGGGGAAAAAGACGAAATAGGCACTATTCACCCGACGAAACCTAAGGGTTAGGGTTTGAATAACCAAAGCCATTCTGAGAGTTCGGTATGTCGAAATGACATTCCGTCGAAAGATTTGCAGATAATATGTCGTGAAAAGTTAAGTAAGCCGATAAAAGTTTTTCTCAAAAAAAGTGCAGAAATCGGACGGAATAAAAACAACGAAAAGTACTGTTGTGTACTTTTCACTCATTTAACTACGTTAGGGAAAAACGTGAAGGAAAACGCTCAACGCCAAAAAAGTGTTTTTCAGTTTTTCGGAAATCCGAAGAATACGTAAAAGTTAATCGGTTAAGGAAAGACGAAATATCCAAAAATATTTGGATTAGAGAATCATGATTTTAAAAGCGTAAATGAAAACCCAAAAGACGGAATCACATAACTTAAAGGCTAAGTAGACTTAAGGGCTAAGTTAACTTAACACTTAAGTCATGAATAGTAAGGAGGTGTGAATAGTAAGGAGGTTAGTGGTGAAATGACTATTTTGCCCTAGCTTTGGAAAATCTATAAATAGGAAGCTAGATTTCATTTAAATGAGATTTTGGAAAATCCTACACTAGAGAGAGAGAGAGAATTCGGATGGAGAGGGAGAAGGAAGAGCATGAGAATGAATGTTCGGATCGAAAATGTTCGTGAAATGGAAAAGCTAGCAAATTGCCAGTTTTGTCTAGCGGAAGAAAAATAAAGAGGAAAGGTATTAAAACCTAACTTCTATGTTAGATTTTCTTTAAAGTTTTATATGTTTAAAACATTACTTAATGAAGATAAGAAGTAGATGATGTTAGGAATGATTTCATATGGTTAAAATCATGAGAAATAATGAAAATAAGAATTTGAAGTTTAGTAAATAAATTTCTTAAGGAAGTATAAGATTCGTAATGAATTAGAATGATCCGAGTGGATTATATCAATAAGTAGGTGTAATAAGTAAGGAATGATGATCTATAACATCAAATTCCAATAAAAAGTGAAATTGTAATCCAAAATATTGATTAAAATGAAGAACGAACGAAGAACACGAAGAACACGCGAAGAACACGAAGAACGTTGTTGATGGACAAATTTAAAACCATTGTAGGATATTTGTTGTTGATGGACAAGTTTACAACTATCGCGTATAAGTTAGATGCATATTGCTTGGTTAGGAACGATAGAAACGTTCATGAAGAACGGATTAAAACTTAGCTATAACGAAGTTATGGCGAAAATTTTGTAAAAGACAAACGAGAATTAGAAAGTTAGTAAATGAACCCGAACGTGTAGGGTTTCATAAGAATGTAAGAGAATATAGAAAACGTGAGTCGTGGACTCAAGAACGAACGAACGAACGAAAGTTAGTGCATGTGAATAATGTTTTAAAATGATAGGAATCGAGATTACTCCTATTATCCAAGCTGATTCATAACCTTTGTTCGGTTATCGAAGTTCTAAAGGAACGTTTAAACTCTTGAACATGTTTGTTCAACTGTTATGACTTGCTGGGAAATTGTATGCTCACACTTGCTTTAAATGAAAAACATTTTCAGCGAACGATGTTAGAAGAACTTAAGGATCCCATAAAGATCAAGCTGACGGTATCCAGATGAAGTGCCATTCAGAATGTGGATGAGCGAGAAGATTGAGCGAAGACTTGTAACATAGAAATATGAAATTGAACTATAGACTATTTTAAGAAATTGTTATGATAATTAATGTATTTATCATTATTTGTAATGAAAAAGGTTATATGGTTTTTAGAACCTGGGATTTGAGAGTGTATGTTGTTATATTTTAGCATATAATGATGTATGTTTGGAAGATGGGATCGTGATGTACAGAATCCGGGGGTGAAGATAGACCGGATTTTGGGGCGTTACAGTGACTACAATCTCACCATTGTCTATCAGATCCTGAATCTTATGTTTCAAGGCTCAACAATCTTGAGTATCATGTCCAGGTGCCCTGGCATGATAAGCACACTTCCGAGTAACATTAAAACCCCTGCCATTAGGGTTGGCTGGTGGAAAAAGATGTGTAATTTTTTTCTAAGCAGTCAGAAGAGCAAGAATGTTCTCGAGTGAATCCCCTTAGGGTGTGAACGTTTGAGGTCTCTTTACTTCTCCACTTTTAGGCAATGGAGGGTTTGAAGGTTGTGCTGGAAAAGGGGAGTAGTTTCTCCTCTGCATAGGCATGCTTGGATTGCCTTTTTGTCCTTGTAGTATCAAGGAAACATCTTCCTCTTTCTTTTATGGACCCTCAAAAGTTGTTTTCATAAGATCCGGATTTGGATGTGCTCAAGAATGACTTTAAGAGCTAATTAGGTCTTGAATTTTACTGGGACTTCAATCCCATTTCAGCCATCTCGCCATGTTTGATCATTTTAGAAAATGGTTTGCCAATACCAGCTAGAACTCTTTCATAGTAAGGAGCTTCCTGTACATTTATAAAGGTCATGACCATTTCTGATTCTATCATGGAAGGAATAACTTGAGCAGCAAGGCACCTCCACCTTTGAGCATACTCTCTAAATAACTCATTTGACTGTTTCTTGACCTTGGTGATTTGGTACCGGTCAGGAGCCATCTGAGATTGGAAGCTGTATTGAGTGAGGAAGACGTGAGCCAGCTCTTCCCAGCTATGGATCTTAGATTTGTCTAATCTGGTATACCATGAACGGGCTTCTCCAGTCAGACTTTTCTGAAACAGCTGCATTCTGAGCCTTTCATTTTCTGCGAAAGACCTAAGTTCTCCAATAAACACCTTTAAATGTGTGTAAGGATCCCCTAATCCTTCATATTTCTCAAAATCAGGGGTCTTGAATTTCTCTGGATATTGAACACCAGGGAATATGCAAAGGTCTGTATATGAAACATTGTCATGTGTTCCAATCCCTTTGAGAATGCGAATGGTTTCCTCCATTTGAAGGACCTTCTTCCTGATGTCACCGTGTCTGGATCTCCTTTGAGATGGGTTCCTTCAGGATCTGGGTTGGTTGTATCCAACTATTGTTCTGGAATTGTTTTTTCCAGACCTTGAACTCCCCCTTATGTAGAGGATTCTGTATATATAGGCATCTTCATACCCTGAGTAGACTGGTACAATTCTATCAGTAGAACGGCCAAGTCTGTGATTTATTTACTCAATCCATCAAATTCCTCTCGAGAAGCGAGATTAGGCATGCTCGAAGAGGACATGATTGGTCAGTAGCCCATGGCCTTTTGGATTTTAACCTGTAATGTGCCCAATTGCTTCCCTACAAAAGACTTACGTATTTTAGTCTTAGGGTAATATAAATGTTATCATAACATGTCCATTTTAGGAATTTGTCCTGCAAAACCGGTTGTTAATTGATAACATGTCATGCATGCACATATATTCTTCATATTTTCCATTACATATGAATGAACATGGAATAAAATTACAAGTAAATGCTTTTACAAGTAATTGAAAATAGAAAGAATGAAGAAACTTTCCTCTGCATTTGGTTTATCAAAGGTTGACCTATCCTAGGGTTTCTCTCGTGGCTTTTCAGCATAAAGGTTCCCAGATCATCGCAATCTACTTGACGGGAAGTTAATCAAATTCGTTCAATTTGGAGGAATCGGGTGGTGCCTTTCTTGAGCCCCGGGAATTATTCTTCCCACGAGTCCAAAGAATCAAACACGACGGGATAGCCTCTGGTGGAGGGACCACACAACATACATTCACATACAACGTGTCTCACCGTTTATGCAAAATGATGACATATGCTGAAGCACTAATATCACAAATAGATATTTAGCAAAGGCGGTATTAAAATGCATTCATTCGACACATTCATCGAAATGTAAATGCAACATTCACACACAAGCATATAACAATTTTGAAAAGCTTGTAATAGCGGCTTAAGCCCTCTCATGGAGTCCCCAGTGAGTTGCCTCTCCGTCGACGTCCGGATTTTTGAGTGTCCCTTTTCGTTACTTGTTCTTTTGGTGTTCTCATGTTAATGTGAGATTTGTTTGAAAAAACAAGTGAAAAAGGTCCGAGCATGTATAATGTCGACGATTGGACTTTAAGAGTCACCAGTTGGTGTATTTAACTAGTTCAGCACTAACGAACCGAAAAGAAAAACTTGCACATTGACCCGGTGTTTTGACAACGCTAAAGCAGTCTGTGAAACCAAGATTCATTTTGGGTCAGGGGCTTGATTATGTGGAGGGAAGGTGTTAGGCACCCAGACATCCGTGTTACTACTGGTGGTCGCCACTTCTCAAAGAAATTGTTATATGAATGTGTGTGTGTGTGTGTGTGGATCAATGTGCAATTATTTGAAAGTAGTGTGAGGCCTCGTTCGCACCTATATACACAAGATTTGAATTTTAAAGAAAAATTCAGTTTTAACCAAGATGTAGCAATGACGTTTTGTAAAAGAGGTTTTTCAAACCCTGTGCTCAATAGGAATTGAGACCTTTTCATACTTCCATTTTATTGTTAAATGTCCGACTTGTTTGCTTTTATTTTTGAGATGTGAAGAATTCTTGAGAAAATAATATACAGCAGTGCCGAACTCCTCATGGGCATGAAAGCCATCCAAGGAAACTCAGATACTGTAAAATAATGTACAGGTTGCTTACAACTGAAAAATGTCCATCATGGGAACCGAATCTAGATTCAGTAAACTGAACCTGTGATCACATGATTCCTAGGCTCACATGATACTGCAATTTGTATGGAAAGTAGTAAGCGAATATATATATATATAATAAGTAATATATATATATATATATATATATATATATGTGTGTGTGTGTGTGTGTGTGTGTGTGCATGATCAACCACCACAAAGCAACTCCATGGGGGATCAGAAATGTAAATAAAGCAGTAAATGCTATCAACTGCCATGAAGTAAACTCCAGGCAGGATAAAATGTAAATAAAGCTGTAAAAAGCGATCAACTGCCACGAAGTGAACTCTAGGCAGGACGAAATATAAAAAGCTGTAAAAAGCCATGGAGGGAACTCAGGCTTGACAGGAATGTAAATATTTATATATATATATATATATGTACAAATATATATATATAAAAGCAGTAAACGCACAGGATGTAAATCCAGGCTCATCGGATATGTCCGACAATAATTATATATATATATAAGCAATTAAACGCATCGGATGTAAAATCCAGGCTCATCAGACAGAGTCTGACCAAAGTTTATATATATAAGTATATATATATAAAAGCAATTAAACGCTCGCATCAAGTTCTAAGCTCAATCGAGGCATAACTCGATAATGTTAGTCCATATATATGAAATATATACATATATTAGTATATATATACGCATGAAATAAAACCACGATAGAAGTCGAGCAAACGACACAACACGACTCTCAATGTGTATATAAGCATGTGTGCTAAATGAGAAGAAGTCTTTATAAAATGTAAGAAGGCTTATAGTAATACGCCAAAGTAGACTTCTATGACTTTAAATGGATAAACACTCGACTCCATGGGATAAAAGATAGCTATATGTGAGCTAATAGTGTTTAAAGGAGAGGAAACACTCAAAAGATGTGTATGCAGAGTAAAATGGACAGGGCTTCCTCGCCTTTATCCTTCTCTCCCTCCCTTCAAATGGCTGACCCTCAAGCCTATATTTATAGATCGATGGCGCGGTAGTACTGCTGCGAAATTATGCATTGTACCTATGACTAGTCGTGGTGGATCCGAGCTTCGCGGGTCCTGTCGTCTCGTAGTACATGCACTTATGCACTGTAATGTCCGCTCGAACTTGCAGAACTTCAATCCGAGAATTCGAATGAGGTATATCTGACCTTCTTTAGACCACTTGTGTCGAGAGTTACATAATGACATGGATTAGAGGTTGTACGAAGTCAGGAAGAGGGGTCTATGCCCATGGTCTTCAAGCTTCAAATTCTATCCAAAGTACTGCCACACGTAATAGTCACTCGAGATTGTCATTCCTCGGTTCTTGTGGGACATTGTTGGATGTATGTATGAACTGTTGAGACGACGTGCCATTATTGAAGGAACAAGATGACGCTTGACTCCTCACCGGGGTTATCGCCGGTTTGAGTTGAAAGTAGACGTTGCTTAGGGTTACAGCTGAGATTGGACTACTTATTGGTATGCCGCGATATCATCTTGTTGATGTGGACAGATGACGTTGTGACTCCTCACCGGGGTTATCGCCGGTTTAAGCATGAAGAAGACGTTGCTCAGGGTTACATCTGAGATTGGGCTACTTGTTTGTATGCCTCACTGTCATCTAGATTGAAGCTGATCGCACATGTTTAAAACAAGCATTTCTGGGTTTATTGTCGGAACTGCAATGGCATCCCTTGGGGCTATCACCAAGGATGGGGTTGCTACTCGAGTGTTGTCTGGGGGGATGGAACCGAGCGTCAGTAGATGTTATTCTTAGAGACGTAACTCGCCCTCTCTGCGGTGTTGTTATCAGTCTTTTAATCTGCATATCTCGGGGTTATCTCCGAGATTGGAAATGACATTCCCGGTGTGTGTTCCGGGTTGACATGTCATTCCCGGTTTGTGTTTCGGGTTGGAACTTAACTTCTGGTGGTATCCGGGATGGATGTAAGCTGTCTTTCAGGGTTTTTTTCAAAAGACGAATCTACCCTCCTGCAATGTTAGTAATAGGAGTGCAGAAAATTTCGAATGTCTATAATATATGTTGATCCATCATGGATCCATAGCATCAAAATTCTTTAAAATAATGATTTTTCAAAACTATTCTTGAGCTTGAAAAGTGGTCTGACAACCGAATGTCAGTGGCCACAGATCCTTGCTCGTTTATGGGTTTTGTTCTTTTAAAGCTTTAATCTATACTATGTCATGTTGTCTTTGATCTGGAAGTGAAATCACAGCTGTTTAATGTCTAGATTTCAAGTTATAATCGGTCAAAGTTGGTTGACCGACCATGACCGAGTGAAATTCTTGGTAACCCAGAAATAGATTTCAGTGTCTGACAACTCTTTGAACCGCCCAGATCTGACATATTTGATGTTGTTTGATGTTGTTGTTGTATCAAACTTGTAGCCTATTGTATGCACTTGAGATCCATGGTTTTACTTTCCATAAACAGAGTTTAGATCGAGTGTGATTAATGGTCAAAGTAGGCCAGTTGAGCACGGATAACGTTTCTGGGAAAAACCCAAAAACGGATGAGCTAAGTTTATGTCAGCCTTTAACCGTCCCATAAATGTGATTCTATTGTTGTTTAATTGCAATGTTGTTTTGTAAATGATCCTTGACATAAGGAGTACGCATGTGAGCCATTAGATCCTATGAACCATGATCAGAACACTTAGATAATCGAGCTACTGATATAGCCCTCGAATCGCTCGGGTTTTGGAAACCCGTGTGACGTCTGACAACGAGTTTAATTGCCCAGATCTTCATGATGTTTTGTGTTATGACCAAGTTGATGATTTCTAGTTGGAGTATTACATTTCAGCTACACGAACAAGGTTCAAGCTAGCCCAGAAACAAAATAGGCAAAAGATTAAACGTGGTCAAAGTAATAGTCTTGAACACTAAGTTGTCAGTGTTCTTGAGCTCAAGAACACCAACAACGACGTTTTGTGTCGCTAAAGGCCTATAGCGACGGTTTTTAATATATTTATTTTCTGATTTTCCAAAAATTATTTAAAAATATAAATAAATTATAAAAATTACCAGAAATGGTTTTAAAAATTATTTTAAATTATGAAAAAATAATTTTTGAGAATTTGGAATATTTCTCATTAATAATATTAATTATTTGAATAAAATGATATTTAATTTATTTAATTAGTATATTAAATAAATTAGAGAAAAATGATTTAATATTATGAAAAATTATTTAAAATAAGAATAATGTATTTACAAATATTTTGAGAATTTAATATTAATAATATTAGATGTAATTAATTATTAAATTAAATAAATAAGATAAAAAAGATTTTATTGATTTAAAAATCATTTTAAATGAGAATGAAGTGTTAGAAAATATTTTGAATTATAAAATATAATTTTCAATATTTTGGAGACTTCTCATTAATAAATTAATATTAATGATGTTAGATTTATTTAATTATTATATTGAATAAATGAATTAAAAATGATTTTTATTGATTTTAAAATCATTTAAAAATAAAAAAATGATTAAAAATATTTTAAGTTATAATTAATGACTTTTAATATTTGGATGATAATTTCATTAATATTTAAATATTAATGATGATGATTTAAAAATGGTTTTAATTATTTTAAAAATTATTTAAGTGGAATATTGTTGATTTAAAAATATTTTAAGTTATTGATAATAACTTTAATATTTTGACAAGTATGTCATTAATATTTTAATATTAATGATGATAAGATTATTAGATAATTAAATCATTTAAAAATGATTTCAGCGTTTGAAAAATTATTATAAATTATAATAATTGATTATTAATTATTAAAAGCTTTCGAAAAATATTATTAATGATATTTGACTTATCTAAAATAATATTGAAGCTTAAAAACTGAATTTACTTGACTATAACTGTGTTAATTGTCGGATAGGGTGACCAAAACATCGAGAATATACCGAAGTCCAACCAGACCGAACTAGTTAGACTTGATAAGTGTTTATATAGGTTATAAACACTGATGTGGCTATGTGGTATTGTGCCTAGGAGAAGTTTGACTGTAGAATACAATGATGCGTATTGTGAATTATTGTGCTAATTGTGAGACCGATATTGTGATTATAGGTCTTTCAAATACAGATAAGTATTTTGTGTAGCGGAGAAGGCAAGTTTTCTAACTCAACCGTGAGTTAATATTATTTAAATATTATAGTGGTTAATTATTGTTAATTACACCACGTCCAAGAATTTATTGTTGATTATTCGCAGTTAGTGCATGTTTAATAATTCAAATTGAATTACTGATTCAAAAAATATACATTCGTAGAATAACTGTTGTTGGATATTCATATCCGTAGAAGCTAGTATTGACAGTACAGATAATTCTTGTTTATTGTCAAATTATGTTGAGAAATGTCTTGGCTAATTATTCTGGCTAGATGAACATTTGATAGATTCGAGAAGAGAATTCCATTATTATTGACAGATCGATGCCAATTATTTTGGCTAGATCGAAAAGTAAATAGAAATTAAAATCATAGTATTTCGTTGTTAAATCAAATCTTGATTCTAAGACTCAGAAGAACAGCCTTTTATATAAAGGGAATATTTTATTGGTCGTATATTTACGCTTCATGCTACATGTGATTAAGTATTATGCGATAATATAGGGTATAATAAAGTCGATCACTTTATATACTTGCGCAGAGGGTATGATTTAATCTTTATGATTATTTGATAAACCTGGGTATATCAAAGTCAATTCTTTGATAGTTACTCGAGAAGAGAAGTTCAAGATTCAATGGATCGCGCAGTATAAATCTGGAAAACATTCCACTTTGCTATTTCGTAGAATTAATTCTTGATTATTCATTTAAATATCGTAGAAAACCTTGAAAGTGTTGTACTCTTTCATTATCAGATTATTGTTGCGTAGAATGCGAGAAGACTTGTTATTTATTCCTATACATTTATCGTATGTCTTAACTTGCTGGGCAAACTTGTTGTTCACCCTTGCTGAATAAAACTTTTCAGCCAGGGACGAAGTTGCAGAAGGTGTTGTGAAGAATAACAAAGGAAAAGGCATAGTGATAAATTAGTATAATGAACATTAATATTATTATGTTGTATTGTAAACCCTTTTTGTATATAGGGGGTATGTTTGTAATGTTAAGGTTAACGGACCTGGGACTAATTTATTAACAACATATGTTAATGTGATATGTATTACTATTTCCATATGAATGGGTAGTTAGATGGTATTATATTGTGGCGCGTGAACACCAAACTCGGGGGTCAGGTAACCCGAATTTGGGGGTGTCACATGATTTCTTGTCTTGATTTAAATCTTTATCTATTTGAAACTGATATTATCCGGATAGCACAGGTTAAGAAACGACCATGTTGGTTGAGTAAGTCTAAATGGATATATAATGGATTTCTAAAGGATAATGTCAGTTAATGAAAGAATGATAAGGATAGGTAGTGAAGGCGAAGAATTAGGCAAGAACCTAAGTTTGGGGGAAAAAGTGGGCTATATAAGCTTCTTATATTAAAAAATGGGAACTTTCTCGAGTTGAATATGTGAATCTTGTGGTGGGTCGAGAAGGAGCGTAAAACGCACTCCCCATAAACACAGGCGTGAGATGGAGTGTAAAACACACTCATTATTAAAAAAGAAGAAGAATAAAATGGGAAGTAAGAACAAAAAGCCCCCGTGATTGAAAAATAAAGCATAAGTACCCTATTTGGACCCATAATATTGGTAATTATTTGATTTTAGCCGGATCTAGTTTTTTTTGGAGTTCTCGTGTTTATATTATATGATGCCTTCCAAGAAATCTATTATGTGTCTTATTTTTCTTTACATCAGTTAGCACGGTTGCTGAGCACACACACACGATATCAGTAATAACAGGTTTAGATTTTATGATTGGTTGAGAAATTATTGATCTTTCTTGGTATGATGTACTAGCATGTTATTGTGATTTCTCTAAGGTTCGATGAGTATACTGTGTTTTATTTGACTGTTGGAATCGTAAGCATGTAGTTAGTTACATTTTCATTTGCATCGTATATTTAATTTTTTATTGCATTTGTGTTTTGTTGCTTGAGGACAAGCAATGATTTAAGTTTGCGGGTATTTGATGAATGTGTAATATACCCATGAATTGGATACATCCGGGCTTAATTTATTATTGTTCTCAAGACTTTTAGATTAGTTTTTTAAGTTTTTGTGTCTATTCATGTTTATGTTGTTTTATAGGAATTGGGACAAAAGTTACTTGGATTGACGTTTGGGGTTGCTAGATTCGCATTTTCGGCTTGCAATTTACATAGCAGCCAGTTCAGGGCCAATTTTAACATTTCTCTGGACTTATTTCGAAACACTCAAAGAATGAAAGTTTTAGATCTACGTCTCCTCTTTCCGGAATATCTTGAATCATTAAAATCGGAGTTCTGACGAAGAAGTTATGGCCATTTCCCAAAGGACGTCAAAGCAGAAAATTCCAAAAAAAGCCCCAGCGCGGGGACACCCATTCCTTGCATATTTCCAGTGCCGGAGCGCTGGTGTAGGGCTTGATCAAGCTTGGACGTGTTTTAGGGCGAATTTTGACACTTTTTAACTCCAAATTGGGTTGGGTTTCCTCCTAAGCTAAAAATTGGACTTGTAACCTATAAACACATGATTGGAGGCATAGAATAAGGGAGATTAGACATATTAGACTAGATAAAACACTCCAATAGATTAGAACATAAAACTTAGTTTATATTGGATTGGTGGAGATTAAAGCAACTTGGGGATCATTGAAGATCAAGAGCAGGAGCAAGAGGGGAGCATTAAATTTGCAGACAACAGATTTCATTCTCTACTCTACTTCTATTTTTGTCTTTTAATGTTTATTCAATTGTGGATTCTTGATTTTAATTCAATAATAATGAGCTAAATTTCTTGTTTAAGATTGCAACGGATCTTATTGCATAGCTTATTTTAGTATGCTTATTTATTAATTAATGTGATCTATTCTATGGATTGTCTATTATGATTGCGTATAATTATTTAATTATCTAGCTAACAATTACCATGATAATCTATATAAATTCGGGAGATGAAATATAAATTTAGATCTGATCATAATAGTATGTGATTATGTTTTCTTCATGGTGTTAGAATTCATGATTTGTGTTTAGGATATGGATATGCCTTTACGCCACATGTAATCTGATAGGGAACCTGTACTTTAAATCCTTTTTAATGGTAATTCATATAAGAATATAGTGAATTAGTTAATTAGGGTGTTTGATTCAATTCTATAAACTATGGATTTGGATTAATATGTTTATGATACATCGGAAGGTGGTTATAAATACTAATAAGTTCCTGATTAACAATCCAGAATAGTGAACATAATTAATAAGAAGTGTTTTAATATAAGTGAAGTAATAAGTGAAGTTGTGATCTTAAATCTCCATAACCCAATTTTCAACTAGTAGTAGTAGTTTAATTATATATTTTAATTCACAACATTAAATCAATTGTTTAAATAAAATTATTTTGGTTAAGAACTAGTACTTGGTGATTTTTATTAAATAATTCCTCGTGGGAACTGTAGACACTCAAAATTTTCTGCACTCCTATTACTAACATTGCAAGAGGGTAGATTCGTCTTTTGGAGATAACCCTAAAAGACAGATTACATCCATTAGGATACTAAGGAAGTTCGGTTCAACCGGAACACAAACCAGGAACATCATCTCAATCCTAACACACACCGAAATGTCCTTTCCAATCTTGGAGATAACTTAGAGATATGCAGATCAAAAGACCCAAGCAACAACAACAGGAGAGGACATTTACGTCTCCCGATAACACCGCAACACTCTCAGTTCAGCCCCAGAGAAACATCGAGTAAGAACCCCATCCTTGGTGATAGCCCCAAGAGATGTCATTGCGCCCAAAGTGATAACCCTAAATGCTTGTTTCAAACATATGCAATCGCCTTGACCTCGGACATCCCTGCCGAGGCACACACACCTCGTAACCGGAGTTGACAACGAAAAGCGAGCGGGAACATCCACGGATGAGCGGTGATACATACAAACAAGCGCGATTCAATCTCATTTGTAACTCGAAAGCAACGCTCATTTTCCGCTTAAACCGACGATAACCCCGGTGAGGAGTCACAACGTGATCTTACCATATCAACAAGATGATATCACGACATACCAACAAGTAGTCCAATCTCAGCTGCAACCCTGAGCAACGTCTACTTTCAACTCAAACCGGCGATAACCCCGATGAGGAGTCAAACGTCATCTTGTTCTTTCGATAATGGCACGTCGTCTCAACACTTCATACATACATACATACATCCAATAATGTCTCACAAGAGCCGAGGACTGACAATCTTGAGTGACAATTACGCGTGGCAGTACTTTGGATAGAATTTGAAGCTTGAAGACCATGGGCATAGACCCCTCTTCCTGACTTCGTACAACCTCTAATCCATGTCATTGCGTAACTCTCGACACAAGCGGTCCAAAGAAGGTCAGATATACCTCGTTCGGATGCTCGGATTAAAGTTCTGCAAGTTTAAGCGGACATTACAGTGCATGAGTGCACGCACAACAAGACGACGGGACCCACGAGGCTCGGATACACCACGACCAGCTGCAGGTACAACTGCGGCTATCGCAGGTGTACCTGCGGCCATCCGTCTATATATACAAGCCTTGGGGTCAGCCATTTGAGAAGAAGAGGGAGGAAAAAAGCGAGGAAGCCACGCCATTTTGCTCAGATACACATCTTTTGAGAGTGTTCCTCACTTCTAAACACTAGTTAGCTCACATATAGCTATCTTTTATCCCATGGAGCCGAGTGTTTATCCATTTAAATCCATAGAAGTCTACTTTGGCAGCCCACTGTAAGCCTTCTCATATTCTATAAAGCCTTCTTCTCATATTAGCACACACTGTTGTACACGTTGAGAGTCGTGTAAGTGTGTTTGTCCGCATTTCATCAAGTGGTTTTCATTTACATACGTATATATATACTTATATATATGTATATATTTCATATATGGACTAACATTATCGAGTTATGCCTCGATTGAGCCTAGACTTCGGTCTGGAGTGTTTAATTGCTTTTATATATATATATATATATACTTATATATATAAGCGCGTGGTCGGACTTCATCGATGAGCACGGATTTTATATCGGTGCATTTAATTGCTTATATATATATATATATATATATATATAATTGTTGTCGGACATATCCGATGAGCCTGGATTCACATCCTGCATTTCTTCGCTTTTATATATATATATTTGTATATATATATATATATATATATATATATATATATATTTACATTCTCGTCTCTACTGGAGCTCACTTCGTGGCAGTTGATCTCTTTTATAGCTTTATTTACATTTCGTCCCACCTAGAATTTATTTCGTGGTGGTTGATCATGTCCATATATATATATATATTTACCGCTTTTATATATTTACATTTCAGATCCCCCATGGAGTTGCTTCGTGGTGGTTGATTATGTCTATATATATATATATATATATATATATATATATATATATATATATATATATATATATATATATATATTCTACTTATATATATATATATAAGCGCTATCGCTTTCCATACAAATTGTAGTATCATGTGAGCCTAGGAATCATATGATCACGAGTTGATTCTTGAATCTAGATTGATTACCATGATGAACATTTTTCATTTTGTAAGCAAACCTTTGTACATTATTTTACGATTGTCTCGAATTTCCTTGGATGGTTGTCATGCCCATGAGGAGTTCGACATCGCTATATATATTTTCTCGAGAATGCTTCGCATCTCGAAAATAAAAGCAAACAAATAGAACATTTAATAATAAAATGGAAGTATGAAAAGGTCTCAATTCTATTGAGCATGGGGTTTGAAAAACCTCTTTTACAAAACTTCATTGATATATCTTGGTTAAAAATGAATTTTTTTAGAAAATTCAAACCTTGTGTATATAGGTGCGAACGAGGCCTCGCACTACTTTTAAATAATTGCACATTGATCCACACACACACAGAGAGACACACACATTTATA
This sequence comes from Panax quinquefolius, assembly GCA_020205615.1. NCBI lineage: Eukaryota > Viridiplantae > Streptophyta > Magnoliopsida > Apiales > Araliaceae > Panax > Panax quinquefolius. The sequence continues at coordinate 87,822,255 of CM035156.1, read as the reverse complement.
TAACAATTTCTTTGAAAAGTGGCGGTCACCGTGGTAACACGGATGTCGGGGGGTGCCTAACACCTTCCCTCCGCATAATCAAGCCCCCGGACCCAAAATGAATCTCGGTTTCAAAGACCCGTCTAGCAGTGTCAAATCACTGGGTCAATGGCAAACCTTTTTCAGTTGCATTGGTGCAACCAGTTAAATACACCAACTGGAGACTCTTAAAGTCCAATCGTTGACATTATACAAGTCGGACCTTTTTCACTTATTTTTTCAAACAAATCTCACATTAACATGAGAACACGAAAGAACAAGTAACGAAAAGGGACACTCAAAAATCCCGACGTCGACAGGTGGCGACTCTGCTGGGGACTCCAGTAAGAGGGTTTAAGCCGCCATTACAAGCTTTTCAAAATTGTTATATGCTTGTGTGTGAATGTTGCATTTATATTTATGATGAATGTGTATGAATGCATCTTAATTACTGCACTACTAAATATCTATCTGTGATATTAGTGCTTCGTACATTTCATCATTTTGCATAAACGGTGAGACACGTTGTATGTGAATGTATGTTGTGTGGTCCCTCCACCAGGAGGCTATCCTGTCGGTGTTTGATTACTGGACTTGTGGGAAGAATGATTCCCCGGGGCTCAGGAAAGGCACCACTCAGATTCGCTCCAGTTGAACGACCGGATTAACTTCCCGTCAAGTAGATTGCGATGATCTGGGAACCTTCATGCCGAAAAGCCGCGAGAGTAAACCTAAGATAGGTCAGCCTCTGATAAACCAAACGCGGAGGGAAGTCTCTTCATACTTTCCATTTTATATTGCCTATAAAAACAATTACTTGTAATTCTATTCCATGTTCATTTATATGTAATGGGAAATATAAAGAATATTTGTGCATGCATGACATGTTATCAAATAATAACCTGTTTTGCAAGACAAAATTCCTAAACGGACATGTTATGATAACATTTATATTACCCTAAGACTAAACTACGTATGTCTTTTGTAGGGAAACAATTGGGCCTGTTACCCGTTCAAAGTCCAAAAAGGCCATAGGCCTACAGCCAATCATGTCTTCTTCTGATCAGTCTAATGCTATTTCTCGAGAAGAATTTGTGATTGAGTAAACAAATCACAGACTTGGTCATCCTCTACTAAAAGAATTACACACCTACTACTCAGGTATGAAGATGCCTATACATACGTAATCCTCTACACAAGGGGAGTTCAAGGTGCGGAAAAACAATTCCAGAACAACGAGTTGGATACAACCAACCTGAGACCACGAAGGAACCCATCTCAAAGGAGATCCAGACACGGTGACATCGGGAAGAAGGTCCTTGAATGGAGGAAACCATTCGCATTCTCAAAGGGATTGGAACACGTGGCGGTGTTTCATATCTGAGACCTTTGCATATTCCACGGTGTTCAATATCGGAGAAATTCAAGACCCACGATTTTGAGAAATATGAAGGATTAGGGGATCCTTACACACATTTAAAGGTGTTTATTTGAGAACTTAGGTCTTACGCGAGAAAATGAAAGGCTCGAGAATGCAAATTTGTTTGAGAAAAAGTCGATTGGAGACGCTTGTTCATGGTATATCAGTTAGACAACACTAAGATCCATAGTTGGAAGAGTGGCTCACGCCTTCCTCACTCAATCAGCTTTTCAATCTCGGATGGCTCTGACGGGGTACCAAATCACCAAGGTCAAGAAACAGTCAAATGAGTTATTTAGAGAGTATGCTCAAAGGTGGAGGCGCCTTGCTGCTCAAGTTATTCCTTCCATGACAGAATCAGAGATGGTCATGACCTTCATAGATGCACATGAAGCTCCTTTCTATGAAAGAGTTCTAGCTGCTATTGGCAAATAATTTTCTGAAATGATCAAACACGACCAGATGGCTGAGATGGGATTGAAGTCAGGTAAAATTCAAGACCTAGCCGCTTTTAAAGCTGTTGCTGAGCACATCCAGTTCGAATCTTATGGAAACAACCCTCGGAGGGTCCATAAAAAGAAAGAGGAGGATGTTTCCTTGATACTACAAGGACAAAAAGGCAATCCAAGCATGCCTATGCAGAGGAGAAACTACTCCCCTTTTCTAGCACAACCTTCAAACCCTCCATTGCCTAAAAGTGGAGAAGTAAAGCGACCTCAAACGTTCACACCCTTAGAGGACTCGCTCGAGAATATTCTTGCTCTTCTGACTGCTCAGAAGAAAATTACAAATCTTCTTCCACCAGCCAACCCTAATGGGAGGGGTTTTAATGCTACTCAGAAGTGTGCTTATCATGCCAGGTCACCTGGATATGATATTCAAGATTGTTGGGCCTTGAAACATAAGATTCAGGATCTAATATACAATGGTGAGATCGTGGTCACTAAACCAGATTAACCTCATGTGCAAGATAACCTTCTTCCTCAACATAAAGAAGAAGAGGTCAACATGATCAGTTGGAGCACTGTACAAGGTTCTAATTTCTAACGGCGAATCATCCCAACCCATTAAAGACGGTGTTGACAAATGGGATTATGCAAAGTTCCAGTTTACCATGGAACGAAAAATGAAAGCTCTTTCCAAACAAATTGAATAATTGGCGAAGCGGTGACCCACCAAAGATCAAGTCACACGCCAATTAATCGAGGCGAGAGCATGCCTATCTTCTTCCTTTTGTTATGAATGCCTCCTCACCACCTTCAGAAAGCGAAGCTATGGAGGATAAGGTTGTGAAGCGAGCAAATGCTAAAGCCCATCAGGATTTTGCCAATGAGAGGGATTTCACCTATTTGGGCCAATCTATGGAGGAGATACTATAAATGTTGATCAATGAAGGAAGAATTGCATTCCTTCTCCCTCCCATCAATCCCCGCCCAGGGCGGTTCAATCCTGATGAAATGTGTCAATATCATTCACATTCTCGCGGTCACAGTACAGAAGAATGTTGGGCACTCCGCCATCTTATTCAGAATCTTATTGATAACGGTGTCCTGCAAATAGCAGATGATTACACTGTACAACTCAAGGGTGGGAATGCATGTTCTACCAAATGGAAGGGATCAGTAGCAGTTATATCCAAAGTAGTAGATGATGAGACTGTCAAAGTATTTCCCATACAACCAATTCAACTCAAAGGAGCTGACAATCCTTTGAAAGTGGCCGCACCAGAGCCAATTTCTTTTATCTTTCAGACCACAATATCATGTTGTCAGCTTACACAAAGTTCCATGGAATTATGGAGAAGCTGAAGGATCCACGTCTCATACTACTGCTACAGTGTCGAAGGAAAATCCACTATATCTTCCTCAACGGATTATTAAACCTACTTGCGAAGCAAAGGGGAAGTTTCCCGTGGAGAAGATTGAAAAATTCCTCCGCACTATTGGCCATAATGAAGCCAAAGTTGTTTTAAGCTTGTGAGAAGCTCCACACCAGATTTCGATACTAGATTTGGTTTTCTCTTCCGAGGATCATCGGAAGATCTTGCTGAAGGTTTTAGAAGAAGCCTATTTGCCAAAATTAGTGGACGTGGAAAAATTTTAACATTTGGTTGATCACATTTTCAACAACAATGTGATATCCTTCACTGACGATGACATACCTCCTGAAGGGACCGATCATTGCAAGCCTTTGCATATTGCAGTTTTGTATTTTGGGTATATGCTAGCAGGAGTATTGATTGATGGAGGCTCATCTGTAAATATCTATCTTTATGCCACCTTGGTAAAGATGAATATCAATCTCAAGCGGATCCAAAGCAGCCACACGGTCATCAGAGATTTTGATGGATCCCGGCGAAATTCCGTTGGAAAGATTGAGTTGCCAATTGAGATTGGTCCAAATACATTCAATGTATCCTTCCACGTCCTCAAGATAGACTCAGGATACAACTTGATATTAGGGAGACCATGGATACACATGGCTGGAGTTGTTCCCTCCACGCTACATCAACAACTCAAATACATTATCAAGCGAGTCTAGTCAACGTCGGCGTTGGTAGGATTGTCACGAACAAGGAACTCTACTAATTATCAGCTTCAATTCAGAAGTTGAACTGGACAGTTTTCATACTCTGGAAGGGAGTAACACGCAATACCATTCTATTGGAGCGCTATTTCCCGTACCCAATATTTCTGCCGAGGTTATGTCGACCACTCAAGAAATGATGTCATTGGGTCCTCAACCTGGACAAGGGCTTGGTAAAGATAAGCAGGGTATTAAGCACCCTATTCAAATGTCCAGTCAAATAGGAACAGCCGGACTTGGCTATTCTGCCAGTTCCAGTTACAAGAATCCTCATAAGCACAAGCATGTTCCTCAAGCTTCCGCCGCACGACGATTTTCTATACCTTTACCTCATGAGTTAATGCAATCTCCAGTAAAGGTTCCAGCACATGTTGTAGCTATGCTGTTTCCAAAACCAGTGCCAATCAAAGCAAAAGAGGTGCTGATTCCTGATCCCGAAGTGGAAGAAAATGAACAGAAACGTAAACATGACCTTGCTTTGATGATTACAGGCATTCGCGTCATTGTTCATGATGAACATACAAATAGATACACCCCAGACGATGATTTCCCAGATGTCATGGTTATCATTCGGGAGAAGGAGGACAATGACTATCCTTCCATCACTGAAGTCCATCAGGACTTTGCCCTCGATAATTGGAGCAGCGCTCCATTCATTGGTCGACGAGGGTAAAATGGGCAGAAAATCCCTCTGCCCTGTAGATAACTTTAATTGCTTGCTTTCCTTTACAGCACTAGCAGTTATTTTATCAAGTATATGCTAACACTATTGTATGATCGAACAGTTGCATATATTAAGTGAAAGCATCTTTTGTTTCAGGACTCTGAATTTAGATGTGCATGTCCTTGCTGATGACATGCCTTCTCTCCGCAAGGGCTGTAACTTTGATGCAAAGTTAAACTCAGACTTGATGGACATCCAGGAGGACATTGAGACACCTCAGGAGATTAAGGAATGGGTCACAGACAAACCCAAACCCAATCTTGATCAAACCACTCCTTTCAATCTCAGAACTTTAGACAACCCTAAGCTAATCCAGATTGGTTCAGACCTTACCACAAATCAACGGAATGACATGGTTGCACTATTAACCCAATTCCAGGTTGTGTTTTCATGGTCTCATGAAGACATGGTAGGTTTGTCCACTGACATTGTTCTTCATCGCCTTCCCATCAAAGAAGGATTCAAGCCAGTTAGGCAAATGCTCAGGCGATTGAAACCTGAATGGAGTTTAAAAGTCAAAGAGGAAATTGTGAAACAATTTCAAGCTGGCATCATCATGGTGTCTACATATCCGGAGTGGATATACTACATTGTTCCCGTACTTAAACCAGGGGGAAAGGTGCGAGTTTGCATGGATTACAGGGATTTGAACAAAGCTTGCCTTAAATATAGCTTTCCCGTGCCCTTTATCCACATTTTCATTGACAATACTGCTCAATACGGCATGTACTCCTTTCCTGATTGCTTTGCGGGGTACCATCAAATTATGGTCGCTGAGGAAGATCGTGAGAAAACTGCTTTCATCACGCCTTGGGGAACCTTTTGCTACATACGATTGTCATTTGGCCTCATCAACGCCGGGGAAACCTATCAGCGAGCTATGATGGCTCTTTTCCACGATTTAATGCACAAAGAGATAGAGATCTACATGGATGACATCATTGTCAAATCCCGGAAGGAGGATGACCACTTAGACCAACATGACTTGGTTTTGAAGAAGATCATTGACAACCAAGATCAATCTAAGGGAAAATTCGCTCCTAACTGGGAAGGCCCATTTGTTGTCAAGGAAGTATTGACAGGAGGTGCTCTCAGATTGTAGGAAATGGATGGCGATGAATTTCCACAGTTTATCAACTCGGACACCGTGAAACGATACTATATCTGAAGTTACCATCAAACAAACATCCTGGTTTTGATCCTCAAATCACCAGTCATTCCAGTTTTGAACCCTTTCCTTTCTACATACTCTTCTGCCCCTCAAGGAAACATACACTTCAAGCCAGCAGCCTGGTTTTTACTTCATTTCAAACCTTTCATACAATCTCGGTTATCCTAAAGACGAGATTTAACCTCTCATAATTTTGGTTATCCTGAAGACGGGATTGAACCTTTCACACCTGCAGTTTATCCTGAAGAATGGATTAAACTTTTCTACGCCTGCAGTTTGTCCTGAGGACGGGATCAAACTTTTTACACACTTGCAGTTTATCCCCATTATGGGATCAAACTTTCTTCTCCCCATAGTATAGCATGCACATGGGATTCACACTTCTCTTTGCCTTCAATTCGTCCTGAGGGGCTAACTACGTCGACCTGATCTCCCTGATACCCGAGGGTACGTAGGCAACCATATTCTCTATGGCCCGGTCGCAATAAAGAAAAACAACAAAAACATTTCTACCCTTTCTCTACAAAATAACAAAAACAACAAAAATACTTCTACACCCATCTGCCTTCCGCACTCAGCGTTGAACCTCCTACACTAGGTTCGAACTACGCAGACTTGAGCTCCTCTTGATATAGATGCGTGGCGACCATTCATGGTGCGATCTAACCCCTACCGAACAACATATTTGTCACACTCGACTGGGATCAATCTTTAATTCGCCCCATTTCACCGGCTTTTGGATCAAAGGGATGGAATTACCCAACCTCTTCTCACAAATAGAAGATTCGGTGACCATCTAAGCTGCGATCGTGCCTCAAAGAGCAATACCAACCCATAAGAGATGGAATTAACTAGGCTTCTCACAAATAGAAGTACTGGCGACCATCTGTGGTGCGGTCAATCTCAGAGAGGAAGAAACTACCCTCCTCTCCACTTTTCCATACAAATACCAGTCCCAAGACACCAAAGATGGTAGGGATTTACAAAAATCAGTGATTCGTTCTGAGAGATCTTGCGATGTCTCAATGTCCATCTATCAAGGATAAGTTTAGAATGCATCAAGATCACAAGGCCCTAGAAAAACAGGCAAACATCAAGCAAGTATCAAGGCATAAATAGGAGGGAAGTCAATCAAAATATATTTCCCTGCCATATATAATACTGTTTAATATATACATCCGTACTGTACATGACAAAATGGCTAAGCTAGTCTTTGCAGGAAAATACAAAGCTATCTATAGATCTATGTGTATGCGGACTATCAGATCTAACATAGCATCCCTCTCTGAAAATGAAGGAAGCACTGCAAGCTCCTGCCCAAGGGTATCTACACGAGCTAGCAGATCAAAGGCTAATTGCATGGTGGCATAATTCTCATCAATGTAAGCACTCATGTCGGCAAGACTGACAGTCATCTGGGATCTCACTGAAGTGCTGTCTACAATGGCCACATCCCTAGCAGATAAAGCGGCATCCTGCTCCACTATCAATACATTCCTGGTTGATCTAGCCTCATCCCTCTCCAACAAAGTGGTATCTCTCTCATCAAGAGCTATTAACATCACGGCCCTAGCCTGATCTCTCTCATAGGTCATCAGATGTAAGCTCTTCTCTAAATGTTGTGTCGAATACTGAGTAACAGTGGCACTCGGGGTGGGAGAATCCATCACAAATGCTAGCAGCCCAGCAGTCAAATCATCGGTGGGAATAATAGCCTCCTCTATAGGCTCCTCATCATCAAAATCAATCCCCTGCACTGTGGATACTGCCGCAGCCGATGCAGAGTCTGTCTCCATTCATGAGGAATACTCTGCAGAACAACCTGGATGACTGACAGAGAACTCAGCCAGTTCTCGCTGATCCCAACAGACATACAACCGGATCATCCTCCGTGATAAGCGGTGTGGACGTGAAGCGGCCGACGACCATCGCTTTCATACGGATGAAAATCTCGAACCGGGTCAAACCGACACATCACGGCCGATGGGTGGTAAGTAATCATGCCCCTCAATCCCGCCCAGAGGAGATAATCCATGCCCAAAGCATAAGTAATGAAGGCGTAGGGTGAACTAAGCCTCGAACACAAAGAATATGGCAAACAGATCCCTAATCCTCGCCAGAAAAAGTGACCACGATGCAAAGATCAGGCACTCTACAGTGAAAGGAGTATGATATAGCTATCTCTCACGGGTGAAACAAAACCCCGCCGTCTAAATGTGCTAATCGGTCTCAAGTGTGACATAAACCACACATACTGGCATAGAACTACTTGTAAACACTGCACGGATAAGTGCAAAGAATATGTAGTCGACCTCGGAGAGACTCGCAATGATGATCATCTGACAATGGTACGACCCTCCTGTGTGACCTCTTGCCGCCATAATAACGTCGATATCCATTTCATCCATGTATCGCGGCATAAAGGCGTATGACAATACGCATGTAATAAAGACATCCACTCTGGTGAACGCCAATGATCCTCTAGTGTGGTGAAATCCTCGAATGCCGTGTATAGCTATCCTCGAGCCAAACACATCAAACAGAACGCTTATTTGGGATATCACGCGGGGCGGATGTAATCTCATCCTGGACCACTCTACGTCTCAATCCGGTGAGGGTCATGAGGCGTCCGCTTCATGTCTCCAATAGCCATATGCACGCAAGAGTCCGTCCGGTCGTGGCAAAGATCGCCAACCGTGTCCAAATCAGCGAAGATCGTCGCCAACCGTGCATACTCCTCCAAAGTAGGAGTCAACTCTCGGGTCCCAAATTGAAAAACCTATCTCTCCGATACCCAAAGGCTCTCAGCATACCCTCTACAAATCCTGTGGGAACTCGAAACATCAAGCGAAGGTCATAGTATGTCAGAAAGCAAATCATCTACGATCACCACGTTCGATGGTGATATACTATCATACCATGGCAAGATATACCTACTACCACCACAAATGGTGGAGTATGATCAATACGGCTAACTGTCGAAGAAGACATTTGTAGGGGCCATGTCATAAGACCATCCAGGGGTCAATGCTGAATATCTCTGGACATACATACATATGCATAACATAATAACATGCATGATACAATAGATGGAAATATGATATAGGGAATGGAAAACCGTACATACATTCCTAAGTATATCATCATCTAATACATCTTTGTACAACTAAAATACAGGGAAATGGGGCAAAGCTACCCAACATGTCTGAGAGGCCTATCAAAGAGATGGCGAGAAATACATCGAGAAAAAGTCAAGAGTGTCGATGTTCACATCATCGATCCCGTCCACTGATGTAACTCCTCCTGAGTCACTGGATCTCTATCTACAGGGATGTCAGGCCGATACAAAGGAGGATCTGCGCCGACAAAACCATATGGGTCACCTGAGAGACCAGTGCCAGAGCTGGAAGGATCAAAAGTATCTACCTCTGCAGGATCTCTGCCCAAATGCCAAATGAAAAGATGTGGCCCGATCCATTTCTTTGAGTCAATCTGTCGATCTGTGTCACACGAAGTCGGATCTACGACACAAAGCTAACCAATTAAATCATCATCACGGATCCTGGAACCATATCCCCCGTAAACTATGTGGCGTGGGTCTGAGCTCCAATCGTACGAGGGATCCACAAATGTTGGAACATCTCCTGAGAACAGGGGCCCTCTAACAATGTAAAACCGTCAATCCCCATCAATGGGATGTCAATGACGGGTGACTGCCAAACAGGCCAATAACGCCTGGCAGGAGGCAAGATCGGTATATGAATCTCTCCTGTAGTGCTCCTAATAGCACGCTCTCCTAAATAGAGCTCCCATCCTCCATCTGTGAAGAGAGGAAACCTGCGGGTGGAAATGATGTACTCAACTCCAGTCAAGTGCCCATCCTCAAAACCAACTCCCAAATGCTCTCCAAAGTAGGGAATCTATGTAATGACATCGACTGTCAACAACTCCAATCATGGCGTACAATGAGTGAAACCTCAAAGAATGCAGGGACCTCTGTCGGTTGGAATGATGCCATCTCGTCCTCGTGGATAGGTGTCTAAACCTAACACGCTCACGAGGACGCAAAACAAGGAAGCCTCTCATAGGCCCAAATCGCAAACACAAAGGCAAACATCTGCTGTCAGTCAATACTCTTAACCCATACATGGGAAAAGACAAGAGAAATACTCACCAGTAGAAATGGGTAGAATCCTAACCACGCCTCGGTCAAGCCCTGCGATCGCATGCGCATTCCCCTGAGGAAATAGGCAAAGGTGTAGGAACCCCAATCATACTCTCCTATACGGTCCACGTGTCGAGTGGCGCTGATCAAAGCGAAGAACACCGTAGAAGACACTACTACAAAACAATAAATAGATAAAGTGAAAAAAAACATTATAGTTTCAGTCAAAAAAACGTCGTGGATAAGGGTGTCATCTATTTGACACCCTTACATAATGTTTTTAAAACGTTGTAGTTAAACACATTACACAACGTTTTTAAGAAAAAAACGTTGTAGAATTATTTTTCATAAATTAGCATATGCTTAAAAACGTTGTAGAATGTATGATTCCACAACGTTTTCTGGATAAAAACGTTATAGTTTAATATATCAGACAATATTTTTAACCAATTTATACAACATTTTTAAAATGTTGTAGATAAAGAAAAAAATAGAAAAAAAAAGTAGTCATTCACCTATATTACCAATGTACCTGCAATATGCTAATGCCATGATATATAGCTAAAATGTCTAAATTGTCATTTAAATTTAAAACCAAAATGTATCAGCCATTCAAAATGCATCCCAATAATACCAAATCATGTATATTATTGTTCCCAATACACCGTAAAAACTGAATATTTGACAGTCTTTCCTATTTAAATAATGCTTACAAAAGTAGTAGAATATCCTGCATACATGATTGTCTTTCACAGTTAAATAGTGCCCACTACGCTCCAGGTGAGCCACCTGCATAAAATATGCAGCTAACATGGCCTTTTTGATGTTGATGTAGTAGTCATGGCTGTTGAAGTCTGTGCTGCAGAGCTCGAGGTTGAACCTGGCCATGATGCGAGCTAGCTTATAACGATATTAAATATTGAAATATCTACTCTTCTACCACCTCTAATGACCTGCACATAATATTCTCATTTGTCAAGAACTGGAAAAAACTAAGAGAATGACAAAAGTTGCAAAGTCTAAAAAGCCACACCTCCAAATGTATATTTCGTTTCTCCTCATTTAGAGTTTGAAATTGAAGGGATTGTTTATAGTCACTGATAGCTGCAGCAGTGAAATAATAACAAATAAAGCTCCAAAGAATTAGCATATGTGAATTTACCACAATTAACATCTAAACATTTATACAGCTTCCCGATAGCATCAGTAGTCAAGTACAACCATAATAAAAATTGATATAATACATAATTCATGTAAACAAAGAGTTCACAAAAAAGTCAAATAAAATAAAAGAGAAATACATTTAAAATCAAAAATCCTATTAAGGTAACATCTGGAAGGAGCCAGATGACTTGGCTAAACTGTAGAATTGACCTGCAATACAAGATATATTAAATGATAAAAGATATCGTCCAGAAAAACATTACAGCTCTTTTACAGCTCATATTTCACATTTACACTTGCACGTGTCTATTTCTTACGAGATCCATGATACTGCCACTGCAAACAGGGTCATATTTGAATTTTGGTTACCCAAGTAAAATTCAATTTCATATTTCAACGTAAGCATTCAAAAATCAAATCAAGGAACGGACTTCTTCGTCGGTTAATGCTCCAGCAATGACAATGATGACAAAAATAATGACAATGATTACAAAAAATAACAATGACTACCTGCCCATCAGCCCAAGAAGTTGTCAATTCTTACATTTAAGTTGAGTTTCAGTCATTACTGATTAATGGCAGAACAGATACATTGAGGAAATATTATTTAGCAATCATAAAATTGAAGTGTCTAGCAAGCAGACAGAAAAAATAGTGAGACAAACAGTTTATATTATAACCAACCACAAGGCATAAATTAAAATATAATTAATATTTTTTGGTTAGGCCTTTAACGCTCACATGCATCTGGTCATGCAATTAGACCATATACAAGGGTATTTTATTATTAAGCTAGGCCTCATATTCAAACAAGCTAAGCCCCATTTAATCAAGGCTCAGCATATTCTGTCCATGTAGATAGCCTAGACATATGTAATATGATAACATAAGACCAATTTTAATATAACCTTGCCTTACCTAATAGTTCTGTGTGATTTTGACTCTTGGAGCTCACTTTACATATAACACATAACACATAAAACCTCATTATTGATAACTCATAACTTAGCTACACTTTGAAACCATTTCTAGCATGCATTATTGATCTTACATGAGTTTATTACTGCCTAACATGGCCAGACTCTCAAAATCACTAACACAGTCCCAAACTTCATAGTTTTAAGCATAAATTTAGCATGATAACTCAAAAAAGTCCTAAGCTATGCTAAGGTTAACATTGAGGCATATATGAAAACATGTGATTACTAAACAACCTATGTACATGGTCTAGAGCTCATTACTGCATAGCTAGCATGTCATTATCACATAATAGACCATACATAGACATTTTATCAAATAGTTTGAGTGCATCCCTTGTACATACAAATATATACTCCCTCTTATGGCTCCCGGACCCTACTTGGTCCCCAAACATAACACCACAATATCACAGCCCCAACCAAACATGCATAAACTATACAAAAAAAATTGACAACTTGAATAGAAAGGAAAGGAACTGCAATTATTTACCTCGATTAAGCTTGAGATTGTGAGTTACTTTAATTACTCTACAAGTGGAATGATGCTGCTACTTGCTGCTCTAACTCCTTTCTAATTCCCTGCTGGAGCCTCCTCTCTCACTCTATATGGCTGCAGCCCTTGACTTAACTTAATTGTAGTGAAAATGACCAACTGTTTTTGGGGTGGAAGAACTAGCTATATGGCTGAGCTCTCCCTTCTGCAGGCCATTCCTTTGGCCCTTACTTGGCTCCTGAACTTGCCCTCTACTCAGCCCCATATTAATCCTCAGAACCAATACTGTCAAGGATGCTTTTGTTTTCAAGTACTCGCACAACTAAGTACAAAATAAAGAATATACCATACATGATTGTAAACCGAAAAGAAAAGTTTTTAGTCCTTCGGTGCCACTCTTGGGGAAGAGAGTTTGATCCAAGGTCCAAATGGTATAAGGGGTTACTTTGCAGTAAACAAATATATAAATTCTTGTGTGAAGCCTCATTATTGAATATCATGGCCTGCTGCTGCTGTTGACAAAGCCATAGATCCTCCATTATACAGCTACCTGAAACTAAAAGATCATGCTTTAGTAAAGAACCATGTAGTTAAAAAAACAACTACCTTAATTTATAGTTAAAAAAAAGAAAAAAAAGAGGCACTAGCATTTAAGATAAGAAAACAGGGAGATTACATACCAAAACTTGAACCATCTCTCTGTCTCACTGTTGAAAAATCATTCTGCGAACTGGAAGCTGGCTCATCAGGTTCTATAAATAGTTTGCAAAGAAGAGAATGTAATTGGTTTTCTATTCTGCAAAAATGGTGTATTTGCTAACAAAATTTATAGCCCTTCATAAAAGGGACCACGCATAACTACATCACAGTTTCAACCACCTCAATTATGCTACCTACAATTTCTCAATTTCTATACTACTACTATCTTTGCTCTAGGTCCAAATTGTTGGACCCTATGAAAATTTAGACACCACAATTACATAATCTCTGAGCATCTCATTCATATTGGTGACATCTTTTGACAAAAGATTGGATTCTACTGCATTAACATGAGAATTTGGGCTACAGGAATCCTGTTCCACATTCAAGTCTAAATTATGTTACTCTCCATTACTTGCCACCTTATCTCCACCGAAGAAATGACTAATTACTCACAAAGTCATATTCTTAGATGCCTACTAACCAACTTCTTACATATTCTGTATTTCTGTTATTAAAAGATCACTACAGCTGCTACATAAATGGCATCCCAATAACTAGAGAAAAAGATATCCAGCTGAATATCAGAGCAGTAATCTATTTTGCAGTTCCAGCTAAACCATCTAACATTTTGTTTTCCTTCTAGCAATTGAAAGACAAGAAATTACTTACAATATTAACATGGTGCATAGATCCCAACTACTCTCAAGTACTGGGGTAAACTTAACATCTCAGTGGCCTGAAGTATAAAACTTATAAAAGCATGTCATACTCAATAATGATGGTGAATAAGTTTAACAAGTTGCAACTAACCCTAAAGAAAATGGCAACAACAAAAAAATCCAATGACAATTAAAAGACATTAAATCCAAACCTTCAGAACTTCGACAGACAAATCCATCAATTTAAGCCGCCTCAGTGAATCGAACAATAACGAATAGGACTGTAAAAAAAGAACAAACAATCAATACTACTCTCCCAGGAATACTAATAAATCCATTCAAAACAAACTAAAATCACGCAATCTCACCAAACAATTCTTCAAACCCCATCTAAAAAGAACTAATTAATAAACATCTTCATATAAATACACTAACAAACAAATAGAATACAAGTAGAAAATGATGAGAAAAAAACCTCATCTTCACTGTTTTCCACAATCTCTTTGATTCTCAAAACCTCCCCAAAAATCTGAGACTCCTCTTCAATCTCATCAGTTAATGCCTCAACATCCCTATAGCAAACAATAGCAATGAAAACGAAGATTTTTCCAGAAAACTTTATGATATGTTATTCTACAAAAAAAAAAATTTAATAAGAATAATAAAAATACCAAAGCTATTCTGGGAAATTATAGTAAAAAAATTATGTCACAATCTATATCTGCAACGGTGGGTTTATGAGGAGCTATATCAGAATGCTCACCTGCTTGAAGTAACCTAAGGAGATATAACCCCAGATGTCTCTATCGAAATCAATCAAGATGATGTTGAACCGAATAACTGAATCAAAAAGTTTGGCCATATAATCATGAGGTTCAATCTGCAGTACCGATGTACTGGTGAGAAGAATTTATAAATAAACAGAGTAGTAAATTACAGCTAACATATGCAAACAATTCAGAAGCAAAATTACATTATTCTTGAAGAGAGATCTTAGAGAAAATTTTAGCAGTACATTACCAATGAAGAGAGATCTTAGAGAAAATAGCAAAGTAGTAAATAATTCGAGTAATACCAACCATTGGTACCGATAGAAGTTCTAGTGATGGTGGATAGTTGTTTGCAAGCATCAATTTTCTTGAGAACAACTTCGTCGAGTCTAGAGAGATAGATTGCTTTTACACATTATATACGTGTAAGCAATAGTTAGAACAATCTGTCTAACTATTGTTCAGATTCAAGTTCACTTTTAAAAACATATAGTTTTTTTTTAATAAAATAAAATAAAGATGTTGTTTAGAGAAAATATACCAGTTTAGTGGAAATATTGATGGGTAAAACAGATCGAACGACCTTCCTGGCTTTTCGAGAGATTTTCTTGAACACATTTTGAACAAACTTAATCAGAAGATCCAAACTTCGATCTTCTTCCTCCTCCTCTTCATCGTCCTCGTCATCAATTTCATCTTCGCCCCCATAAAAATCCAAATTTCGCTTCCAGTCCCGAGGATCACCAACGAAATTATCACCTTTCTGAACAAATTCCAGAGCTCAATCATATCTCCCGAGTTCAATTCAATCAAACTAAATAAATAAATACATTTATATCAAACCTGAGGAAAATTGGAGGTGGGTCTGGAAGCTTGAAGAGGAGGTAAAGGGGTTCGATAAAAATTATGGCGAAAGAGGAAGATGGGTCGATGCGAACTAGAAATACCATAGAGTGTTCGAGAAGGAAATTTGGGAGAAAGAATGAGTGACGATGCCATTTTTGGCTGTCTGCGTTAACAATCTAGGGAAGTCAACTTACAAAGTGAGAATTTATAGATTGCTTTTAGCATCCCCTGAATCCCGTCTTCATCGAACAAACACTAACAATCTTCTCTTCTTCTTCTCGTTTGATTTACAGTTTCATCGATCGGGATGAGAAAATTGAAAAAATGGTAACCCTAGCAAAATGATTCGACAGAAGTAGCGAGCTGTGAACTAGCGAACGAGTAAAATGGTGGAGTTAGGGTTTGAGGATTTTGAAAAGGGGAAGGGAACAAAGGCACGACAATATCCAGGCCTCCGTGTTTTTTAAAGAAGGGTTTGAGGATTTTTGTCCGTGTTTTATTACATTGATAACGTTTTTTTTTAAAACGTTTTCAATTTAAAACTAAAAATTACCCCTTATAAATACATAACGTTTTTTATATATATCTACAATGTTTTATTAAAAAATATCATAAAAAAAAATATCACAATATTTTTTATAAAAACGTCATCTTTTAAATATTGTCTTTTTATAGTTTTGTAGTAGTGAGAGTTATCTGCTATGAAGCAGCCCCTAATGATCATCAGGAACAATCGCCAGAGAATGCGATCCCTGACTCTCACATCATCAGGTATAGGCTCACCAAGAGCTGCGCTCATACATCTACGTTCAAAGGACTGTCAAAACGATCCCGCCCTTGAGCGCCTCCATGGAACTCCCAACAAGGATTTGGCGGTGGGGTGATATCCGCCGTCGCAAGGCACGGCTCCCCTCCAAACTCCATACCGTGATAAACCGCCAATCCATCGGCGTCATCACCACCTCGCGATCCAAACAAATGGAGGATCGAGTTTGGTGAAACCACCGCTTCGCGAACAATGCCACGAGGTAACCCCGAGGGACAAATGACGGGTGGAATGGAGAAGAACCTCCCAAATCCCCAGCCATGGACGATCGCTCCGTAGTCATCATGCAAGGCCTGATACATAGAGTGGATGCTAAACCAGTTCCCTCGAGGCTGTGTGAAGCCAGGAACTTACATCAAATGCAGATCAACATCAAATTCCTTAACTCCTCATCAATAGGAAATAAGGAAGATTAAAGATCTAACTTCATACCTCGTTTGCGTACAGGTATAATGAAGGGTGCCTACTCAAGTCACCCAGAAGATCTGGGTTCTCCACTTGAATACCCGGCAATTCCCTATGGGGAACACGTACAGCAGGAGAAGGAACCTCGATCGGTGCATCCTCCTCCTCGTCCTCGACATTCGGCATTTCAACCCGAATAGGACGTATCACCGCCTCCACCAAGCGATGAGGCTGTCTAACAGAACGGCGTTGAGGCTCTTCAAAAACCCTCATTCGTACACCCGAAGTGATCCTGCGGGAACTACTCGGCTGATCCGGATCCATGATATCTGGACAGTAAGTCTTCAAATCACCTCAGAAGGGGTGTGGTAATTTCTTACCTGGAGTCTTTTCAAAATACATTCTATGATTACATGTATGCATGCATTGCTTTAACATACATCTACAGTAGATTTAAAAATGCATGACTACCCAATACCTACATTTTGGGAAAATTTTGCCATAGCCCCTTTGTAAATGGGACTATCCACATGCACATAGGCATGACTAGGTGGTCATTCAGTAGCATACCTATACACAGTCATATACATCCTGTATGCATCAATACATTACCGTAAAAAATCCGTAAGTGTAGTCTAATTACCAGGATTATTTTGCTTATCTACCTTTACTCATTTGTCCTCATATAGGATAAGAAATGACAGTAAAAGATGACAATTTGACTGTTTTAAAAGTCAAATTTTTCCACATCATTATGTTCAGCATGGTTTAATACTAATATTTACTATATTGAATATTTTTTATCAAGTCATATCAGCATGCATATTCACTACTATGTGTCTAAATGCATTTCATGTGATAAGTCATTTTCCAATGGACATAAATTGGAAAAAAATACATGCATGTGTTACCAGGACAGTGAAGAACGCTTGTACGGTGGCAGAATATGTAGAAAGTTGCTCGAACTCAACAGATCTGAAGAAGAGCTCTCGGATTTCCTTCGCTGCGCAACTTGAAAATGACTTATGAAAGCAACCAGTTGCCTATATATAGGCACGGTTGGCCGCAGGCTAACCTGTGGCTCCTGCAGGTAATATGGGTCCCACACCTCCGGCTCACTCTAGTTAGAGTTGCAAAGGAGGTCTCACAAGCTGAAAAGGCCAAATCAGGAATAAAAGTGCTACGCGATTGAGCGAAATAGCCTGAAATCCTGGTTTCTCGTCGGTCAGAGTTAAACTCCCGTCGTCTCAAAGGTATTCGCCCAAATGCAGGGTATACCATACCAATGAGCTCAGCTTTCAGAGATCATGCTCGACAATACCCCACAAAGGTTCGATGTAGTCAATGAGTGTCAGGCAACCATGACGTATCCCTATAGGGAATTCTGATGTAAAACCACGAAATATCAAACCTCCCCACGGGTGAAATGCAATCAAGTTATCAAACATCTACGTATCCCGGTGAGAACAACAATGCATCTATCAAGCATCTTCAGTATCCCTAGCGGGGGTCACAACGCGCATCTATCAAGCATCTACGTATCCCCGGTGGGGGTCACAACGCGCATATTTCAAGCATCTACGTATCCCCACGGGGTTATAACGCAATCGCAATCATTGATACACACATCAATGAAGGTCAAGCGACCTTGACATCATGTCAGATGGCAAGTAAACCCATCGAAGCAACCTTTCTACGGGGCTACAACGCAATGCTACCATTGACACATACATCGATGAAGGTCAAACAATTTTGACAATGCATCCAAAGCAGGATTTATCCGGTGATACACATATCAACGAAGATCGAGCGACCCCGATAACAACAAACCGTTGGCGATAACCCGACGAGAATGAGGGAATATGTTATACACATCCTCAAACAGACAAAGCTTTATCCCCACAGATCTCTTACACAAAAGAGGTACCTCTATGGAATATAAGCCAGTGTCTAGGATTCAAGACTTTGGTGATAGCCCCAACGTCAACATCCTTGGAAACTTGGATCGTATATCCAAGCCATTACTGATTGTCATCCCAACAGGAGTACCTGACAATCATTCATGCCTTCTACATGTATTTGCATCATATAGCATCATGTTTATCTTGTTTGCATTTCAAGTGTCTAGTATTCTTTATCCTATCCATGCCTTGCATTGCATGAATATGATAAAGAGGGGAATCTATAGACACTCGAAATTTTCTGCACTCCTATTACTAACATTGCAGGAGGGTAGATTCGTCTTTTGGAGATAAGCACGAAAAGATGATTACATCCATTTCGAATACTACTAGGAAGTTCGGGCCCAACCAAACACAAACCCGGAACATCATCTCAAACCCGTAACACACCGAATAAATATTTCAATCTCGGAGATAACCGAGATATGCGAGATCAAACGACCGTGTAATAACACACGAGAGAGGGGCAGTTTCGTCTCAGCAATAACACTGCCATGACGCTTTCGGCCCAATCCCAGAGAAACCTTTGGGAGTAAGAACCCCATCCTTGGTGATAGCCCCAAGAGATACCATTGCAGTTCCGATGATAACCCCGGAAATGCTTATTTTAAACATATACAATCAGCTTCAACCTCAGACATCCTATCGAGGCACACACACCTCAGCCCCAGAGTCGATAACGGCAAGACAGAACGTCCACGGATAGATGTGATACATACAAACAAAAAGCGATTCAATCTCACCAGTAACCTCGAGCAACTTTTGCTTTCCGCTTAAACCGGCGATAACCCCGGTGAGGAGTCACAACGTCATCTTACCATATCAACAAGATGATATCCGCGACACCAACAAGTAGTCCAATCTCATTTGTAACCACGAAAGCAACGTCTACTTTCAACTCAAACCAGCGATAACCCCGGCGAGGAGTCAAACGTCATCTTGTTCTTTCGACAATGGCACGTCGTCTCAACACTTCATACATACATACATCCAACAATGTCCCACAAGGGCCGAGGATTGACAATCCCGAGTGACTATTACGCGTGGCAGCACTTTGGATAGAATTTGAAGCTTGAAGACCATGGGCATAGACCCATCTTCCTGACTTCGTACAACCTCTAATCCATGTCATTGCGTAACTCTTGACACAAGCGATACGAAGAAGGTCAGATATACCTTGTTCGGATGCTTGGATTGAAGTTCTGCAAGTTTGAGCAGACATTACAGTGCATGAGTGCACGTACTACGAGATGACGGGACCCGCGAGGCTCGGATACACCACGACCCGGTCGTAGTACAAGTACAATGAACGTCAGAGGTGTACCTACGGCCATCCATCTATATATACAAGCCTTGGGGTCAGCCATTTGAGAAGAAGAAGGAGGGAAAAAGGCGAGGAAGCCCTGTCTATTTTGCTCTGCATACACATCTTTTGAGTGTTTCCTCACTTCTAAACACTAGTTAGCTCACATATAGCTATCTTTTATCCGGCGGGAGCTAAGTGTTTATCCATTTAAAGTCATAGAAGTCTACTTTAGCAGCCCATTGTAAGCCTTCTCATATTCTATAAAACCTTCTTCTCATATATAGCACACACTGTTGTACACGTTAAGAGTCGTGTGAGTGTGTTTGCCTGGACTTCGGTCCGTGGTTTTTATTTTTTTCTATATATATATATACTTATATATATGTATATATTTTATATATGGACTAACATTATCGAGTTATGCCTCGATTGATCCTAGACTTTGGTCTGAAGTGTTTAATTGCTTATATATATATATATATATATATATATATATATATATAAAGCATTAAGCAGACGATATAAAATCCGGAGCTCATCAGATTATGGTGGGACTGCATGCGATGAGCCTAGATTTTATATCTCAGTGCGCTTAATTGCTTATATATATATATATATATATATATATATATATATAATTGTTGTCGAATATATCAGATGAACCTAGATTCACATCCAAGTATGCGTTCTATGCTTTTTATATATATATATATTTGTACATATATATATATATATATATATATATATATTTACAATCTCACTGGAGTTTACTTCGTGGCGGTTGATCGCTTTTCTGACTTTATTTACATTTCGTCCCACAGAGTTTACTTCGTGATGGTTGATCATGTCCATATATATATATATATTTACCACTTTTATATATTTACATTTTAGATCCCCAGTGGAGTTGCTTTCGTGGTGGTTGATCATGCTCGTATATATATATATTTCTGACTTTATATATATAATCGCCATCGCTTTCCATACAAATTGCAGATCATGTGAGCCTAGGAATCATGTGATCATGTGTTCGGTTCATTGAATCTAGATTGGTTCCCATGATGGACATTTTTTATCATGTAAGCAACTCGTACATTATTTTTTACGAAGATTCGAATTTCCTTGATGGATCATGTCGTGCCCATGAGAGTTTCTAAGATCATTGTATATTATTTTCTCGAGAATGCTTCGCATCTCGAAAATAAAAGCAAACAAATAGAACATTTAATAATAAAATGGAAGTATGAAAAGGTCTCAATTCCTATTGAGCACAAGGTTTAAAAACCTCTTTACAATACTTCATTGATATATCTTAGTTAAAACCGAATTTTTCTATAAAATTCAAACCTTGTGTATATAAAAAGTGAAACGAGGCCTCACCTTTACTTTTAAATAATTGCACATTGATCACACACACACACATACACACACACATTCATATAACAATTTCTTTGAAAAGTGGCGGTCACCGTGGTAACACGGATGTCGGGGTGTGCCTAATACCTTCCCTCCGCATAATCAAGCCTCCGGACCCAAAATGAATCTCGGTTTCACAGACCCATCTAGCAGTGTCTAATCACTGGGTCAATGTGCAAACCTTTTTCGGTTGCATTGGTGCAACTAGTTAAATACACCAACTAGCGACTCTTAAAGTCCAATCGTCGACATTATATATGTCGGACCTTTTTTACTTGTTTTTTTCAAACAAATCTCACATTAACATGAGAACACCAAAGAACAAGTAACGAAAAGGGTCACTCAAAAATCCCGATGTCGACAGGAACGATACCTTTTTAATTATTTTATTACTTGTTGACCATGTATACTTGCACGTATGTTTTGATTATGAAATCGATCAACAGTAGTAGGAGCATTAGTAAATCCAAAAGACTGACTAGGAATTCATAATGCTCGTACCGAGTTCTGAAAGCAGTTTTTGGAATGTCATCAGTTTTAATCTTTAACTGATGATATCCGAAATGAAGATCGATCTTTGAAAAGAATTTGGCTCCTTGCAACTAGTCAAACAAGTAATCAATACGAGGTAATGAGTACCTTTTTTTGATGGTGACATGATTGAACCCGGATAATAAATACAAAGTCGCATACTTCCATCTTTCTTCTTTACGAATATAACAGAGCACCCCAAGGAGACGTATTTAGGATGAATGGCGGTGTTTAACAATTCCTCTGATTGGGTCTTTAACTCCTGAAGCTCAATAGGAGTCATTTGATATGGGCTTTGGAAATGGGTTTTGTACACGGTTCATGGTCGATACAAAATTCAATTTCACGCTCCGGGGGTAGACCAGGAAGTTCTTCAGGTATAACGTCAGGAAATTTATTAACAATAGAAATATCATTCAAAAATGACGTATTTTTGTTTAAATCCGTGACATGAGCTAAGAAAGCTTGACATCCATTTTTCAATAAAAGAATAACTTTATGGCTTGAGATGACAATGATTGACTTTAATGGTTTGGTTGCTTGAATTAGCATAATTGGTTGGTTAGGAATATGAAAGATAACAACTTTACGAAAATAATCAATTTTTGCATGATGAGTAGTTATCCAATCAATCCCTAAAATCACATCATATGCAAGTATTTTCAAAGAGATAAGATCGACAGGTAATGTACGGGTATCGATTTGAACCAAACAAGACTTATAAACAATGGATGTAATGAAGGTTTCTCCCAACGGAGTTTCACAAGATAAGTTAAAGTCTAATTTCTCCGGAGTTAAATTTAAACGTTAAGCGCAAGTAGGAGAAATAAAAGAATGGGTAGAACTAGTATCAAATAAGGTATAGACTTCACTAGAGTTTATGATTAGTTTACCCATGATAACCTCGTTCGGATTTCTCACTTTTTGGGAGGTCACGATAAACGCTCTCCCTTGAACTACCGGCTTTGACTTCTTTGGGACGGCCTTTGATGTCTCCATCCCAGCTGAACTTGGCTTTACTGTACGACAAAATCGGGCTAGGTGACCTTCTCTTCCACAATTATACCATGTTTTTGACTATTGCGTACAGTTTGGACAGATGTGTCCCTCCCCTCCACATTTATAGCATACGATCGGTGGTCGTTCTCCTTTCTTAACAACGGCAGCTGGTGTTGACGTCTTTCCATCATTATTGAATCTCCTTTTCTTGAAATTTCCACCTCTATTATCATATCCAGAATTTTCACCAAAGTGGTTACCATTTCTGGCATGATGATTCCCTCCACGTTTGTTGTCAACGCTTCGATGACTGTTACCACCGGTATTATCAATTTGCTGGCGGCTCTCTCTTGGTTGGGTTGACTCATTATCGCGCTCCAATAACTGAGCCCTATTTATAACATCTGAATACAAACACAATTTGTGAGAAATGAGGTATTGACGTATTTCGGGTTTCAAACCTCGCAGAAACATTCACGTCAGTCTCTCCTCATTATCAACCAAAATGGGATCTGGCCAAGACCAACTCGGCAAACTTAGCCTTGTCTTTGCGATAGGGCTATATTATTTTTCTCTAGCTTGATGAACTCCACCTCCTTCAAGTGACGAATACTTTCGGGAAAGTACTTGTCATTGAACAGTTCTTAGAACTTCTCCCAAGACATTTTGAGTGCGGTGGGCAGAGTACGTTTTACTGATTCCCACCAGTAATCTGCCTCTCCTCTAAACATGAAGTTGGAAAAGGGAACCTTTTGCTCCTCGTAGCATCCTAAGACATCAAATATCTTGGTGATCTTCTTTATCCACGTCTTTGCCTTGAGTGGTTCTAGCTTTCCCAAAACTCCGGTGGTCCCATCTCCTTGAACTGCTTAGCAGTGACCATCTTTGAGTTGCCAGTGTTTCCACCTGCATTTTGGACAAGAGTATCTCTAGCCTGATTTTGCATGAATTACAGAAAGTCTCTAAACATTCCATCGTTCATCATTTGGTCGGTGTTGTTCACCTGAGGATTATTGCCTTCCTGATGCACATTATCCTGGTTATTGATCTGTTGTGACTCAACGGTCTCTTGTGCTCCATTGCTTATCTCAACATTCTCTGAGGCCATTTTTAAATACTGCCACAAAATAAAGGTTAATTGACATACCACATAATACCCATATATTCTGACCGACCAATCAGATAACAAATATGCTTAGGTAGGTCATACTAGCGAAGGAATTACCCGTCTCTCCCCTCCTAGTTCTAGTCTCACATCTCATCCAGGGATCATATCCCTAAGCTTTGTTAACAACTGTGACGCCCCCAAAATAGGTATACATCACCCATCTTGAGTCATCAAATACATGGTATAGAATTCAAATACAAACTTAATTATACAAATGTCGTGTAAAATACGACAAAACATAGCTAAGAGTTTTAACAGGAATATTATCTTCTAGAAAATATCCAAACTCAAATTCAATCCTCATAACATTTATTATCACACTAAATGGCGAGGACTACTAATGCAAACATCTGGACCGTCACTCTGTTCCCCGACTAGTCTCAGCTATATTCTTATTTCCTGAAAAGACCAATGAAAGAAAAGGGTGAGCTCAACTAGCCAGTAAGAAATATTATGACTAAGATAATGCAGAATAAATTATCGTCAGCCTTCAACAGTGTTAAACTTATAAAATATAACAAACATCAAGTTTAACTACAGCGGAACAAACAATCCATTAGAAGACTCAAGTAGAGCATGATATCCACTATCTTCTATGATTTAAAAAGTTTATCATCAATTTTATCGCTGAGACTCAGCTTAATAAATAATCCACATAATCAAATCATCCCTGCACTATGGGCTAATGATATTCATTAGTATCACGACCACAAATTATCCATGTACTATGGGCCAAGGATATTCGTATTTTCACCAATGGTCATGATCATACCAACAACTGTCCATCAATGCACTACGGGCCATTGAGGACTTTTATCACATCATTTGTAACATTACAGGTCATGATTATACCGAATGATCCCTGGTCATAATCATACAAATCAACAGTCCATCTATGAACATAAGCCAACGATGACTTTTATCATAATATAAACATGAGGATGATGACAATGATATAAGAATTCAATTAAAAGAAAGCAAATGAGAATTTTTTTAAGATTTATAATTTAATTTTTCTAGAATTCAATAATGTCCAAATTGTCAACATGATGCTGCTTTGTGGAGTAAAATTTAAGAATAATATTGAATCAAAAATGATTTGGACCAAAAAAAATCAATTTTTGTCATGAATAGTGCCCCGGGTGAATAGTACTTCGGGAATAATACCCTGTGAATAGTACTTCGGCATGAAAAAGTTAAAACATATCAAGAATGCTCAGAATAATATTTCCACGAAAAGAAACTGGATGAAGCGCAAAATTCAAGGATATTCTACTAATTTTATGGAGTTTAGAAGTCAAAACTTAACAAAACGAGTGTAGAATTCAGAATTTGAAACGAAATAATATTACTTACATACTGCAGAGTATGAAAGAAAATATTATTTCATACGAATATTGAACAAAAATAATACCCCTTACCTTAAAAAGAAGAGTATTCGAACTGGTATAACGGGGATATTCTTGAAGAAAACTTTCACTATTTTCTACGCTCAAAGCTTCTTAAAACTCTAAAGAAATACGCTCAATATTATAGAAGAAGAATTCTCTGATTCTGATGTGATTTTCAATTCTAAACTAAGCATCCTATTTATAGGAGAATAGAAGGGGTACTGTTTAAGATATTCACGGATGCAATAGTTTTAAAATTCACGAAGGCCTTACGAACATCACGGACAACTGAAAAATCCGAGCAATCATCAAGTAAAAAATAAAACAATATATATATATATATATATATATATATATATATATATATATAAACATGTTACTTTGAAAAACATCAACCACCCGTGACAAATTTTTCTCCTCTCCCCCAAAGTCATAAACATATGGGCCCCACCCTATAATTTTTCCAACATGTGGGCCCCACCATATATATATATAAATACTGAATAACTTTCTGCCGATTATTTAGAAAAATGGGTAAATGGGGGTAAAAATAATACGCCAAAATTTACAACAAATACTTCATAAAAAATCTCCTCAATATTTTTAACAACATTTATTCATTATTATTATAACTCGTAATATTAACAACCAGATTGTTCCCAAGAAAGAGGGGACTTTCCGATAAGGATTTCTCCCTATTGGCGCGTAATTAGGTGACCAAACCCCTTTCCGCGACAGAACTTTCTAGACATTGTTAATTATACAAATAATAATATGAATAACTGGTCATCTCAATTATTGATTTAATAATATAAAATATTATAACAATAATTGAATCAAATAACGTGATATACTATGCAACAATTACTGTAGCAATAATTGAACAAAATTGAGTGACTTCTCACGTAAGCATCAATAATCAATACCGTGTGCTACTATGCAACCACGCGTATTACTGTACTTTTACCACCAGGTATTTCAACAATTTAATGGTAAAACTTTCGCCGTTATTTTTATAAAAAGATATTTCTGTCATTTTCTCATTCTGGCAATAATTCCGTTGTGGGGTCCACCAATGATTGCGTCGTCGTACGAATATTCCCCGACCAATCAAATATTTTTATACCAACTTGCTTACTTTGCAAAATTTATAAATATTACCCACAACTATAACAATATATTAAATTCACACCATAATATTCAAAAATATAGTTCGAGAAAAAAATTCATCTTTATTCATAAAAGTTGGG
Source organism: Panax quinquefolius (assembly GCA_020205615.1). Taxonomy (NCBI): domain Eukaryota; kingdom Viridiplantae; phylum Streptophyta; class Magnoliopsida; order Apiales; family Araliaceae; genus Panax; species Panax quinquefolius. Next base: position 87,795,304 of record CM035156.1, on the reverse strand, counting down.
GTCTTACAATGAGCCCCCCCACCTTTTTTTCTTTTTTTAATAATGGACCTCATTAAATGACATGCATACACTTTACTTTATGTACCTTAGCTCATCTTTTTGAGTACAAAAAATTATACTTTACTCATCATTTTAAGGATGCAGGAAGTAAGAGTTTTGCTCAATTCTTAGTGACAAAGTATACATTGTTTCTTTAATAGTAAATATGTTATAAAATTTTGTGATAAACATAACTTTTAGAGCTGTTGAGTTAGCTTTAGGGAATACCGAAATTTATGACTAATAAGATAGAAAAATCATAAAGAAAAAAAACTTTTGGGATATTTAGTCACCAAACTTAGACTGCTGATTTGTGTCAGCACTAACTAAAATTTTGTGTAAAACTTAACCTTTTGAGCTATTGAGTCACCTTTTGGGAATATCAAAATTTATGACCAAGAAGGTAGAAAAATAAAATAAAATTAAAGAAAAAAATATTTTGACAACTAAGTCACTAAACTTGAACCGGTGCGTTGAGTCAGGACCAACTAAAATGACTTGTTGTTTATCTTAGTATATTTTGGTATTGATATGCTATATTGGATGGCCAATCCCAATGCTTGAATAAATAATTTGTGACTTATGATACGTTTAGATTGAGGGAATGGAAGAGAGGAAGAACTGACATAAAAATAGTGTATTTGATGATCATTTTGGAGGATAAATCATTCCAATGGAATAAAATTTCATTCCATACATTTGTTTTTTATTGCATGTGGAAAAGTGGAATAAAATCCATTGCAATGGAATGAATATATATGATAATTTTGTCATTACATGACAACACCTACCACCATTGACAACCAAACATACACTTAAAATACCTTAAAATCATTCCATTTTGTCATATATTTCATTCCTTCAATTCAAGCGTAGCATTATAGCTTAAGAAGAGCCGCGTAGCAATAATGTTCGAATATTTGCACTATTTTTTTTTTTACTTAAATAGCAATTTGATTTAGGAAAATAAATATCATTTTCTAATCAGTCCTCATAACAAACTAGCTTCATAGAGGAAAAGTTAGATTAGATATTGATAGTGTTGCAAGACATTTTTATACTTCACTTTGATTATAACAAACTATTTTTCCTCTCTTTTTCATTTTTCTCTTTTCTCTAGTCAAGAACCCTAGCCTCTATTTTAGATCTAGGAGAGAACTCACCTTTTGGAGATGTAACGCTCGAGAAAATTTGATTTTTATATGAATTAAATTTTTATTTGATTATGTGAATTAAATGAATTTAATTAATTATTTATTTGAGTAAGCTGTATGAAGGTCTATCTATGACCTAGAATGTGCAGATGTGGTTGGGATTCTGGCTATGTGCTAGAATTAATTGTTTTCAATTTCCAAGACGAAAATAAAAGTTTTCTGAGAAATTTTCGTAAAAACATTATTCATCCGTTTCTGCTCGGGAATTGTAACATCCCCAAATCCAAGTCCCAAATCACCACGGACCTGGTATACTAATTCTATAACTATTGCGGAAGATATAAACATAAATTGTTTATACATTAAACATTACACACTCTTCCCAAGTTCGAGAACCTTCACATAAAACCTGAATCAATATCCTATCTAACATACAAAGTTATCATCATACAAATCGATACAAATCTAAATCCGCATTAACGTAAACTAAAACTAGAGCTGCATCTTTGATTTTTCCTTGTATCAAGCGTATTAAGCTTTAATCTCGCAATGTTTATCATGATATAACAAGGGTGAGCAATAGGTTTGCCCAACAAGTATAAGTTTATTTGAGGATATATCATGATTGAAAGCATTTGAATAATAAGTTGGCTATAATTCAACAATATAGTTGTGAATTAGCACGAACAAACTTGCATAGCTGAAGAACATTTAACATGAACATATCAATTATATTTGGACCGACTGGTAATGAAGGTGACCAGTCTTTCATACCTGATTAATACATGCAATATGTACAGAGTACAATTTAATAATTCTTAGACATGGCAATCAACAGTGATTAACCATAAGTATATTTGAATGAAACAACTCGAGATCGAGTTAAGGAAAACATGCATGTTCGGTCGATTACTATTACGCAATTTATTAAGCTTTTTCTGAAGACCTAATATATAAATAATATCGATATACAAATTAGAATAATATCATCACAGTAGTTAAAATAACCTAAACACATTATCACATAATCATATCTGTATATAACACACATAAGACTTAACCTCAAGTCAAACTTTTACAGTCTAAATCGAGTTCTGCACAATTCTAACATCCCAATGGCTTAGTCGGACTATTATCGAGTTTAAGTTCAATTAAACTCTGCCTAAACACTTAACACTTAACTTAGATAATTTTATTATCGATCCAAAAATATTTTTCAAAGCTCATAATAATTTTCAAGTAATTATTACCATTTATCATAATTTTTCAATCACTTATATCGTATTTATATAATATAAATCCCAAATTATTCTCTTATCATTAATATTTATTTAATATTAAATATTAATAAAAAACCTAACATAATATTATAATATATTTATAATATCACAAAGTATTTTTAATACTTTAAAATCATATTTATATGATTTTTAAACCATTAAATTCATTATCCGATAATTGCTATTAATATTAAAATATTAATATTTTCATGATAAAATATCAAAAGTTATATTTTATAACTTAAAATATTTTTCTAACCCTTAAATGATTTTTATATGATTTTTAAAACATAAATTCTAATTTTTCATAATTTATTTAATATATTCATTAAATAAATCCATTACCATTAATATTAATATATTAATGAAATTCATCATTAAAATATCAAAAGTTATTTAAAATAACTTAAAATATTTTCTTATACCATAATATAACTTTTCATGATTTTTCTAACATTAAAATTATTTTTAAATAATTTATTTAATATTATAATTAAATAAATTAAACCATTTATATTCAAAAATATTAAATATTATGAAATATACTCTAAATAATTAAAACTAATTTTAGGACTTTTAAAATAATTTTAGGAATTTATTATGTATTTTTCATAATTTAAAACTAATTTTCTCTACTTTTAAAATAAAATAATTAATTTTCTAAATAAACTGTCGCTAAAAGAGGCTTTAGGCGACAAATCTGTCGCTAATGGTGTTCTTGACCTAAACCCAGAAATTCTTGTTAGTTTGCAGGGTGGGTGGTTTGACCGTCATTTGATCTTAGCTTTTAGTGTTTTTTGGGCAGTCTAGGGCATCATTGTTGTAGTATTTCTGTAATAATACACTTACAAGCAAACATCATGGCTAAACAACATCAGATCAGTGAGTTATTAGCCCCCAAAAAGTCTGACAACACTGTTCTTCATTTCTGGGTTTTCCAGAAAATGAAGAACAGACGAAGGTGCTATATTTATATCATTATAACTGGCAATACATGTCTTATTGGTGTGATTTAAAGATTCACACTTGTAGTTGAGATGTCAAAGAACATCTTTATACAATCAGATTAGTCTAACAACAACAACAAATGAAGCTTTCATCCGGTCAAACTACCTGTCAGGAATGCGTTCTTGAACAATCTGGGTTTTCCAGATTGTTCATCCGGCTGATGGTCAACTATAGTTTGACCAGCCACAACTTTAATTCTGATGCTAATCTAAGTGTTGTAAAGGCAGGGATCAATAGTCCATATATCAGACTACAACAAAAATCACTTAACATAAGCAAGATCCATGGTCTGCAAAATGGTTGTCAGACCAAACTGGATTTCTGGGTTTTCCAGAAACATTTTGGTCATGGTTAGTCAACTGACTTTGACCACTTATAACATGAAATCTAGATGTGATCTGACCCTTTTTCCTTGACTCCTCATCAATAGGAAATAAGGAAGATTAAAGATCTAACTTCATACCTCGTTTGCGTACAGGTATACTGACGGGTGCCTACTCAAGTCACCCAGAAGATCTGGGTTCACCACTTGAATACCTGGCAATTCCATACGGGGAACACGTACAGCAGGAGCAGGAACCTCGATCGGTGGATCCTTCTCCTCGTCCTCGACATTCGGCACTTCAACCCGAATAGGACGTATCATCTCCTCCGCTAAGCGACGAGGCTGTCTAACAGAACGGCGTTGAGGCTCTTCAAAAGCCCTCATTCGTACACCAAAAGTGATCCTGCGGGAACTACTCGGCTGATCCGGATCCATGATATCTAGACAGCAAGTCTTCAAATCACCTCAGAAAGGGTGTGGTAATTTCTTACCTGGAGTCTTTTCAAAATGCATTCTATGATTACATGTATGCATGCATTGCTTTAACATACATCTACAGTAGATTTAAAAATGCATGACTACCCAATACCTACATTTTGGGAAAATTTTGCCATAGCCCCTTTGTAAATGAGACTATCCACATGCACATAGGCATGACTAGGTGGCCATTCAAGAGCACACCTATACACGATCATATATACATCCCAGATGCATCAATACATTGCGAAAAAAAATCCGTAAGTGTAGTCTAATTACTGGGATTATTTTGCTTATCTACCTTTACTCATTTGTCCTCATATAGGATAAGAAATGACAGTAAAAGATGACAATTTGACTGTTTCAAAAGTCAAATTTTTTCACATCATTATGTTCAGCATGGTTTAATACTAATATTTATTATGTTGAATATTTTTTATCAAGTCATATCAGCATGAATATTCACTACTATGTGTCTAAATGCATTTCATGCGATAAGTCATTTTCCAATGGACATAAATTGGAAAAAAATACATGCATGTGTTACCAGGACAGTGAAGAACGTTTGTACGGTGGCAGAATATGCAGAAAGTTGCTCGAACTCAGCAGATCTGAAGAAGAGCTCTCGGATTTCCTTCGCTGCGCAACTTGAAAATAACTTATGAAAGCAACCAGTTGCCTATATATATAAACACGGTTGGCAGATGCTAACTCATGGCTCCAAAGAGTAGGTACACTGCGGCACTCCTACATGGGTCCCACACCTCCGGCTCACTCCAGTTAGAGTTGCAAAGGAGGTCTCACAAGCTGAAAAGGCCAAATCAGGAATAAAAGTGCTACGCGATTGAGCGGAATAGCCTGAAATCCTGGTTTCTCGTCGGTAAGAGTTAAACTCCCGTCGTCTCAAAGGTATTCGCTTGAATGCAGGGTATACCATACCAATGAGCTAAGCTTTCAGAGATTATGCTCGGCAATACCCCACAAAGGTCCGATGTCGTCAATGAGTGTCAGGTAACCCTGACGTATCCTCGACGGGGATTACAATGCAAAACCACGAAATATCAAACCTCCCCGGCGGGGGTTACAACGCCGAAGTTATCAAACATCTACGTATCCCCGGCGGGGCACAACGTGCATCTATCAAGCATCTACGTATCCCCGGCGGGGGTCACAACGAGCATCTATCAAACATCTACGTATCCCCGGCGGGGGTCACAACGCGCATATTTCAAGCATCTACGTATCCCCGGCGGGGGTTATAACGCAATACAATCATTGATACACACATCAATGAAGGTCAAACAGCCTTGACATCATGTCAGCCGATGGCAAGTAAACCCATCGAAGCAACCTTCCCCGGTGGGGGCTACAACGCAATGCTACCATTGACACATACATCAATGAAGGTCAAACAGCCTTGACAATGCATCCAGCAAGGATTTATCCGGTGATACACACATCAACGAAGATCGAGCAATGACCCGATAACAACAAACTGTTAGCGAGAACTTTCGAACAGAATGAGGGAATATGTTATACACATCCTCAAACAGACAAAGCTTTATCCCCACAGATCTCTTACACAAAAGAGGTACCTCTATGGAATATAAGCCAGTGTCTAGGATTCAAGACTTTGGTGATAGCCCCAATGTCAACATCCTTGGAAACTTGGATCGCATATCCAAGCCATCACTGATTGTCATCCCAACAGGAGTACTTGACAATCATTCATGCATTCTACATGTATTTGCATCATATAGCATCATGTTTATCTTGTTTGCATTTCAAGTGTCTAGTATTCTTTATCCTATCCATGCCTTGCATTGGATGAATATGATAAAGAGGGGAATATGTAGACACTCAAAATTTTCTGCACTCCTATTACTAACATTGCAGGAGGGTAGATTCGTCTTTTGGAGATAACCCTGAAAGACAGATTACATCCATTTTGGATACTATCGGAAGTTCAGTTCCAACCCGGAACACAAACTGGGAACATCATCTCAAACCCAGAACACACACCGGGAATGTCATTTCCAATCTCGGAGATAACCCCGAGATATGCAGATTAAACGACCAAGTAACAACAGGAGAGAGACAGATTCTGTCTCTAAGAATAACACCGCGACGCTTAGTTCCAGTCCCAGAGAAACACTGGGAGTAGCAACCCCATCCTTGGTGATAGCCCCAAGAGATGCCATTGCAGTTTTGATGATAACCCCGGAAATGCTTATTTTAAAAAAAATGCAATCAGCTTCAACCTTAGACATCCTATCGAGGCACACACACCTCAGACCCAGAGTTGACAACGGGCAGACAAGAACGTCCACAGATGACAATGATACATACAAACAAGCAGCAGTCCAATCTCAGCTGTAACCCTGAGCAACGTTTGCTTTCCGCTTAAACCGGCGATAACCCCGGTGAGGAGTCACAACGTCATCTTACCATATCAACAAGATGATATCACGGCATACTAACAAGTAATCCAATCTCAATTTGTAACCACGAGCACGCGTCTACTTTCAACTCAAACCCAATGATAACCCATGAGAGTCAAACGTCATCTTGTTTTTTTCGACAATGGCACGTCGTCTCAACACTTCATACATACATACATCCAACAATGTCCCACAAGAGCCGAGGATTGACAATCCCGAGTGACTATTACGCGTGGCAGTACTTTGGATAGAATTTGAAGCTTGAAGACCATTAGCATAGACCCCTCTTCCTGACTTCGTACAACCTCTAATCCATGTCATTGCGTAACTCTTGACACAAGCGGTCCGAAGAAGGTCAGATATACCTTGTTCGGATGCTCGGATTGAAGTTTTGCAAGTTTGAGCGGACATTACAACAGCATGAGTGCACGCGTCTACTGAGATAGACGGGACCCATGAGGCTCAATACACCACGACCGGTAGTAGGTACAATCAAGGGTCTGCTGAAGTGTACCTACGACCATCCATCTATATATACAAGCCTTGGGGTCAGCCATTTGAGAAGAAGAGGGAGGGAAAAAGGCGAGGAAGCCCTGTCTATTTTGCTTTGCATACAGATCTTTTGAGTGTTTCCTCACTTCTAAACACTAGTTAGCTCACATATAGCTATCTTTTATCCGGCGGGAGCTAAGTGTTTATCCATTTAAAGTCATAGAAGTCTACTTTAGCAGCCCATTGTAAGCCTTCTCATATTCTATAAAACCTTCTTCTCATATTAGCACACACTGTTGTACACGTTAAGAGTCGTGTGAGTGTGTTTGCCTGGACTTCGGTCCGTGGTTTTTATTTTTGTCTATATATATATACTTATATACATGTATATATTTCATATATGGACTAACATTATTGAGTTATGCCTCGATTGATCCTAGACTTCGGTCTGAAGCGTTTAATTGCTTTTTATATATATATATATATATATATATATATATATATATATATATAGCAATTAATTAACTTATCGAATATAAAATCCAGGCTCATCAAATTATGGTCAGACTCTGTCTGATGAGCCTAGATTTTATATCTGGTGCGTTTAATTGCTTATATATATATATACTTATATATATAATTGTTGTCGGATATATCCGACGAACCTAGATTCACATCCGGTGCGTTACTGCTATATATATATATATATTTGTACATATATATATATATTTACATTTCGTCATGTCTGGAGTTTACTTCGTGGCAGTTGATCGCTTTTACAGCTTTATTTACATTTCGTCCCACCTGGAGTTTACTTCGTGATGGTTGATCATGTCCATATATATATTTACCGCTTTTATATATTTACATTTCCGATCCCCCATGGAGTTGCTTCGTGGTGGTTGATCATGTCTGTATATATATATATTTCTGACTTTTATATATATAATCGCTATCGCTTTCCATACAAATTGCAGTATCATGTGAGCCTAGGAATCATGTGATCACATGTTCAGTTTACTGAATCTTGATTCGGTTCCCATGATGGACATTTTTAAGCTGTAAGCAGCCTGTACATTATTTTACAGTATCTGAATTTCCTTGGATGGCTGTCATGCCCATGAGGAGTTTGGCACTACTGTATATTATTTTCTCGAGAATGCTTCGCATCTCGAAAATTAAAGCAAACAAGCCGAACATTTAATAATAAAATGGAAGTATGAAAAGGTCTCAATTCCTATTGAGCACAAGGTTTAAAAAACCTCTTTTACAAAACTTCATTGATATATCTTGGTTAAAACTGAATTTTTCTATAAAATTCAAACCTTGTATATATAGGTGCGAACGAGGCCTCACACTACTTTTAAATAATTGCACATTGATCCACACACACACACATACACACATATTCATATAACAATTTCTTTGAAAAGTGGCGGTCACCGTGGTAACACGGATGTCAGGGGGTGCCTAACACCTTCCCTCCGCATAATCAAGCCCCCGGACCCAAAATGAATCTCGGTTTCACAGACCCGTCTAGCAGTGTCAAATCACTGGGTCAATGTGCAAACCTTTTTCGGTTGCATTGGTGCAACCAGTTAAATACACCAACTAGCGACTCTTAAAGTCCAATCGTCGACATTATACATGTCGGACCTTTTTTACTTGTTTATTTCAAACAAATCTCACATTAACATGAGAACACCAAAGAACAAGTAACGAAAAGGGACACTCAAAAATCCCGATGTCGACAGGAACGATACCTTTTTAATTATTTTATTACTTGTTGACCATGTATACTTGCACGTATGTTTTGATTATGAAATCGATCAACAGTAGTAGGAGCATTAGTAAATCCAAAAGACTGACTAGGAATTCATAATGCTCGTACCGAGTTCTGAAAGCAGTTTTTGGAATGTCATCAGTTTTAATCTTTAACTGATGATATCCGAAATGAAGATCGATCTTTGAAAAGAATTTGGCTCCTTGCAACTAGTCAAACAAGTAATCAATACGAGGTAACGAGTACCTTTTTTTGATGGTGACATGATTCAACCCCAGATAATAAATACAAAGTCGCATACTTCCATCTTTCTTCTTTACGAATATAACAGGAGCACCCCAAGGAGACGTACTAGGATGAATGAAACTGGTGTTTAACAATTCCTACAGTTGGGTCTTTAACTCCTGAAGCTCAATAGGAGTCATTTGATATGGGCTTTGGAAATGGGTTTTGTACCTGGTTCATGGTCGATACAAAATTCAATTTCACGCTCCGGGGGTAGACCAGGAAGTTCTTCAGGTATAACGTCAGGAAATTTATTAACAATAGAAATATCATTCAAAAATGACGTATTTTTGTTTAAATCCGTGACATGAGCTAAGAAAGCTTGACATCCATTTTTCAATAAAGGAATAGCTTTATGGCTTGAGATGACAATGATTGACTTTAATGGTTTGGTTGCTTGAATTCGCATAATAGGTTGGTTAGGAATATGAAAGATAACAACTTTACGAAAATAATCAATTTTTGCATGATGAGTAGTTATCCAATCAATCCCTAAAATCACATCATATGCAAGTATTTTCAAAGAGATAAGATCGACAGGTAATGTACGGGTATCGATTTGAACCAAACAAGACTTATAAACAATGGATGTAATGAAGGTTTCTCCCAACGGAGTTTCACAAGATAAGTTAAAGTCTAATTTCTCAGGAGTTAAGTTTAAACGTTAAGCGCAAGTAGGAGAAATAAAAGAATGGGTAGAACTAGTATCAAATAAGGTATAGACTTCGCTAGAGTTTATGATTAGCTTACCCGTGATAACCTCGTTCGGATTCCTCACTTTTTGGGAGGTCACGATAAATGCTCTCCCTTGAACTACCGGCTTTGACTTCTTTGGGACGGCCTTTGATGCCTCCATCCCAGCTGAACTTGGCTTTACTGTATGACAAAATCGGGCTAGGTGACCTTCTCTTCCACAATTATACCATGTTTTTGACTATTGCGTACATTTTGGACTGATGTGTCCCTCCCCTCCACATTTATAGCATACGATCGGTGGTCGTTCTCCTTTCTTAACAACGACAGCTGGTGTTGACGTCTTTCCATCATTATTAAATCTTCTCTTCTTGAAATTTCCACCTCTATTATCTTGTCCAGAATTTTCACCAAAGTTGTTACCATTTCTGGCATGATGATTCCCTCCACGTTTGTTGTCAACGCTTCGATGACTGTTACCACTGGTATTATCAATTTGCTGGCCGCTCTCTCTTGGTTGGGTTGACTCATTATCGCGCTCCAATAACTGAGCCCTATTTATAACATCTGAATACAAACACAATTTGTGAGAAATGAGGTATTGACGTATTTCGGGTTTCAAACCTCGCAGAAACATTCACGCAGTCTCTCCTTATTATCAACCAAATGGGATGCAAACCGGGCCAACTCGGCAAACTTAGCCTTGTATTGCGATAGGGCTATATTATTTTTCTCTAGCTTGATGAACTCCACCTCCTTCAAGTGACGAATACTTTCGAGAAAGTACTTGTCATTGAACAGTTATTAGAACTTCTCCCAAGACATTTTGAGTGCGGTGGGCTGAGTACGTTTTACTGATTCCCACCAGTAATCTGCCTCTCTTCTAAACATAAAGTTGGAAAAGGGAACCTTTTGCTCCTCGGAGCATCGTAAGACATCAAATAACTTGGTGATCTTCTTTATCCACGTCATTGCCTTGAGTGGTTCTAGCTTTCCCAAAACTCCGGTGGTCCCATCTCCTTGAACTGCTTAGCGGTGACCATCTGTGAGTTGCCAGTGTTTCCACCTGCATTTTGGACAAGAGTATCTCTCGCCTGATTTTGCATGAATTACAGAAAGTCTCTAAACATTCCATCGTTCATCATTTGGTCGGTGTTGTTCACCTGAGGATTATTGCCTTCTTGATGCACATTATCCTGGTTATTGATCTGTTGTGACTCAACGGTCTCTTGTGCTCCATTGCTTATCTTAACATTCTCTGAGGCCATTTTTAAATACTGCCACAAAATAAAGGTTAATTGACATACCACATAATACCCATATATTCTGACCGACCAATCAGATAACAAATATGCTTAGGTAGGTCATACTAGCGAAGGAATTACCCGTCTCTCCCCTCCTAGTTCTAGTGTGACGCCCTCAAAATAGGTATACATAACCTATTCTGAGTTGTCAATACATGGTACAGAAACAACTACAACTTTATTATTACAACAGTAAAACTGTGAGTTTGAATACAAATATTATCTTCTAGACAATATCTATACTCAAATAAATCCTCATCACATTTATTGATACATTATTTTACAAAAATGGTGAGGACTACTAAATAATCCTTTCTAAAACCTTCATTCCATACCCAGACTGTACTCGCTATATTCTCGCCTCCGAGAAAAAATGGAACAAAAGGAAAAGGGTGAGCTCAACTAGCTCGGTAAAGAATATTATGACTAAGATAATATACAACAAATTATCGTTAGTCTTCAACAGGGAAAATATAATAGAATACAATAGACAACAAATTTTAAATCAATATTCGCAATGAAATAATAATTCATTAGAAGAGTTAAGTAGAGAATGCAAACTACTATCTTCTATGTATGAATTTAAAAGTTCATCGTCTATCTTTTATCCTCGTAACATCAATCAATATACATCTGGAATCAAATATTCATCTTTGCACCACAGCCAAAGATATTCATCGATTGGTCATGTTCATTAAAAAACACTGCTCATCTTTGCACTACGGGCCAAAGATATTCTTCAGAAATCATTCATCTTTGCACTCACGGGCCAAAGATATTCTTAAGAAATCATTCATCTTTGCACTACTAAAGCCAAAGATATTCCATAATATCATCATTTAAGACCGAGGATGATGAAAATATTTTTTTAAAGAAACGAATCCGGTGAAACAAAATGACAAGGATTAAGGATTAAGGATTCGTACTTGGTTTTATCCACGTCCAAAAAATACCCAAAAATAATCATAGTGGTGTAAAATTCAAGAATGATCAAAACATGGATACAATCGAGTTAGTATCCGAATAGATGTTTTAGACGAAAAGAAGAAATTTTATTTTTCTATTGAATAAGCACCAGATATCGTGAATAGTGTCAGATATCGTGAATAGGCCATACACGTGAATAGTAACTCAGACACCAAAAGATAGAAATTCCACAAAAACATCTTCACGCTTCATGAATAGTACTCGTGAATAGTAACTCGTGAATAAGAACTTCATGAATAGTAACTCGTGAATAGTAACTCGTGAATAGTAACCCATGAATAGTAACCCGACATGAAAAAGTTCCAAATTTGATAAAAACTTCAGATCAACATTTCAAAGATAATGATATTGAAGAAATAATATCATTACGAAAAAAATAATATCCCTTACCTCGAAAGATCAAGACTTCTAGCTAGAATAAGGGTATAGTCTTTGAAGGAACTTGCAGACCGCCTAGCAATACTCAAAGTATACTCAAAATACTCACAAGAATACGCCGATAATATATAGAGAAAACTTGGTTTCGTGTGATTTTCAATTCTAACCTAAGCACCCTATTTATAGGAAATTGCTTAGAACACCAAAGCAGTAAAATTTAATAAATTAATATATATATATATATATATATATATATATATATCAAATCACGCCAACCTTAGAATTCAGATCCTAGCATTTCCCACATGCCACCTTCTAGAAAAGTAAGAAAAAAACGTTTTCATAAAATAAATAATTAAAACTTTCAAAAAATCAATTATTTCGGAGCTTCGAAACTTTAATAATTCATAATAAATAGCCCTTTCATCAGAAAATTCGAATCTCGCGAGTTTTTATAGGAAATTCAATTCTCTACAACTTTGCAGAAGAAAGTTTTTCCAAATTCCAAATGAAAATTGACCGAAATCCACAAACGGTCGATTTTACAGGCTATAATCAAATTCGATCAATAAATGGGGTCCACCGACATGTTTAACATGTTTTAAACATTTATTGCAACAAAATACTCTTCCTCCTCGATATACTCATATATCCCACATTCGTTGTAAAATATCACCGTTAATATATTATTAAAATAATATATTTAAATGAATTATTTTATCGGAAAAAGATAAAATTTCAATTTTCAACAATTGTCACTATAAAATTTTCTCCATCTATATCCACATAAAATCAATATTTTTCTCATCATATGAATCAATAATTAATTATTCATAAATAATATTACTGTAATCACAATATTGACAACTGTGCAGGCGGTTCAGGGAAAGAGGGCTTTCAATAAGAATTTCTTCTTCTCTGGCGTATGCAATTAGGTGACCAAACCTCTCCTTAGAGCGAGAACTTTCTAGACATTGCCAATAATGTTATCTAATAATATTATTCAGATAATATGAATTATTGCTTCGATAATGAAAAATAATGTGTAATGACAATTATTGAAACAACAAAGAATATAAAATATCAACACAAAGAATTATTAACTCAATAAAATAATTGAACAAGTAATTCGTAACCATTATTGAGTAGTGCCTTCTTCACGTAAGAATTAATAATTAGTGCAATACCGTAGTAAATCGCTTTCAACAACGCGTATTAGTGTGTTTTAACCACCGGGTATTCCAACAAGATAATTGCAATGAAACAACTACGTAGTTATTTAAAAATAACTCATATTTGTCGTTTCTTCATCCAATCGCTTTTCAGTTATGGGGCCCACACATGGTCATTGGCCGTCGTCATACGAATATTCCCGACGAGCATTGAATATTCCACGACCAAACGAATATTCCCCAAGCGATAATGAATATTTTATAACCACTTGCTTATTTTGAAATATTTGCGTATTTAACCCTTAACTATCCACATTAATCAAATCAACCCTTACTATTTCAAAATAATAAATAAAGGAAATTCCTTTTTATTTAAAAATTTCGGGGTCTTACATCTAGTCTCACATCTCATCCAGGGATCATATCCCTAAGCTTTGTTAACAACTGTGAAGCCCCCAAAATAGGTATACATCACCCATCTTGAGTCGTCAAATACATGGTATAGAATTCAAATAGAAACTTAATTATACAACTGTCATGTAAAATACGACAAAACATAGCTAAGAGTTTAAACAGGAATATTATCGTCTAGAAAATATCCAAACTCAAATTCAATCCTCATAACATTTATTATCACACTAAATGGCGAGGACTACTAATGCAAACATCTGGACCGTCACTCCGTTCCCCGACTAGTCTCAGCTATATTCTCATTTCCTGAAAAGACCAATGAAAGAAAAGGGTGAGCTCAACTAGCCAGTAAGAAATATTATGACTAAGATAATGCAGAATAAATTATCGTCAGCCTTCAACAGTGTTAAACTTATAAAATATAACAAACATCAAGTTTAACTACAACGGAACAAACAATCCATTAGAAGAGTCAAGTAGAGCATGCTATCCAATATCTTCTATGATTTAAAAAGTTTATCATCAATTTTATCGCTGAGACTCAGCTTAATAAATAATCAACATAATCAAATCATCCCTGCACTATGGGCTAATGATATTCATTAGTATCATGACCACAAATTATCCATGCACTATGGGCCAAGGATATTCGTATTTTCACCAATGGTCATGATCATACCAACAATTGTCCATCAATGCACTACGGGCCACTGAGGACTTTTATCACATCATTTGTAACATTACAGGTCATGATTATACCGAATAATTCCTGGTCATAATCATACAAATCAACAGTCCATCTATGCACATAAGCCAACGATGACTTTTATCATAATATAAACATGAGGATGATGACAATGATATAAGAATTCAATTTAAAGAAAGCAAATGAGAATTTTTTTTAAGATTTATAATTTAATTTTTCTAAAATTCAATAATGTCCAAATTGTCAACATGATGCTCCTTTGTGTAGTAAAAGTTAAGAATAATATTGTATCAAAAATAATTTGGCAAAAAAAAAAATCAATTTTTGTCATGAATAGTGCCCCGGGTGAATAGTACTTCGGGAATAATACCCTGTGAATAGTACTTCGACATGAAAAAGTTAAAACATATCAAGAATGCTCAGAATAATATTTCCATGAAAAGATACTGGATGAAGCGCAAATTTCAAGGATATTCTACTAATTTTATGGAGTTTAGAAGTTAAAACTTAACAAAACGAGTGTAGAATTCAGAATTTGAAACGAAATAATATTACTTACATACTGCAGAGTATGAAAGAAAATATTATTTCATACGAATATTGAACAAAAATAATACCCCTTACCTTAAAAAGAAGAGTATTCGAACTGGTATAACGGGGATATTCTTGAAGAAAACTTTCACTATTTTCTACGCTCAAAGCTTCTTAAAACTCTAAAGAAATACGCACAATATTATAGAAGATGAATTCTCTGATTCTGATGTGATTTTCAATTCTAAACTAAGCATCCTATTTATAGGAGAATAGAAGGGGTACTGTTTAAGATATTCCCGGATGCAATAGTTTTAAAATTCACGGAGGCCTTACGAACATCACGGACAACTGAAAAATCCAAGCAATCATCAAGTAAAAAACAAAACAATATATATATATAAACATGTTAGTTTGAAAAACATCCACCACCCGTGACAAATTTTTCTCCTCTCCCCCAAAGTCATAAACATATGTGCCCCACCCTATAATTTTTCCAACATGTGGGCCCCACCATATATATATATATATAAATACTGAATAACTTTCTGCCGATTATTTAGAAAAATGGGTAAATGGGGGTAAAAAATAATACGCCAAAATTTACAACAAATACTTCATAAAAAATCTCCTCAATATTTTAACAACATTTATTCATTATTATTATAACTCGTAATATTAACAACCAGATTGTTCCCAAGAAAGAGGGGACTTTCCGATAAGGATTTCTCCCTATTGGCGCGTAATTAGGTGACCAAACCCCTTTCATGACGTAACTTTCTAGACATTGTTAATTATACAAATAATAATATGAATAATCGGTCATCTCAATTATTGATTTAATAATATAAAATATTATAACAATAATTGAATCAAATAACGTGATATACTATGCAACAATTATTCAGTAGTAATAATTGAACAAAATTGAGTGACTTCTCACGTAAGCATCAATAATCAATACCATGTGTGCTACTATGCAACCACGCCAGACATCGCATTTCTTTTACCACGTGTATTTCAACAATTTAATGGTAAAACTTTCGCCGTTATTTTTATAAAAAGATATTTCATCATTTTCTCATTCGCAATAATTCCATTTGTGGGGTCCACCAATGATTGCGGCCATCGTATTTAATATTCCCCACCAATCGAATATTTTATACCAACTTGCTTACTTTGCAAAATTTATAAATATTACCCACAACTATAACAATATATTAAATTCACACCATAATATTCAAAAATATAGTTAGAGAAAAAATTCATCTTTATTCATAAAAGTTGGGGTCTTACAATGAGCCCCCCCCATTTTTTTTTTTTTTTTTTTAATAATGGACCTCATTAAATGACATGCATACACTTTACTTTATGTACCTTAGCTCATCTTTTTGAGTACAAAAAATTATACTTTACTCATCCTTTTAAGGATGCAAGAAGTAAGAGTTTAGCTCAATTCTTAGTGACAAAGTATACATTGTTTCTTTAATAGTAAATATGTTATAAAATTTTGTGATAAGCATAACTTTTAGAGCTGTTGAGTTAGCTTTAGGGAATACCGAAATTTATGACTAATAAGATAGAAAAATCATAAAGAAAAAAAACTTTTGGGATATTTAGTCACCAAACTTAGACTGCTGATTTGTGTCAGCACTAACTAAAATTTTGTGTAAAACTTAACCTTTTGAGCTATTGAGTCACCTTTTGGAAATATCAAAATGTAACGCCCGAGAAAATTTGATTTTTATATGAATTAAATTTTTATTTGATTATGTGAATTAAATGAATTTAATTGATTATTTATGTGAGTAAGCTGTATGAAGGTCGTTCTATGACCTAGAATGTGCGGATGTGGTTGAGATTTTGGCTATGTGCTAGAATTAATTGTTTTCAATTTCCATGACGAAAATAAAAGTTTTCCAAGAAATTTTCGTAAAAACATTATTCATCCGTTTCTGCTCGGGAATTGTAACATCCCCAAATCCAAGTCCCAAATCACCACGGACCTGGTATACGAATTCTATAACTATTGCGGAAGATATAAACATAAATTTTTTATACATTAAACATTACACACTCTTCCCAAGTTCGAGAACCTTCACATAAAACCTGAATCAATATCCTATCTAACATACAAAGTTATCATCATACAATACTGATACAAATCTAGCTGCACACGTAAACTAAAACTAGAACTGTCTTTGACTTTTCCTTGTATCCGACGTATTCGCCTTAATCTGCAATGTTTATCATGATATAACAAGGGTGAGCAACAGGTTTGCCCAACAAGTATAAGTTTATTTGAGGATATATCATGATTGAAAGCATTTGAATAATAAGTTGGCTATAATTCAACAATATAGTTGTGAATTAGCACGAACAAACTTGCATAGCTGAAGAACATTTAACATGAACATATCAATTGTATTTGGACCGACTGGTAATGAAGGTGACCAGTCTTTCATACATGATTAATACATGCAATATGTACAGAGTACAATTTAATAATTCTTAGACATGGCAATCAACAGTGATTAACCATAAGTATATTTGAATGAAACAACTCGAGATCGAGTTAAGGAAAAAACACGCATTGTTCTACGATTACTATTACGCAATTTATTAAGCTTTTTCTGAAGACCTAATATATAAATAATATCGATATACAAATTAGAATAATATCATCACAGTAGTTAAAATAACCTAAACACATTATCACATAATCATATCTGTATATAACACACATAAGACTTAACCTCAAGTCAAACTTTTACAGTCTAAATCGAGTTCTGCACAATTCTAACATCCCAATGGCTTAGTCGGACTATTATCGAGTTTAAGTTCAATTAAACTCTGCCTAAACACTTAACACTTAACTTAGATAATTTTATTATCAGTCAAAAATATTTTTCATAGGCTCGTAATAATTTTCAAGTAATTATTACCATTTATCATAATTTTTCAATCACTTATATCGTATTTATATAATATAAATCCCAAATTATTCTCTTATCATTAATATTTATTTAATATTAAATATTAATAAAAAAACCTAACATAATATTATAATATATTTATAATATCACAAAGTATTTTTAATACTTTAAAATCATATTTATATGATTTTTAAACCATTAAATTCATTATCCGATAATTGCTATTAATATTAAAATATTAATATTTTCATGATAAAATATCAAAAGTTATATTTTATAACTCAAAATATTTTCTAACCCTTAAATGATTTTTATATGATTTTTAAAACATAAATTCTAATTTTTCATAATTTATTTAATATATTCATTAAATAAATCCATTACCATTAATATTAATATATTAATGAAATTCATCATAAAATATCAAAAGTTATTTAAAATAACTTAAAATATTTTCTTATACCATAATATAACTTTTCATGATTTTTCTAACATTAAAATTATTTTTAAATAATTTATTTAATATTATAATTAAATAAATTAAACCATTTATATTCCAAAAATATTAAATATTATGAAATATACTCTAAATAATTAAAAACTAATTTTCAGACTTTAAAATAATTTTTAGGAATTTATTATGTATTTTTCATAATTTAAAACTAATTTTCTCTAATTTTAAAATAAAATAATTAATTTTCTAAATAAACTGTCGCTAATAGAGGCTTTAGGCGACAAATCTGTCGCTAATGGTGTTCTTGACCTAAACCCAGAAATTCTTGTTAGTTTGCAGGGTGGGTGGTTTGACCATCATTTGATCTTAGCTTTTAGTGTTTTCTGGGCAGTCTAGGGCATTATTATTGTAGTATTTATGTAATAATACACTTACAAGCAAACATCACGGCTAAACAACATCAGATCAGTGAGTTATTAGCCCCCAAAAAGTCTGACAACGCTGTTCTTCATTTCTGGGTTTTCCAGAAAATGAAGAACAGACGAAGGTGCTATATTTATATCATTATAACTGGCAATACATATCTTATTGGTGTGATTTAAAGATTCACACTTGTAGTTGAGATGTCAAAGAACATCTTTATACAATCAGATTAGTCTAACAACAACAACAAATGAAGCTTTTATCCAGTCAAACTACCTTTCAGGAATGCGTTCTTGAACAATCTGGGTTTTTTAGATTGTTCATCTGGCTGATGGTCAACTATAGTTTGACCAGCCACAACTTTAATTCTGATGCTAATCTAAGTGTTGTAAAGGCAGGGATCAATAGTTCATATGTCAGACTACAACAACATACCAACAACATGACCAAATCACTTAACATAAGCAAGATCCATGGTCTGCAAAATGGTTGTCAGACCAAACTGGATTTTTGGGTTTTCTAGAAACATTTTGGTCATGGTCAGTCAACTGACTTTGACCACTTATAACATGAAATCTAGATGTGATCTGACCCTTTTTCCAATTTCAAAACAAAGCCTACATAGCAAAGAATAGATCCATAACATAAAACACCATAAACATTTAGCACATACGAATCTAAAGGCACTGACATATTACTGTCAGGCCACTTTCCAACTTTTTCCCAGATTTCTAAAAACTTCAGAATCGTTCATCTAGATTTTATAGATCCTTGATCTAACAACCTAGATCACTTATTAACACCCTCTAACACAACTTTAAACAACAAATCATAACATTAACAAAAATCATTAAGGATTTCCAAAAACTAGGGTTTATACCTCTTTTAGGCTAAAATCTTGAATCTGATCCTTGGTTGCTGATCAAGGCTTTCTAAGATTTGATATTGGCTTATCTTATCCCACTCTCACACTCTAAATTTTCGGATTTAGAGAGAGAGAGAGAGAGAGAGAGAGAAGAGCTCAGGCAAGAATGAGAAATAAAGTAGGCATTTCTCTCTCTCCAATCTTTATATACAATGCAATGTATATGGCTGAGGAAATGTCTGATGGCTGTGATATTTTAGCACATGGAGTGGTTGGAGTGGGTGACCAACTCAATATATAACAAAATTTACAAGCAACCAAATAAAGAATGTGACAAAAGGGCATTTTAGTCTTTTTGCATACAATTTTAATGGCAAAATTGATATTTGATCCAACCCTTAGGGTTAAAACCTAAGGTTTCCATAAATCAATTTTCTAGGATTTCCATATTAGGGTTTTCAAAATAGAAAAAATATTATTTTTAAATTATAATTAGGATTCTCTAATTATACTAAGATTTCCTAATCATAATTTCAATCTTGCTAATTAGGATTAAATTTTCCTAATTAAAATTGCTAATTTAGGAATTAAGTCCATAGTTGTACCTTAGGGTTTCTAACGAAACAATTAGGGTTTCCAACATTAAAACTAGGATTTTCTAATTAATAGAATTTCTAATTAATCAAATAGGCTTACCCCTAATTAGATTGGTGATTAATACACAAAAACCTTATACCTTGCATTTAAATCCCCAAATTAGGGTTTTCATATACCGAATTAGGGTTTCGGATTCTCGAAACTGAAATTAGTGTTTTTAGAACCGGTTTCTAGGGTTTCTTATCAGTCATTAAGGTTTTCTAATTGAACGTCGATATTCGACAATAATATTAGGGTTTGACACTGATAAAATTTATCTGGTCAACCCTTGACCCTTAACCACATTCTAAACATATATAATACTATATCCACAAAACGTAGAATAATTCACCAAAATCCTTCACAGAATTTTGAAATCCTCAAAATTCCTTCACAGAAATATCAAATCCATACACTTATTTTCTGTCTAGGTTTATTATTTGACCTTACTTCAATCTTTTAAGATTGTAATAAATTGTCTAAATTCTCAGGTTGTCACATTCACCCCTTCTTCTAAGACTTTCGTCCCCGAAATTCACCTTACACCTTACACCATACTGCTTACACCATTCATACAAATCATCACATGCTACCCAATACACCACTCACAAGAGTAAAAATTTTCAAATGGTGCTGAGGAGTTATATAGACTATTGTCTGTTATTTTCGCAAAGGTTATATAGAAATTCATCTGTAAACCATCATAACTTACGGACATAGTGGGTAATTAATCAAGTATGGCCTGTACTTATTAAGTACTGCTAGTCTGATCTGTTTCTCATCACTGTCATAGGCACAAAAATTTTACCTCAGTCTTATTGGATTCAGCACCAAAATAATTTGGTTCGGGAATTTTTTTTTTCCAATGAACACTTAGAGTTTTCATAAACATTAGTCTAGCTGAATCGAATAGCGTAGATTCATTTTAATAATTAATTTAATCTAATTATTTAGGTATAGCCAAACCCCGTTGGCAAATTAAAATTTTGAAAATATTTGTGAAAATGACGTCATGATGCCGTACTGTATTAACAGTCCGTTTTAGGATGCCGTCATTGTATGACTTTGTCATAACACATCATACAATAGTGGAACAATGATTTTTAGATCGAATTCACACTAAGTATTCCTATATTTATAACTCTATCAACTTTTTATCATCTCTGCACCATGTTACATGGTACATGAGTGATAAATAAAAATATACATACAATTACGTGTGGAGTCTCAACCCTTCATACATACATTTCATTGCGTAACTCTCAACCCTTCATACAAACATACATTTCTAGTGACTATTACGCATCGTCTCAGCCCTTCATACATACATTTCTACACAGCAATGTCCCACAAGAGCCAAGGAGTTCCGATCCCGAGTGACTATTACGCGTGGCAGTACATCGGATAAAATTTGAAGCTTAAAGACCATGGGCATGGTCCCCTCTTCCTGACTTCGTACAACCTCTAATCCTATGTCATTGCGTAACTCTCGACAAAAGCGGTCCGAAAAAGGTCTTGTACACCTCGTTCGGATGCTCAGATTGAAGTTCTGCAAAGTTCGAGCGGACATCACAGTGCACGAGTGCACGCACTTCGAGATGGCGGGACCATGAGCCCGGGGGCATCTTGGATGTACCACAGTGCATGCTGCGGGTCATTGCAGTAGTACCTAGGCCACCTGACTCTATAAATATAGAGCTTGTGGTTGCCATTTGTAAGAAAAAAGAGGCGAGGAAGCCCTATCCAATTTGCACTGTACACACCCCATATTGAGTGCTTTCTCATTTTAAACACCTGTTAGCTCACATATAGCTATATTTTACTGGCGGGATCTGAGTGTTAATCCATCTAGAGTCATAGAAGCCTTCCTTGGTAGCCCATTGTAAGCCTTCTCACACTCTATAAAGTCTTTCTCTTCATCTTTGCACACACTATTCTTCACATTGAGAGTCGTGGTATTTATGTGCGTATCCAGGACTTGATGCGTGGTTTTCATTTCGTTTGTATATATATACTTATATATGTATATATTTATATATGGACTAACATTATCGAGTTATGCCTCGATTGAGTTTAGACTTATGTCTGGAGCGTTTACTTGTTTATATATATATATATATATACACACACTTATATATGAATTGTTGTCGGATTATATCTGATGAGCCTGGATTTTACATAGGAGTGTTTACTTATATATATATATATATATATATATATATATATATATATATATATATATATATACAAGCGATATATGGATATAAAATTGAGCTCATCAATGAAGTTCGACAAATTCATATATATATATATATATATATATATATATATATATATATATATATATATATATATATATTTAAGTTTAATTATGGCCTTTTTTTGCGCTTTTATTTATATTTCGTCACTTTGGAGTTTACTTAAGTGGCGGTTGATCGCTTTTTACTACTTTTTTACATTTAGTCCTTTGGAGTTTACTTACGTGCGGTTGATCACATTTATTGCTTTATTTACATTTTTGATCCCCATGGAGGTGCTTCGTGGTGGTTGATCATGTCTATATATATATATATATATATATATATTTACAACTTTATATATATAATCGCTTATGACTTTTCATATAAATCATGGCATCATGTGAGCCTAGGAATCATGTGATCACAGATTCAGTCTACTAAATCTAAATTCGGTTCCCATGATGGACATTTTCAGCTGTAAGCAGCTTGAAAATTATTCACGGTGTTTGAATTTCTTTACATGGCTTTCATGCCCATGAGGAGTTTGGCACTGCTATATATTATTTTCTCGAAGATTCTTCGCATCTCGAAAATAAAAGCAAACAAGCCGAACAATTAATAATAAAATAGAAGTATGAAAAGGTCTCAATTACTATTGAGCACAGGGTTTGAAAAACCTCTATTCCAAAACTTCACTGCTATATCATGTTTAAAACTGAATTTTTATATAAATTCAAACCCTTTGCATATAGGTGCGAATGAGTCCTCGTACTACTTCCAAATAAATTGCACATTGATCCACACACACACACACACAGACACATTCATATAACAGTTTCTTGAAAAGTGGCGGTCACCGTGGCAACACGGATGTCGGGGGGTGCCTAACACCTTCCCTCTGCATAATCAAGCCCCCGAACCTAAATGAATCTCGGTTTCACAGACCCGTCTAGCAGTGTCACATCACTGGGTCAATGTGCAAACCTTTTCTCAGTTGCGTTGGTGCAACCAGTTAAAAACACCAACTGGCGACTCTTACAGTCAAATCGTCGATATTATACATGTCGGACCTTTTTCACTTATTTTTTCAAACAAATCTCACATATCATGAGAACACCAAAGAACAAGTAATGAAAAGGGACAAATGAAAATCCCGATGTCGACAGGTGGCGACTCTGCTGGGGACACCAGTAAGAGGGCTTAAGCCACTACTACAAGCTTTTCAAAACTGTTATATGCTTGTGTGTGAATGTTGCATTTACATTTATGATGAATGTGTACGAATGCATTTTACTTACTGCACTGCAAAATATCTATATGTGATATTAATGCTTCGCACATGTTATCATTTTCATAAACGGTGATACACGTTGTATGTGAATATATGTTGTGTGGTTCCTCCACTAGGAGGCTATCTTGTCGGTGTTTGATTACTGGACTCGTAGGGAGACTAATTCCAACGAGGCTCGGGAAAGGCACCACCCAGATTTGCTCTAGTTAAAAGACTGGATTAACTTCCCGTCAAGTAGATTGCGATGATCTGGGAACCTTCATGCCAAAAAGCCGCGAGAGTAACCCTAAGATAGGTCAACCTCTGATAAACCAAACATAGAGGAAAGTCTCTTCATAATTTCCATTTTTAATTACTTTTAAAAGCATTTACTTATAATTTTATTCCATGTTCATCTTCATGTAATGGAAAATATGAAGAATATTTGTGCATACATGACATGCTATCAAATGGCACCCGTTTTTGCAGGATAATATTCCTAAAATGGACACATTATGATAGCATGTAAACATTTATATTATCCCTAAGACTAAACTACATAATTTTTTGTAGGGAAACAATTGTGCCTGTTACTCACTCAAAATCCAAAAAGGCAATGAGCCTGCAACCAATCATGTCTTCTTCTGACCAGTCTAATCTCGTTTCTCGAGAAGAATTTGACGGATTAAGTAAACAAATTACAAATTTAGTTATTCTGCTGAAAGAATTGCATCAGTCTACTCAGGGTACAAAGATGCCTACACATACAAAATTCTCTACACAAGGAGGAACACAAGGTTTGGATAAAAAAAATCCAGAACCTCAGTTGGATACAACCAACAAAGACCCTAAAAACACCCATCTCAAAGGAGATCCAGACATCAGTGATATCAGGAAGAAGGTCCTTCAAATGGAAGAAACTATCCGTTCTCTTAAAGGGATTAGAACACACGGGAGTGTTTTATATGCTGACCTTTGCATATTCCCTGGTGTTCATTATCCAGAGAAATTCAAAACCCCTGATTTTGAAAAGTATGACGGATTAGTGGATCCTTCCACACATTTGAAGGTGTTCATTGGAGAACTTGGATCTTATGCGGAAAACGAGAAGCTCAGAATGCAGCTATTCCAGAACAGTCTAACTGGAGAAGCCCGTTCATGGTATACCAGATTAGACAAATCAAAGTTCCATAGCTGGGAAGAGCTAGCTCACGCCTTCCTCACTTAATACAACTTTCAATCTCAGATGGCTCCTGACCGGTACCAGATTACCAAGGTCAAGAAATAGTCTAACGAGTCTTTGCACACACTATTCTTCACATTGAGAGTCGTGTTGCATGCGTATGCCCGAACTTCGGTCCGTGGTTTTCATTTCTGTCTGTATATATATACTTATATATGTATATATTTATATATGGACTAACATTATCGAAGTTATGCCTCGATTGAGCCTGAACTTATGTCTCGAGCGTTTACTTGCTTTATATATATATATATATATATATATATATATATATATATATAGCGACAAATCGCTGAAATGATAAACCGAGCCGGGATTGAGAAACATCATGTGCGTTTACCGCTTATATATATATATTTACATTTCTGTCAGGCCTGAAGTTTACTTTGTTTTTCTCTCTGTCTATCACCACTCTCAAGGGTATTTTGATTTCTTCTAAGGTAGCCATTATATCTATTAAGAAGTAACAAACAAGGAAAATGGTCGAGATAAATAAATAAATCAAATACAAAATTCTAAGAGGAAACTTGATTTCTTCTTTAATTGTATCCACTGCAACTATGGTTAAGTAAAGATCACCTATCAGAATAAGATATATATAAGATTTATTGTGCGGAAATGAAGAGTCAATTCTATTTGAACATTTAATGACCACATTGTCTATTTAAATCGGAGAGCTGAAAGATTTGTTGGCATATAAGTATGTAAATAATTGTTAAGAGGGAGTAGGAAATGAAGAGACAGATGCTTATGAACATATATTTAAGGTCCAGATATAAATGAGTAGAGAACGATGTACTGGACAGACCCACCATGAGAATTCTATATGGAGCATTATGCGAAGTGTCATTAGCAATTCTCATGGTGAAAATGATGTAATGGTCCTCCGACCTGAAATCACTATATTACTACACGAAAATTTATGTACTTTGATATCATCAAATATCACCTTTAATAGGGTGGACTATAAAGGTGATTATTGGGTATATCATGAATCGTGTGAGGAATATGAGTGATCTAGATGGAGTTTAACCTTCCTATATTTTAGGGGTGATATCTATAGGCCTCTTGATTGAGTAGGACTATGAAATGCATGGCCATGCTCAAATAGTGATTTGTTTCATATAGTCTACTCATTGATCAAGAAAACTCAGATTAAATTATGAAGAGTATGACACATTCCATGACTCGAGTTTAATCTAGGATATTAAGGTTAAAAGGATTAAATTATATTGAAACATTGGTCACGTAAAAGGTCAGATCGAATCATCGATCTTATTATTACTTGGGTAGCAGTGATGCATTACTAGATGTCGCTCACTGTTTATAATTTTATAATATGATTTTAAAATTATTGCCAACGTAATAATAACCTATATGGGTCACACACATAGAACGTAATTTAAAAGGGAATTAATTTAAATTTTAAGGATTTAAATATATTAATATGATTAATAGTATTTAAATCACGAATTTAAATTAAAAGGATAATTATATATAGGTATATTAATTAAGTAAGACTTAATTAAGATATACATATATAAATTCAGATTTTATTAAATTAGGTTTTGAATAATTTCTTTTAATCGCTATATATATGATATGTAGCAACCATTTTAGGATTTATTCATTAACCAAAACCCTAGCCGCTCTTAGAGAGAGACTAGAGAGAAAACAGTTTCGAAAAATCCCCATCCTTAGTGGCTAGTACCGCGGTTCCTTCTTTTGCAGATTGTATAACGATTCGCGGAGCGTTCGTGTGGATATCGTAGAGACGCAGTCAATTCGAATTGTGTTGGAGATTCGACCACATCGTTTTGAGCTTTCTTAATCGGTATATTTTCTAACCACTGAATTAATTGTTTTTCGCATGGATCATGTTTAGGGTTTTGATTTTGCCTTAAATTGTTCTATTTTTGCTGTGCGTTTCTGTGTCGAAACCCTTCATAACCTGTCTGTGCGATCTATCACATGCATGGTGAATTCTTCAGTTATTCTATTCTTTATTATTCTGTTGGAATAACCTGTCTATGTGGATTACCACATGCATGGTGAATGATCCTTTGTATTCATTCCTTATTAAATTGTGGAAATGATCTGTTTACGTGGATTATGATGAAAGTCATAATAAAAGTATTTGACTGATGAAAATCATGGGTATATGTAGTATTAGTAAGTGTTATGAAAAGTTATGTTGGTATTATGTGTAAACATGAAAGTTTCTTAGAAATCACAAAGGGTTGAAAATAAGATTTTGGTGAAAATGGAATATGAAATTCAATTGACCATATCTCCTATTATATTTTGTATTTTTGAGCATGGTCATCTTCTAGAGTTAGATCTATGAGATTTCTAACTTATCCAAGTGGAATCACAGGAAAAGGTGTTGTAGATTTTCGTGTGGACTGATTTTAGCAAAGGAGTCAAAAACTGCAAAACACCAAAAAGGATATCGCCTAAAAAGTTTAAAAAGGGCATTTCAGCCACTTAATTTGTGAAAAAATTCGCCTTTTGGGACATGAAAATATATGGTATAAAGTACCTCTGTCCAAAAAATGAGGTCATTCCAACTTAAAATGAGCAAGTTATGACCATTTCAATATTTAGTTTTTTTGACAAAAACGCTTATAACCTGAAAGTTCTATAACTTCGATGACCATGAAATTTAAACTGGAAGATCACGTTAACATGTGTAAGATCCTGCCAAGATTTGAAAATTTCTGGAGTTAAACTTGAGGTAGCTAATTTCTTAAGGTATTAATTAGAAATTGATTTATGAAAAATAGTAAATGAATTTTAAAAATTCCGAGAAAAATATATGTTCAATATGGGACTATATTCTGCTAAATCCCAGAAAAGAAATATTTTTGGGACTGATTTGATATTTTTCATGAAAATGCACTAGTTATGAGTATATGAGTTAAATATGTTATGTGAAGCCGAAAATTGGTAAATAGGATTTTATGGTTTGGGAATCCTATATAGGGTGTATGCAGATTTTTGATAAGAAATTTGATCATTGGTGATGAAATCTTATGAGTATGACATTTTTGAATGATTAAATGCATTATTTGGTAAACAATTAAAATAAATTGTTTACAAGTTTAAGAAATAATTAAAATATTGTTATAATATTAAGGATATTAGAAAATGAGATTATTAAGTGATTGATAACATTGGGATATTCTTGAACCCTGGATAATTTATATTATAAATGTTTTATATTTATCCTTTATCTCATTTGATTGATTCTTTATATCGTTGTCATGATTCTCATGCTTATATTGTGTTGAAAGTCATCTGTGACTTACGTGCATAGATGGACTTGGTATGATTATGACCAGGGATTATTAGGTATAATCATGACCGTAATGTTATAAATGATGTGGTAAAAGTCATATTTGGCCCGTAGTGCATAGATGGACTTGGTATGATTATGTCCAGGGATTATTCGGTATGATTATGACCGTAATTGAAAACACGAATATCCTTGGCCCGTAGTGCATGGGTAATTCGTGGTTGTGATACTATTGTCGAGTCTCAAAGATTATGGTTTTTCTGATTGTATATCTTTGGCCAGTAAAAAAAAAAATAAACTGTTGGTTATTGGTTATACAGTTGTATATCTTTAGTCGTAGTGTAAAGATGAATTTATTAGTATGATTATGAGCAGGAATTGTGATTTGGTATAACCATGATTTTTGATGTTTCAGGTAAAGATAGGTGATGAAAATTATCTTTATCCTAGGTGCAAAAAGGAATTTAGAATCACAATTATGATTATGAGTTATTCATATGATTGTGGATAGGAATTGTTGATTGATATTATAAGGATAAAACATTATTGGTGGACTTTTAACATGGAGAAGATAATAGACCTGATGGTATATTTGACTTTTTTAATGGATTGCTCGTTCCGCTGCAACTATGGTTGAAAAGTTTTATCATCTACCATATGTTCTAAATATCTGATTTATTATTGACGAATGCTATTGATAATTTAATTATCTTTAGTTATGATATTCTTTATTGGGCTAGTTGTGCTCACCCTTTTGCTTCACAATTCCTTTCAGATAATAAGAGTGTCGCTGGGTCGAGCTGGGATAACAGGGGAATAGAATGGTGGTCTATAACTGTTGAGATTCTCCCTAAATAGTATGGAAATAATTTTATTGAGAACTTTAGATAAGTGTGTCGTATTGTATACATCATTTGATATTTAATTTTGGTGAACCAAATATGGTAAGGTGAACCCAACGTTGGAAGGGTGTTTTGTCATTATCATACAAGATGTCTAATGACATACAACCTCGTGTTATCATAAGACAGGGTTGTGCTCATTCACTTGCTGAGTATATCTACGAGCACTACCTATATGATCTTAGAGTTTATTTGAAATATAATTTTCACTTAGAGATAGTGGAGATAGTTATATGTCAAGAGAAGACTCACCATTGGAAAAAAGATGATAGTAATCTTCTCGTTTTTCTTTGGGGTCTATTGGGTCAACCAAGTATAATTCTGTGGACATATGATATCTATCATAACCTAGACGCATGGCCTCCCATATACGAAGGTTTCCTTGAGCACTTCCCAAAGATTTTAATTTCTAAAATAATTTTTGACTGTACTTTTATGTAAAGTACCATTGTAAGGTTGTGGTCGAGGCACCATGAGAGTTACATACATTTGTATTAAAACTCACAGTTTAACTGTGGTCGTATTCTTTACAACAGTTCAACAGTTGTATAAATGAAGTTTGTAATTGATTTTTATAGTGTGATATCTGGCGACTCAGAATGGGTGATGTATACCTATTTTGGGGGCGTCACATTTGGTATCAAAGCTTAGGGATATGGTCGCTGGCGGAGATATGAGTTTAGAACTAGGAGGGGAGAGACGAGTAATATACTTCGCTAGTGTGTGACTTACCTAAGCTGAAATTGTTTACTTGATAAGTTGACAAATTATGATATGTCAATTAACCTTATTTTGAAGTATATTCTAGAAGGATATCTGAAACACAGGAAATGAGCAATGGGAAAATCATGATACAGACAAAATAACCGGGAAGGTACAATCCAAAAAGAAAGCAAGGTATTCTCATCTCTTCGAAATACCAGGTACGTATGTAAATTTCGAGGGCGAAATTTCATAAGGAGGGGAGATTGTGAGACCCCGAATTTTATGAAATAAAAGTATTCAATTTGTATATTTTGGTAAATAGTTAAATTGATAAAAGTTTAAAGTTAAGGGTGACATTTGAAATTTTTTCAAAATAAGCAAGTTGTCATAAAATAATCGATGGTAAAATACGCGTGGTTGCATAGTAGCACACTGTATTGATTATTAATGCTTACGTGAGAAGTCACCCAGTTTGATTCAATTATTGTCGATATTTTATATATTATTAATTCAATAATTGAGATAACTGAGTTATTAATATTATTATTAGCAATATTAACGATGTCAGAAGTTCGCAAGGAGAGATTTGGTCACCTAATCACGGCTACCAAATAGGAGAAATCCTTATTGGAAAGTCCCTCTTTCCGGGAATGACCGGTCGATTAATAGTGTGAATTATAATAATAATGATGAAGTTTTGTTTTATTAGTATTATTAATGTAATAAACAGGAAAAGCTTTTTATATAAAATAGAATACTTTTATAAAGTTATTCGTTTTATTAGACTATAAATATAATATATTATATTCTATTATGCATAGTATTTTGCATAGTAAAATCTTTTTATATAAAACAAAATACTTTTATAATGTTATTCATTTTATTAGATTATAAATAGAATATATTATATTTTATTTAAAAGATTTTGTTTTATTAGAATATTTTATAGTAAACCAATCTGGACCGTCTCGCTTAAAAGTAAATTAACTGGATCGTTCAGAATTGAATTACAATCAAAGGTCCATTCTCCTATAAATAGAAGCTCATTCCTTCATTATTTCTTACGAATTCAATTGAAACTAGAGAGAGAAACTATAGAGAGAAAGAAGAAAAGTATTCTGCTACTTCATTACTCCTATATCCAGTTTATTTTAAGGTAAGGGATACTATTATTATAGTAAGGGGTATTATTTCTTTCGTATTCATGAAGAGAACTTCTGTTATTCCATTCTTTATTATTCTGTTGGAATAATCTGTATACGCGGATTACCCTATACATGGTGAAATTCTTCTATTATTCCATTCCTTATTATTTTATTGGAATAACCTGTCTATGCGAAGTACTGCATACATGGTGAAATTCTTCTATTATTCCATTCTTTATTATTCGTCGAGAATATCTCATGTAATGCGTTACGCATAACTTTGGTTCCATTATTTATTATTCATTTGGAATATCCCGTCGGTAATAATTACGCTGACCTGGTTTCGCTTCTTTATTATTCTATTGAGAATAACACATGCATGCGATCTATCGCATGCATGGTGAATTCTTGATTATTCCATTCTTTTATTACATTGGAATAACTGCATCATGTGGATTACCACATGCACATGGTGAATGATCCTTTGTATTCATTTCTTATTAAATTATGGAAATGATCTGTTTATGTGGATTATGATGAAAGTCATAATAAAAGCATTTGACTGATAAAAATCTTGGGTATATGTAGTATTAGTAAGTGTTATGATATGTTATGTTGGTTATTATGTGAAAACATGAAAGTTTCTTAGAAATCACAAAGGGTTGAAAATCAGATTTTGGTGAAAATGTAATATGAAATTCAATTGACCACATCTCCTATTATATTTCGAATTCTTGAGTGTGGTCAAGTTCTAGAGTTAGATCTATGAGTTTTTTAACTTATCCAAGTGGAATCACTGGAAAAGGTGTTGTAGATTTTCGTGTGGACTGATTTTAGCAAAGGAGTCAAAAACTGCAAAATACTAAAAAGGCTACTGCCCAAAAGTTTATAAGGGTTGTTTCGGCCACTTAATTTGTGAGAAAAATTCCGACCTTTTGGGACATGAAAATATATGGTATAAAGTACCTCCTGTCCAAAAATGAGCTCATTCTGACTTAAAATGAGCATGTTATGACCATTTCAATATTTAGGTTTTTTCGACAAAAAATGCTATAACCGGAGTTCTATAACTTCGATGACCATGGAATTTAAACTGAAAGATCACGTTAACATGTGTAAGATCCTGCCAAGAGTTGAGAATTTTTGGAGTTAAACTTGAGGTAGCTAATTTCTTAAGGAATTAATTAGAAATTGATTTATGAAAAATAGTAAATGAATTTTAAAAATTTAGAGAAAAATATATGTTCAATATGGGACTATATATTCGCTAAATCCTTAAAAGAAATATTTTTGGGACTGATTTGGTATTTTTCATGAAAATGCACTAGTTATGAGTATATGAGTTAAATATGTTATGTGATGTCGAAAATTGGTAAATAGGATTTTATGGCTTGGGAATCCTATATAGGGTGTATGCAGATTTTTGATAAGGAATTTGATCATTGGTGATGAAATCTTATGAGTATGGCATTTTTGAATGATTAAATGCATTATTTGGTAAACAATTAAAATAAATTGTTTATAAGTTTAAGAAATAATTAAAATATTGTTATAATATTAATGATATTAGATTATGAGATTATTAAGTGATTGATAACATTGGGATATTCTTGAACCCTGGATAATTAATATTATAAATGTTTAATATTTATCCTTTATCTCATTTGATTGATTCTTTATATCGTTGTCATTATTCTCATGCTTATATTGTGTTGAAAGTCATCTGTGACTTACGTATATAAATGGACTTGGTATGATTATGACCAATGATTATTTTGGTATAATCATGACAGTAATGTTACAAATGATGTGGTAAAAGTTATCTTTGGCCCGTAGTGCATAGATGGACTTGGTATGATTATGTCCGGGGATTATTCGGTATAATCATGACCGTAATTGAAAACATGAATATCCTTGGCCCGTAGTGCATGGATAATTCGTTGTCGTGATACTATTAAGCTGAGTCTTAGCATTATTGGTTTTACAGTTGTTTATCTTTGGCCTGTAGTGCAAAGATGAACTGTTGGTTATTGGTTATACAATTGTGAATCTCTGCCCGCAGTGCAAAGATGAATTTATTAGTATGATTATGAGCAGGAATTGTGATTTGGTATAACCATGATTTTTGATGTTTCAGGTAAAGAGAGGTGATGAAAATTATCTTCGTCCTAGGTGCGAAAAGGAATTCGGAATCACAATTATGATTATGAGTTATTCATATGATTGTGGACAGGAATTGTTGATTGATGTTACAGGGATAAAACATTATTGGTGGACTTTTAACATGGAGAAGATAATAGACCTGATGGTCTATTTGACTCTTTTAATGGATTGCTCGTTCCGCTACAACTATGGTTGAAAAGTTTTATCATCTACCATATGTTCTAAATCTCTGATTTATTATTGACGAAAGCTATTGATAATTTAATTATTTTTAGTTATGATATTCTTACTGGGCTAGTTGTGCTCACCCTTTTGCTTCACAATTCCTTTTAGGTAATAAGAATGTCGCTGGGTCGAGCGGGGATAACAGGGGAGTAGAACGGTGGTCTATAGCTATTGAGATTCTCTCTAAATAGTATGGAAATAATTTTATTGAGAACTTTAGATAAGTGTGTCGTATTGTATACGTCATTTGATATTTAATTTTGGTGAACCAAATAGGGTAAGGTGAACCCAACGTTGGAAGGGTGTTTTGTCACTATCATACAAGATGTCTAATGACATACAACCTCGTGTTATCATAAGACAGGGTTGTGCATATCCACTTACTAAGTATATCTACGAGCACTACCTATATGATCTTGGAGTTTATATGAAATATAATTTTCACTTGGAGATAGTGGAGATAGTTATATGTCAAGAGAAGGCTCACCATTGGAAAGAAGAGGATAGTAATCTTCTCGTTTTTCTTTGGGGTCTATTGGGTCACCCATGTATGAAGGTTTCCTTGAGCACTTCCCAAAGATTTTAATTTTTAAAACAATTTTTGACTGTACTTTTATGTAAAGTACCATTGTAAGGTTGTGGTCGAGGCACCATGAGAGTTACATACATTTGTATTAAAACTCACAGTTTAACTGTGGTCGTATTCTGTACAACAGTTCAATAGTTGTATAAATGAAGTTTGTAATTGATTTTTATAGTGTGATATCTGGCGACTCAGAATGGGTGATGTATACCTATTTTGAGGGCGTCACCCACGAGGCCCACCATATCCTCGTCTTCCAGAGGACTTTTCTAAATCACCTTCTTTCAGATTGTTTGTGCCCTAAAGAAAAGTCTGACGAGGATTATATCGCTGGCGGCGATCCAGACCTTTTTGAGCATCTTGCCGCGGATCGAATAACAAGCGGCAGGTACTGAAATGATTTGGGTTAGAGAGGAGAGCGAGCGGTAGAGGAAGAGTAACGAGAGAGAAACTGTTAGAGAGGAGGAAGATGATTTGGGGGAACACGGAAATGATTTGGGGAAAATGGGAGGGTTTTTTCTTTAAAAGACATCTATACCGACGGTCAGACGATGACCGTTGCTATATATACCCTATAGCGAGGGTTACGTGCTGACCGTCGCTATAGCTCGTAGCTATATATTGAATTTCTAGTAGTGACCCTCAAAGCAATGAAGCTTCTACAGAGATGTTACTGTGCATACAACCTGGGCTTCTATGAGATGTTACCTGCATATAGATGGGCTTCTACAGATGTTCATAGGGTTATATTTAGGGAAAAATTGGGGGAATATTCAATTTGGAAAACATACCAAGCTTGAGAGAGACAGAAGCAGAGGGACGACGACGGTGGAAGAGAGGGACGACGACGGGGAAGAGAGGCCATGACGACGACGATATCCTTGCTAGCGACAGCGAGGAAGAAAGCAAAACCGCAGGAGAGAAACAAAGAAACAAAATCGAGATTTCAGATCTGGCCTCTCGGAAACTGGGTATAGGCTAGGGAAAAATGGGAGAAAACATACTGATAGAGTGATAGTTATTATAAAATTATTTCAAGTTTTCACTTCCGCAAGATTTTTTTAGCTCCGTGTTTTTTAGATAGATAACATTTAAAAAAAAAACATTATCTAATTAAAACTAAAAAATGCCCTTTTAAATAGATAACATTTTTCATATATATCTACAACGTTTTGTTAAAAAATGTTGTGAAAAAATACCATAACGTTTTTTATAAAAACATTGTGGTTTAAGTGTTGTCTATTTACTACTTTGTACTAGTGGCTAGAAGATATGTTAAGATCTTGCGTTATGTATTTCAAATAGAGTTGGGACAAACTTCTGCCTTTGGTGGAATTCGCGTACAATAATAGTTTTCATGCTAGTATAGGCATGCCGCCTTACGAAGCGTTATATGGGAGGAAGTGCAGAACTTCACTGTGCTGGGATGAAGTAGGTGAACGTCGGTTGTTGGGACCTGAGATGGTACAACAGACCATAAATATGGTAAAGTTAATACCTACTTGCTTGGTAGCGGCTCAAGATAGAAAAAAAAAGTATGCATATCGTCACCGTGAAAAGAGGGAGTTTGAAGTAGGTTCGTATGTCTTTCTGAAGGTATTACCTTGGAAAGGGAAGATACATTTTGGAAAGAAGGGAAGTTAAGTCCAAGGTTTATAGGACCTTTTAAAATTTTAAGATGGGTAGGAGATGTAGCTTAT
This sequence comes from Panax quinquefolius, assembly GCA_020205615.1. NCBI lineage: Eukaryota > Viridiplantae > Streptophyta > Magnoliopsida > Apiales > Araliaceae > Panax > Panax quinquefolius. The sequence goes on along the minus strand of CM035156.1, from coordinate 87,759,050 downwards.
GAAGTAGCTTTACCTCCAGAGATGGAACGAATACATAATGTGTTTCACGTGTCAGTGTTGCATCCTTATAAACCGAACTAAAAACACATAATAGAGTACGAATCTATTCAGATAGAAAAAGACTTAACTTATGAAGAACTTTTAGTTCAAATTGTTGATAGGAAGGAACAAGTCTTGAGAAATAAGATAATACCTTCAATGAAGGTAATTTGGAGGAACCACAATGCCGAAGAAGCAACGTGGGAACTCGAGAGTAAAATGAAAGAAAATTTTCCTTATTTATTTATGTAATTATAGCGAGATTCTGGGGACAGAATCCTTATGGGGGGGGAGAATGTAACGTCCGACAAAATTGGATTTTTATATGAATTAAATTTTTATTTGATTATGTGAATTAAATGAATTTAATTGATTATTTATGTGAGTAAGATATATGAAGGTCGTTCTATGACCTAGAATGTGCAGATGTGGTAAGGATTCTGGCTATGTGCTAGAATTAATTATTTTGAATTTCCAAGACGAAAATAAAAGTTTTTCGAGAAATTTCTGTAAAAACACTATTCATTCGTTTCCGCTCGAGAATTAAGTTTGAAATTCTGAGAAACGCATAATGATAGAATTCTAAGACGAGATGGAATATCCAATAATATTTCAGTTATGGCAAACAAAGTTTTCGCTTGCGAACTTAAAACCTAAGGGATAGGGAAAGTGATTTCCGAGATGGAAATGAATGCGTATAATGATTAGGGTTATTGTACGTGTGATATATGAGTATGATACTAGTTAGTATACAAGTATAGTATGAATAATATTATGACGTATAATAAGAATATAGTATGAATACTATACGAAGAGAATACGCGAGTTATACGCGTAGAATACGAGTAGTTCTTATTGGACTTTAAGTTTATGGACTCTGTAGAATCTAATTGGACTTGGATTATGTCAAGCCCAATGTTTTGTGAAATGAAGCCTAAGATTGAGTATTGTTAAGGCCCAATGTTAGGTTAAATCAATCCCGATCCAAGAAACCGAATTGCGGATCTAACCGATGGGTCACCGGATGGGTAAAACCCATGGGGCAACCAATGGGGGGACCCAATAGGCCATGTGGGCCAGCCACATGGTGGCCAAGTAAAGTCATTACTTGGTTGTTAAGCCATGAATAGTAAGGAGCTAGGACAAATGACCAAAATACCCTCCACTTGGTTTTTTTATAAAAGGAAGCTTAGCTATTTCATTTGGTTGTTTATAACATTTGACCAACATATACTGAGAGAGAGAAAAGTGAGTTAACAAGTAATCAAGTGAGCATGAAGCAAATCATACAAATTTTAAGCAAGAACGCTAAGAACATTAAGGTAATAATTCGTAAGACCTTAGTCTTCGATTCGTTTAAATTTATTTTTCGTAGAGAATCATGAATTGGTGGAGCATGTCTCTTCTGGAGTAATAAGGATGGCTATTAGTGAATTAAGCATTTATAAGCCATGTATAAGTAGGAATCATAAGCGTTAAATAAGTTTTATCGCGGATAAAACATTAAGTTTTAACTTGGTTGTTGATGGACAAATTGAAAACCATCATTTATAGGGTATGTGAATATTGCTTGGTTAGGATATAGACAATGAATATATGGATTGGTTCCAATTGATTTGTTGTATAAAATATGAGTAACGAAGTAATGACGAAATTTACTAAATTAGACGTTAAACGTTGAAATCGTATAATTATGCATTAGTAGTCAAAACTTGCCACTTAGTTCGGAAACCCTAGTTTTCAATGGCATAGCATAGTTTAACGTATTCAAGAGTCGTATTGAGAACCTAAGATGTGTGTGTCGTATATTATACGTCACTTAATAATTGATTTTGGTGAACAACAACAGGGTGAGGTGAACCCAACTTTGGAAGGGTGTTTTGCCATTATCATACAAGATGTCTAATGACATACAATCTCGTGTTATCGTAAAGATGTGGTTGTGCACATCTACTACTTGCCGAGTATATCTACTGAGCACTACCTATATGATCTTGGAGTTTAGTTGAAACATAACGTTCAATTGCAGACGGTGGAGATAGTTATATGTCAAGAGAAGACTCACCATTGGAAGGAACATGATAGTAATCTTCTCGTTTTTCTTTGGGGTCTATTGGATTAACCAAGGATAATTCTCTGGACATATGATTTCTATCATAACTTAGATTCATGGCCTCCTATGTACGAAGGTTTCCTTGAGCACTTCCCAAAGATTTTAATTTCTAAAACAGTTCTAGATTGTACCTTTAAGTAAGGTATCACTGCGAGGTGCTATCCATAGTGGGGACATGAGTCACAGTTGGTATTAAAACTCACAGTATATGTGTTGTTGTATTTTGCACGACAATTGTAGTAATAAAGTTGTAGTTATTTTCTGTACCATGTATTTGGTGACTCAGAATAGGTTGGATGGATTGGACCTATTTTGGGGGCATCATATTTGTTATCAGAGTTTAGGGATATGATCTCTGGTGGAGATCCGGGATTAGAACTAGGAAGGGAGAGACGAGTAATATCCTTCGCTAGTGTGTGTCCTACCTAAGCTGAATTTTCTTACTTAAGTTGACAAATTGTGATATGTCAATTAACCTTTGTTTTGAAGCTGTATTCTAGAATGATATCTGAAATACAAGAGATGAGCAATGGAGAAATCATGAGGACAGGGAAGATGGAATCTGAGATGAAAGCAAGGTATTGTCAACTCTTTGAATTATTAGGTACGTAAATTTCGGGGACGAAATTTCATAAGGAGGGGAGATTGTAAGACCTCGGATTTTATGAAACAAAAGTATTCAATTTTCTTATTTAGTAAATGGTTAAATTGATAAAAAGTTAAAGTTAAGGGTGATATATATAAAATTTTCAAAATACGCAAGTGGTTATAAAATACTTATTTCTGTTGGGGAATATTCGTTTGGTCGTGAAATATTCTTGTTATCGGAGAATATCCGTACGACGGCGCAGCCATTCGTGGGCTCCATAACAGAATAACTGTCGGATAAAGAAAATGATAAGTTTGAGTTTTTATAAATAATGGCGTAGTTGTTACCGTTAACATTGTTGGAATACCTGGTGGTTAAAATACAGTAATATGTGTGGTTGCACAGTAGCACACGGTATTGCATAGTAGTTTTGAATTATTGATCCTTACAATAATTGTTACAGTAATTACTATTCAATATTCTATTTTATTAATTCAATAATTGCTGCGTTGATATTTTATATTACTGTTGTTTAAATAATTGTCACTGCACAGTATTTCCCATTATCAGATCAATAATTCATATTATTTGAATAATATTATTCGATAGAATTATTGGCAATGTCTAGAAAGTTCTGTCAAGGAGAGGTTTGGTCACCTAATTGCACGATAGTAAGGAGAAATCCTTATTGGAAAGCCCCCTCTTTCTTGGGAACTGTCTGGTTGTCATTATTGTGATTCTATAATATTATTTATGAATAATTAATTATTGATTTATATGATAAGGAAATATTTATTTAATGTGGATATAAATGATGGATTTATTTATGTGGTTATAAATGAAGGATTTAATGTTGATGTGTTTTGTCGAAATGAAGAACAAAATATGGGATTTTAAGAAAAATTAGTTTATTACTTGATTTTGTATAATCCATAACTCTTGGTGTATAATGAGTTAGGAGATGAGCCATATATCAAAAGAAAGCCCTGGAAGTAAGCTAACCGTAGAAATTGGAATCACCCAAAAATTCTTTGTGGATTTTTTGTGGAGACAGTTTGAGTGAAACTGGTTCGAAGGACTTATAATTCGATAATCAGTGTTCTTGAGATATATTACGTGAGTTATATTTTTTAATCCGACCGTTGGATCGTTGTGAATTTTGGATATGTTATACATATATAAGTTGAGTATATATCCACAAATTTTGAACCGTTAAAAATTAACGTATGATTTGTTATGAATTTTAAGAGGTGACTGATTCGGAAATTATTTTTGTAAATGATTTTGGTGGAAATATTCTAGAAAGGTAGCCCCACTTTTGTTTTTAATTGAAAGCATGTGATGAATTAAAGCTTCAAGTATCGTGAGCTGGAATTTTCAACTTGCCATGCGTAGGAATAAAATAAATATATTATTTTATTATTTTAGTCTCCTTTGGCGTTCTAGCATTTTCCTATAAATAGGTGCTTATGTTAGAATTGAAAATCACACCAGAAACAAGTTTTCTTTCTCTCTATATTGTCGAACATATTTTTATGAGTATTTAGATACTTGGAGAGTTGCTATTCAGTGCAAGTTTCCTTCGGCTTTACATCCGATGTTTCGGTCAGAAGTACTGCTCTTTTGAGGTAAGGAATTTTAAGGGTTGTTATGTTTCTTTAGTTTCATAATTTTTCTAACGTTCAAAAATTCTGGAAAAATTTGAAATGATAATTTGATGAGTTTTATTGATTGTGTCCAAAAATGGTGATTTTTGGATGTATAGATTAAGAGTTATGGATTTTATGAGAAAAGACTATTTTAAAAGTAAACCCTTATAACTCCTTGTGGTTAACTCCAAAATTGGTAAAATTTTTATTGGGAGTATATCTATATAACATCAGTATATTCTGTAAATTTTGGAATTTTTGAACAAAAGTACAATTTATGATAAATGTCTAAATATTCGACAGTTTTGACCATGTGAAAAATAGTAAATGAATTTTAAAAATTTTAAGAAAAATATATGTTCAATATGGGACTATATTATGCTAAATCTTAGAAAAGAAAATTTGTTGGTACTGATTTGGTATTTTTCATTCAAATGGGCTAGTTATGAGTAAATGAATTAAATATGTTATGTGAAGTAACAAAATTGGAAAATAGGATTTTATGGCTTGGGAATCCTATATAAGGTATATGCAGATTTTTGATTAGGGTTTTTGTTATTGGTGATGAAATCTTATGATTTTGGCATTTTAGGATGATTAAATGCATTATTTAGTAAAGTGTAAACAATTGAAATAAATTGTTTATATGTTTAAGAAATGTTATTCTTTCAATATCATTATACCAAAATATTGGTATGGATTTTATTGTGGAATTTCTACCTTTTTTATGTCGGGGTTACTATTCATGAGTTATTATTCACGACAAAATTAGTTTCTTTTTTTGACCAAATTATCGTTGATTTATGAATTTTACTCTTGAAATTAAATTCATGTTTTGATCATATTGTTTTGATTATCATATATAACATTTTTATAATCCTGGTGAAGAAATTTCTCTTTGACTTGAGTGTAAAGATGGGTAGATTATTGGTATGATCCTGACTATGGGTTCTCTTTGGCCAGTAGTGCAAAGTTGAATCGTTGACTGGTATGATCATGACCATTGAATTTATTATTGAATATCTTTAGCTTAAGTGCAAAGGTGAATTGATCAACATGGTTATAATTATTGTTTATATAAATTCTGAAATGATTATATATTTCTTTGAGATATTAATATCTTTGGCCCGTAGTGCAAATATGACATGTTGTTGAATATCTTTAGCCTGTAGTGAAAAGATGAACTATTAATGAATATCTTTGGCCAGTAAAAAGATAAACTTATTAGTATGATTATGAACAGGAACTGTGATTTGGTGTAACCATGACCTTTCATGTTTCAGGTAAAGACATGTGATGAAAAATATCTTCGTCTTGGATGAGAAGAGAAAATTAGAACTACAATTATGATTATGAAGTTATTCACACGACCGTGAACATGATCTCGTTGATTAATGTTACTGTGGTCAAAGCATTGTTGGTGGACTTTTAACATGGAGAAGATAATAGACTTTATGGTCTATTCGACTCTTCTAATGGATCGCTTCATTCCATCGCAACTATGGTTGAAAAGTTTTATCATCTACCATATGCTCTAAATCTCGATTTATTATCGATGAAGGCTATTGATAATTTAATTATCTTTAGTCATAATATTCTTTATCGAGCTAGTTGTGCTCACCCTTTTGCTTCACAATTCCTTTTAGGTAATAAGAGTGTAGCTGGGTCGAGCTGGGATAACAGGGGAATAGTGTGGTGGTCCGAGACTGTCAAAGTTTGTCAACACATTATAAAACGACATGACATACAATATATAATTGTATTGAGGAACTAAGATGTGTGTGTCACTTAATAATTGATTTTGGTGAACAACAATAGGGTGAGGTGAACCCAACTTTGGAAGGGTGTTTTGCCACTATCATACAAGATGTCTAATGACATATAATCTCGTGTTATCGTAAGACAGGGTTGTGCACATCCACTTTTTGAGTATATCTACGAGCACTATCTATATGATCTTGGAGTTTGGTTGAAACATAACGTTCAATTGCAGACGGTGGAGATAGTTATATGTCAAGAGAAGACTCACCATTGGAAGGAACATGATAGTAATCTTCTCGTTTTTCTTTAGGGTCTATTGGATCAACCAAGGATAATTCTATGGACATATGATATCTATCATAACTTAGATTCATGGCCTCCTATGTACGAATGTTTCCTTGAGCACTTCCCAAAGATTTTAATTTCTAAAACAGTTCTAGATTGTACCTTTATGTAAGGTATCACTGTGAGGTGCTGTCCATAGTGGGGACATGAGTCACAGTTGGTATTAAAACTCACAGTATATGTGTTGTTGTATTTTGCACGACAATTGTAGTAATAAAGATGTAGTTATTTTCTGTACCATGTATTTGGTGACTCAGAATAGGTAGGATGGATTGGATCTATTTTGGGGGTGTCACATCACATATCACCCAATTGTCCTAATCCCAAGAATAACCAGGGCTGTTTTGTTTGTGGGTAGATGGACCACTTGGAAAGAAATTGCCTAAAGAAGGGGTCAGAGGATAGCAAGGGTACTAGTAGTGATAAGTTAACCATTACTGGACAAACACCATCGTCGGGTAGACCCACGACCCGTACTTTTAATATGATTGTCCAAGATGTGGTTGCATCAGCAGATGTAGTATCAGGTATCATTCCAGTCAATGAAATAATTGCTTATGTAACGCTCGAGAAAATCAGATTTATATGAGAATTAAATTTTTATTTGATTATGTGAATTAAATGAATTTAATTGATTATTGATGTGAGTAAGCTATGTGAAGGTCGTTCTATGAACTAGAATGTGCGGATGTGGTTATTGTGACGCCCCCAAAATTAGGTATACATCACCCATCTTGAGTCGCCACTTACATGGTACAGAATTTAAATACAACTTATTAACATAACTGTCGTGTACAATACGACATAAACTGTGAGTTTAAATACAAATATCGTCTACTAGATATTATACAAACTCAAACAAAAAGTCCTCATTATGCTTATTATCACACTATTTTACGTAATAGTGAGGACTACTAATGCTATCTTCAGACCATCACTCGTTTTCCGACTCGCCCTAGCTATATTATCATTTCAAGAGAATAAGTGAAAGAAAGGGTGAGCTCAACTAGCCCAGTAAGAAATATTATGACTAAGATAATGCAGAATAAATTATCAATAGTCTTCAATAATGTTAAACTGATAAAATACAATAGACAACCGGTTTAAGCTGCAATGAATATGCAATCCATTAAAAGAGTCAAGTAGAAAATAAAGTCTACTATCTTTTAGGTTTTAAAAGGTTTTTCATCATCAAGTTATATAGCCGAGACTCACTTTAATAAATATTCCACATCATCGAATCACCCCCACTACTACCAAGGATATTCTTTAGTATCACGCACCACAATTATTCACGCACTACGGCCAAGAATATTTGTGTATTCATTAATGGTCATGATCATGCCAACAATCGTCCATCAATGCACTACTACTTAATCGAGAAATTTTTTTATCACATCATTTGTAACATTACGGCCATGATTACAACCGAATAGTCTCTCGGTCATAATCATACCAAGTCCATCTATGCACTACTGGTGCCACGATGACTTTCAAAAAAAATATAAACATGAGGATGATGACAATGATATAAGAATTCAATAAAACAAGTTCAAGAATTATTTTATCCAGAATTATTAACGCCCAAATTGTCAACATGATCATTGCTTTTGTAGAGTAAAATTCAAGAATGATCAAGAATATTTCCATGAAAAGATTTGGATGAAACGCAAATATCAAGGATATTCTACTAATTTCATGGAGTATAGAAGTCAAAGTTTTAACCAATGGGTATAATAAAGAATGGAATAACAAAAGAAATCACCATGCATGCGATAGATCGCATGCAGACGAGGTTATTCCAACAGAATAATAAATAACGGAACCTGTGTCGTGAAATTCACACCCGGATGTGATGTTCCAATGTAATAATAAAGATGGAACCAGATCCGGGTGTAAAACACACGATAGGATATTCCAATGTAATAATAAAGACGGAACTGTGTCCTGTAAAAACATGCATGATAGGATGTTCCACAGAATAATAAAGAGCGGAACCAGTCCGGTGTAAAACACATGCATGTGATGTTCCAATGTAATAATAAAGACGGAACCAGTCCGGTGTAAAACACATGCACAGGATGTTCCAATGTAATAATAAAGACGAAACCAGTCCGGTGTAAAACACATGCATGACAGGATGTTCCAATGTAATAATAGAAGAATGTCACCAAGTATAGGGTAAACCACGTTATACAAAAGTTATTCCAATGTAATAATAAGCAATGGAATAACAACAATTCTCTTCATGAATAAGAAAGAATAACACCCCTTACTTTTGGTAGGAGTTGAATAATCGCAGTTAGCGGTGTAGTAACAAAATACTCTTCTTCTTCTCTCTTATTCTTTCTATACTTTTTCTCTCTATAGCTTGAATGAATTCGTGAAAATAATGAAGCCCTAGGCCTCTATTTATAGAAGATTTCTAGCTTAAGCACCGCCTTAGTGTGAAAAGGCAAGTGGCTCGACGATCGGTTCGACGCCTTTGTAATGTGAAACGACAAGTGGTTCGGCGCACCGTAATGTGAAACGACAAGTGGTTCGACGTCTGGTAAAGGTAATTACTATTAACGAAGGTAAATACTATATTGACGAAGGTAAATACTATTCACAAGGGTAATTACTATCGACGAAGGTAAATACTATTCACAAGGATAATTACTATTCGACGAAGGTAAATACTATTCACAAGGGTAATTACTATTGACGAAGGTAAATACTATTCACAAGGGTAATTACTATCGACGAAGGTAAATACTATTCACAAGGGTAATTACTATCGATCGACGAAGGTAAATACTATGATGAAGAGACTCTTAGATGATGACATATGAGCCCCCATAAAATAATCAAACTTACCACAAATCATAACACATATTTAATCTTTCAATAATTATTAATCATTTATAACTTGTCGTCTCAATTATTGATTTAATACTATAACATATTATATGATGATGATATGACGACAATAATTGAATCAATAATATAAGAGATATGATGCCGCAATAATTCGAAAGCAATAATTGAGCATAGCCGTGAGTGACTTCTCACGTAAGCATCAATAATCAATACTGTAGTGCTACTACGCAACCACGCCAGACATCGTATTTTTTACCACCGGGTAGTTCAACAGCTTTTAACGGTAACACCTCGCCGTTATTTTTATAAAAATATTTTTGTCGTTTTCTCAATCCGACAATAATGTTCAGGATCCACCAATGATTGAGCCATTATTTAATATTCCCTAACAAAAAGAATATTCCCCACCAAACTAATATTTTATAACAACTTGCATACTTTTGCAAAATTTATAAATATTACCCACAACTATAACATTATATCAAATTTATTCCATAATATTCAAAAATAATATTTATAGAAAAATTCATCTTTATTTATAAAAGCTGGGGTCTTACAGTTATGATTTTGGCTATGTGCTAGAATTAATTGTTTTGAATTTCCAAGACGAAAATAAAAGTTTTTCGAGAAATTCTCGTAAAAATACTATTCATCCATTTCTGCTCGGGAATTAAGTTTGAAATTCTAAGAAACGTGTAATGATAGAATATAAAGATGAGATGGGATATCTAATAATATTTCATTTATGACAAACGAAGTTTTCGCCTGCGAACTTAAAACCTAAGGGTTGGGAAAAATGATTTTCGAGAAGGAAATAAGATACGTATAATGAATTACGATGATTATGCATACGATATATGAGTGTGATACTATTTAGTATACGAGTACAGTATGAAGATTTAATATGACATACAATACGAATAACGTATGAGTATTATACGAAAAGAATACATAAATTATACGTGTAGAATACATGAATTATACGTGTAGAATACGATTGGTGTTAATGAACTTAGAGTTTAGGACTTAGTATGATTCAATTGGATTTGGATTATATCAAGCCTAAGTAATTAATTAATCAAGCCCAAGTTAAGGCCTGATGTTAAGTTTAATTAAGCCCGATCCTAGAAATCGAATAGCGGATCGAACTGATGGGTCTTCGGATGGGTAAAGTCCATGGGATAACCCATGGGGATGACCCACAAGGCCATATGGGCCAGCCACTTGATGGTCAGGTAAAGTAACCCACTTGGAGGCCAAGTAAAGTAGATTTACTTGGTGAGGAAGAAAAGGAATTGTAAGGAGGTGGGGCTTGTTGACCAAAATACCCTCCATTTGTGTTTCCTATAAAAGGGAGCTTAGCTAGTTCATTCGTTTTGTTTACAAACATTGACCAACATAATTTGAGAGAGAGAAAAGAGCTTTTAAAAAGTAATCAAGAGCAATTTAAAGCAGAGTACTTAAGCTTTAGCAAGAACGTGAGAAACATAAAGGTAATAATTCGTCGAACTTTAGTATTTGATTCATTTAAGTTTATTTTTCGTAGAGAAACATGAATTGGTGGAGCATTTCTCTTCTAGAGAAATAAAGATGGCTATTAAGTATTAAAACATTGATAAGTCATAATTTAGTAGAAATCGTAAGTGTGTACGTAAGTTTAAACCGAAGAAACCATTGAACGTTGACTTGGTCGTTGATGGGCAAATTAAAAACCATCATTGATAGGGTATGTGCATATTACTTGATTAGGATGTAAACAATGAATCAATGGATTAGTTCTATTTGATTTGGCGTAGAAAACACAAGTAACGAAGTTATGGCAAAATTCACGAAATTAGACATTAAATGTTGAAATCAAAGAATTCTCGGATTTGTAGTCAAAACTCGTCGTATAAATCAGAAACTCTAGTTTTTGATGGTGTAATATAGAACAATGTATTTAATAGTCATGGACTCAAGAATGGTTGGATTCCGACCTAGAACGAAGAAAACGAATTAGGAACGCTATTGAATGTTAAACGAACGTGCAAAAACCTGGCAAGAAAAATTGCTTAAGAGACTAAAAGAAGGAACCCCCATCCAAAGGTGCCTTTTAAGAGTCAAACCCCCCCAAAGGGGGTGCTTATTCGTTAGCGAGGAGCCATGCTCACGGGGCTATTATGAAGAACAAAATCCGCCAAGGGGTATCAAACAGTGTTGACCAAGTTAGTTGTTGAATCAAGGTGTTTGTACAACAACTAAGGGGCATGCAAATACTTAAGATACATGGTAAGACCAATCTCAAACCACTTATTTAGTGATGACTTTAAGAGCTTGAGCATGGTTTAATAATAAGTAAACGAAGAATATAAGAATGCAAGTAAGAAAACCGTGAATGTTGGTACTTCACCAATGATGATTGTGTCAGGAATGAACATGTGAATGATATTCCTATTTATATATGATTTGATTATGATATATATATATATATATATATATATATGTGTGTGTGTGTGTGTGTGTGTGTGTGTGTATGTGTGAATGAATATGCAAGTATACTTGCATTAAGAAAAGTTGTAAAGTCCTCTGATAGATTATAGAAACATATGCACAAGGACTTAGAATGAATTGATCAAATATGTTAGGTTGATCCTACATAAGCAAAACAACTTTGTAAAGACCTTAAAAAGAAATGATGTACAAGGACTATAAACATAGAAAGATCAAGCATGTTAGGTTAATCGTATGATGTAATAGATAGGCTTGTCTGATCATCGAGCACTGCACCAGAAATCGTAGTCTATCAAGAAAGTCAAGGATAACTCGAGAGCTATCGAGGCAGACTCGTAGTCTACAAGATAGTAGATCTCGGAGTTCGTAGAATGCCAGGAGAGATGAGGAAGGATCGTAGTGTGTCGAGTAAAGCTTCCTCGGAGCCGTAGTTTGCTGAGGAAGTCATGTTCGTAATCGAGAGACAAATACCGCCACGAGAAATGAGAGCATCTACCGAAGCCATGTCAAGAATCGTAGACAACACTCGGAGTCATAGAGTCTACTAATGTCAAAGCTAAGTCAAGAATCGTAGACTACACTATGAGTCGTAGAGTCTACTGATCATATCAAAGGCAGAGATCATAGTCGAGCAAGATCAGATGAAGACAACAAGCACAACGACAGAAATCGTAGTGTCAAGATCTGATCTCGAAGTCGTAGTGTCTGCACAGCCGAAGCTGAATTATAGAGTGCAGTGCTAAGACCTCAACAGATGTGCTCACAAAGACAAGGTAGAATCATAGAGCAAACACGATTCTCAACAATTGAGCACTCCCAGAATATCTAAAGGAATGAAGCCTCTAGTTGGTACTGTAAAGATACATCTCACCTAAAGGAAGCCAGAGAGCACTCAACGAATGACATGCAAGCTAATAAAAGATCTAAGCATCAACCCAATCAGCATCTAGATTGAGTTGTGAAGCCATTCAAGATGAAGTCTTCCATAAGATGATCATAAGAAGACTTCAGTAGCTGACTAAGGAAAGTCAGCATATGCAGTAGCTGTCAAATGGAAATATGACAACGATCTTGGAAGTAACCAGGATCGTAGTGTTTGCCGAACGAAGAAGGAACTAATGGAGTATACACAAAGATACTGGTTAGCCTCTGAAGAACAAGGCTAAAGTGATTAAGCATTGGGTCAGTCCATTGATGATAAGTGAATGAGAGATCACAAGGAGAAAGCGAGCTGGACACACCACAAATCTGAAGTGTCTTGTTATTCAGAAGGGGCTCGAGCATGGAGTCAAGCCATCAGTATTTGAGAGCAGTCGAGGCAAACAGAAGTGTTGAAGCACTACACGAAAGAAGGAAGAGTTGCTCTTCACTAAAGATCAAGTGAACACTCTCCAAGATCGTAGTGCTGACTCTACATATCAATAAGCATCAGTCAATAAGACACTACGATCAGGTCCAAGAAGAAGTGCATCAGAATCGTTGAGTTCGAACAACTGAGGATTGAAGCATTGGCAACGGTTCAATCTGAAGGCTGACATTCAGACAAAAGCTTATTGAGAGCATCAATGCAAGGACAACCTCAGATCAAGAAATCAGAAGGGGGAAATAAAGTCGTCGACCTGCCTGAGATATTAAAGTAACATATCTGATGGGGTAGGTGAAATAGTAGACTGCAGTGTCTGAAAGTTAGAAAAAGATGTCATGTCACATCTGCAGTCTGCACCAAAAAACTCGAGATCTATGAAGTAATTTGAATAGCTTTCAACGGCTACCTTCCAACGGGAAGATTAGAAAGTAGTATAAATCAACAGAGCTTCAAAGTTCAAGAGTTGCTGATGATTGCTATGTTGCAGAATCGTTGAGTTGTTGAATGCTATTGTTGACTCTACGAGTTCCACCAAAGATCAACAGAACAAGTCTCAGTGACAGTGAGACTACATAGGTGGAAGTGAAGTAGCTTTGAAGAAGGACTCAAATAGACTAGAGCTTCACTCAACAAAGATGAGAATGCCACTGAAGATGGCAGCCAAGCTGAGAGCCGAGAAGGCCAAGGAGATAACATTCAGGAAAGTGGATCAGGAGAGCCACTCTACGAATCACCATGAACCTAAAGCTGAAACTAAACAAGTGCAGAACCATGTCTGCAAAACATTCAAGAAGGGTTCAGGGATTGCTAATTGCCAGACGAAGTCTACCAAAAGCTCAAGGACTTAGCAAATCCAGATGGGGATGGTGCACAGCTGACATCAGATGAAGATGGGTAAAAAAGAGTAAAGATCAGCTGCACCAAAGAAGATGTGGTCCAGACTCAAGGCAGAATGCGAAGAGGACCACACCAAGCTGCTAAGTAAAAAAGATGTTCAGAGCTTAATGACATCTTAGCAGCTCAGCACCAACAACAACAACAACTACTACAACAAGAAGCCAGGGCCTGAGGGGTCCTTGTCCGGAGGGACTAAATGAAGGTCCAAGCCTGCTGGGCTTGAAGAGTTCCTAGGGAACTAGAGAAGTCCCAAGGCTGCTGGCCTTGAAGGAATCTTAGTGATTCTGTGGTCTTGCCGCCTTCCTTAGTGGAAACTCGCTAGTTGAAAGCGGAAGAGTGGATTAGGAGCTTGAGTCTCTGAACCACTTAAAACCCCTTGTGTCTTTTACTTTATGTCATTTAAATTATGTACATTAACTGCTATAACTGATATGTATGATTTAACTACTTACTACTGAACTAACTCTACGAACAATGTATGTATGATTATGAATATATCAATGAAGGGGATCTTTTACTTATTCCGATGTGCTTGAAAAGACTCTTATATTTGTCATATGCTAAATTATTAACAATACAAAATAAATTAGAAAATTATTTATTTGAATTTAAAAAGAAATTAAAAGGATCTATTGAACCCCCCCCCCCCTTTCTAGATCTATTGTGCATACTGGGAACTAACAGATTGAATCTCGGTTAGTAACGTAAGAGCGTTAACAAGCCGCGATGAAGGGTATTAAATCAAATTGACATTATTAATGAAATGAATTCAATTAAAACGTAGAAGAGAAAGAAGTTGGTAGAAACAATGTGGTTAGATTGTTTAGTAACTAATTACAGTATGCTATGTGAATATATCATATAGATACTGTAAAGTTTGAGAACTGTTGAATAGTTTAGTCGAAGACGCTTGAAGGAAAGTTTTCTTAATGCTTATCTAACCTTCGTGTTAGTCGAGTTTTCTGTGATTCTTATAATGAGTTGCATGAAGAATTTTAAAGAAAGGGTTAATGCCAGTTTTAACTCGGCTACACTATTCTTAAGAGTTTGATTGATTTGTGTACATGTCTTTCTATATAGAAATGATAACGCTATCCTATGCCAAGTATTTGGTATGGATTCAAAGGTAATTTTGTCTATGAACAAACAAAAGTATTTTTCATCGTTTATTCGATGGGCACGCGAGTTTGCCAAATCTTAAACGTAAATACGTTTAATGGATGAATACGTTTACATAGAGTACTATAGGCTGATCACCTAGAAGTGCTCATAAGAAATGTCGGATGTACAGCCTTAGTGGTGTGATGTCCTTTTCAAGTATGAAAACAAAAAGAGAATGTTCATGGTCTTTTGACCGGTTCAGAATTCCTAAACTATTATATAATTTGTGGATTTATGTTATGAATTGTTAAGTATTAGTCAATGTTTCGTAATACTTCATTACTATTTGTTCAATTATGGAAGATTATCATATAATTCACGAATGTGGTATTGATATTATCCTTTGTTAGATTTGATGTGCTAGTTATGCTCACTTCTTGCGTGAATTATATGATTGTAGTTAAAGCCGAGCGTACTGAGAATTCTAAGAGAGATAAAGGCAAGGCTTAGATGGATAGTTAAACATCTTGTAATAGATTAGTATGGTTATATGTATTATACTTACGAACAACAAATGATGTAATCGGTTTATGAACCTGGAAAAGGATTTTACTATGATTGTAATAAGAAGATAGTTAATACATTCATTATGTTGTGATTTCAATGGAATTATTGTATAATTATGACTACCGTGTAGCACCATATGTTGGGTTAGAAGATACCCGAATTTGGGGGCGTCACAGGTTGGTATCAAAGCATTAGGTTATAAAAATTAAGGGGGGAAGAACCTTAGGCTAATAACCTCGTAAGGAAAGTAAAGTCCGAAGAAAGTAAATTCGAGTCGAATGAGTTGATATGGTATTGAGAAAACTCAGTACCGACAGATTTAAAAGATGGAAATTAATCCTAAATAAATTAAATGTGATTTGTGATTATACTATTGTGTATTATATACTAATTAACATGTTATGTGTTATTGTAGATGTCGAACGATAGCTTGATGTATAGAGACATACACGTGGTGAGCGAAGAGTATGTGAACAGAGTGGAGATAGTACCTATGCCGGTGGTGGAGGTACCGTTAGTGGTTATGGAAGATTTTGATCCAGAGGAGTACATTTTCGAGGAGGATTACTCTGAGGAAACAATGGGAATTGCATCATACCTTGATATGATGATAGACGTGGAAGAGGATATAGAGGTAACATCGATTAAAACGGTGGTACCTACTCAGGAGTCAACACTTCCAGATGCAATGAGATCATTGTACCTGGCAGTGCTTGATAGAAATGTGCAACTGCGCACAGAGGTGCAAACACAGAATGAAGAGATTACTGCTCTATATGAGGCGAAGGAGTCTGTAGAGGCAGATTTTGAGTTAGAGCACAATGAGAAAGTGCTGATGACGGATAAGGCTAGGGATTATAAGGAAGAGGCCGTAGAGCTTCGAAAGAAACTGGTTTAAAAAGACCAGAAGATAGCATGGATGTCTTACATCCATGACTGTGCTCATGAGGATTTTAAGCTAAAAATTGCTTGTTATTCTATTGAGTCAGGGCAGACTCGACATACGATTAGTCGAGATATTGTTTCAATTCTAGCAAATCAGAAACATGAGAATGCTGTAAGGTAGTGTTAGTAGATCATTAAATCTTTTTGATATATGTCTAGTGACGTAAAATCCTCTTTTGTATAATTAAATTGTAGTCTTTTTGTAAATCCCAATTTTTGTAGAAGTTAATCGCGGGATAGTAATGTAATAGCTTTTGGCTATGGAATAAAAGTGTAAATAGTTTTGACTATGAAAAGCATATTAATATAAGGAAGTTTTTATTTAATGTGCTTGTTATGGTATGAGTTGTTATTTTGGAATAATAACTAAGTAAGTAAATAGATAATAATGAAACTTTATTTATTTAATCAGCATTATGCCGCCAAGAAGAAGACAATGTAACCAAAAGGTTGAGTCAGATAACGATAATCAAGGCGGTCCTAATATCCTTATGCAAGAGTTCGTTAATTTATTAAAGGCTGCATTTAACCAAGCTAGGGGTGGAATTCCCGTTGCACCTAGGGTGGCTAGAACAACTACCTTTAAAGAATTTAAAAGTGTTGGTCCGCCGGAGTTCAAGGGAATGAAGGACCCATTAGAGGCCCAGATGTTGGTAAAAGAGATAGAGAAGATGTTTGTTATTACAAACGTAGGTGAGGCACAAAAGACTTCTTTTGCAACTTACATGATGAAAGGGGAGGCCAACTATTGGTGGGAGGTTCACCTGGGTGGGGCTAGAATGGAGGCGGTTACATGGCAACAGTTCAAGAAGGTATTCTTCGAGAACTACTTCCCTACTAGCATGCAAGGGCGAATGGAGATTAAGTTCTTAGAACTTAAACAAGGGGACATGACGGTTCCCCAGTATGCAACCAAATTCAATGAATTGGCATGATTTGCTCCACATCAAGTGGACCTAGAAGAGAGAAAGGCTCATAGGTTTGAGCAGGGCCTGAAACCCTGGCTCTATAATAGGATTTTGGTGTTCCAAAGTGCTTCCTACGGGACCATTCTGGAAAAGGCAATTATAGCCGAAGGTAGTAGTGAGGCGTTGAATCAGTACCACAAGGAAAGAAAGAATAAGAATAAGGGTGAGGGAGGAAACAAGGCGGAGGTTGCCAGCGGTAGTGGCAGTATGCCCAAGAGGAAAAGTTTTATCCTCGAGAATACTGGGGTGAAACAAGGGGATCCTAAGCGTAGGATGGAGGCATGCAAGACATGTGGAAAGACTCATTTAGGAGTCTGTATGAAAGGAAAATCAGTTTGTTATAACTGTGGACAGGAGGGACATTTATCACCTAACTGTCCTAACCCTAAGAAAAATCATGGTTGTTTTATTTGTGGATCGTTCGACCACATGGCAAGAAATTGCCCGAAGAAAGGGTTAGAGGGTAATAAGGGGTTCTGGTAGTGGTAAGTTAGCCATTACTGGACCAACAACATCGGTGGGTAGATCCTCAGCCCGTACTTTTAATATGACTGTATAAGATGCGGTTGCATCATTGGATGTGGTAGCAGGTATCATTCCAGTCAATGAAATAAATGCTTATGTGTTATTTGACTCGGGTGCTACTTGTTCTTTTATAGCATGTTGGTTTGCTAAACAATTAGGATTAATCCCTGAAAAGTTAGCAATACCTTTAGACGTTAAGGTAGCAACCGAGGAGATAATCCCCATTGAACATATTCATAGGGATTGTTGTGTAGATATTAGAGGTAATAAGTTATCGGTAGATTTAGTACCGATAAGGTTAAAATAATTTGATATAATTCTTGGTATGGATTGGTTGATTAACCATAAGGCTATAATAGATTTCCATAAGAAAAGTGTGAACCTTCGGCTTTCTAAGAAAACCAAGGTAGTGTTCTTCGGTAGTAAATCACCGAGACGCTCTTGTTGTCTAATGATGACGCAAACTAGGAAGATGTTGAGAAAAGGGTGTGTAGGTTATCCGTGACATGTTGTGGATACCTAGAGAGTGGGAGCATCCTTGGACCAGATACCTATAGTTCAAGAGTTCGCGAATGTATTTTCGGAGGAATTATAAGGTATTCCACTAGATAGGGATATCAAATTTGTGATTGATCTAATATCGGGTACGACACCAGTTTCAAGCGCACCATATAGGATGGCGCCAGTTGAGATGAAGGAGTTAATGATTCAATTACAAGAACTATTAGACAAGTACATTCAACCGAGTGTGTCTCCTTGGGGAACACCAATATAATTTGTAAAGAAAATGGATGGGTTGTTACGACTTTGTATCGACTATCGAGAGTTGAATAAGTTAACGATTAAGAATAAATATCTGTTGCCCAGGATCGATGATTTATTTGATTAGTTGAAAGGGGAAAAGTATTTTTCTAAAATAGATTTGCGTGCAGGGTATCATCAGTTAAAAGTGAGAAAAAAGGATGTACCTAAGACGGTGTTCAGGACTCGTTATAGTCATTATGAGTTTCTGGTTATGTCGTTTGGGTTGACAAATGCGCCAGCCGCATTCATGGATATGATGAACAGAGTGTTCAAACAGTATTTGGACAAGTTCATGGTAGTGTTCATTGATGATATTCTAATCTATTCCAAGATGCCAGAAGATCATGTTGAACATTTAAGGATAGTGTTAGAGACGCTCCAGAAGGAGAAGTTGTAAGCGAAATTCACAAAGTGTGAATTTTGGCTTGAACGAGTGTAATTTCTAGGACATGTTATTGATAAAGATGGCATTTCCGTGGATCCAACAAAGGTAGAAGCAGTTAATGAGTGGGAGCAACCGAAGTCACCAATCGAGGTTTAGAGTTTTTTAGGGTTAGCGGGATACTATAGAAGGTTCATTCAGGACTTTTCTAAAGTAGGAACTCCACTGACAAATTTGACGAGGAAGTCGGTGAAGTATGTGTGGACTGAAAAATGCGAGAATAGTTTTTAGGAACTAAAAAAGAGGTTAAGTGAGGCATATGTATTGTCTTTGCCGGATGATACTGGGAATTTTTTAGTATATAGCGATGCTTCGCATAGAGGACTGGGTTGCGTGCTCATGTAGCATGGCAAGGTCATTGCATATGTGTCACATCAATTAAAGGATTATGAGAAGGCCTATCCTACTCATGACCTAGAATTGGCAGCTGTAGTTTTTGCCTTAAAAAGTTGGAAGCATTATTTATATGGGGAGAAGTGTGAGATATACACGGACCACAAAAGTTTGAAATATATTTTCACACAGAAAGAGTTGAATATGAGGCAGAGAAGTGGTTGGAACTAATAAAAGATTATGACTGTGATATTTTATACCATTCAGGGAAAATAAATGTAGTAGCTGACGCGCTAAGTAGGAAGGGTAGAGAGAAACTGTCAATGTTAACGACTCAGAATGAGTTAGTAACAGAGATGGCGAGAATGGAATTAGAAGTTAAATCACCGGATAAAGCAAAAGAAATGTTATTTTCCATGGAGACACAACCGACCATAGTGGAATGTGCTAAGGAAGTGCAATTGAGCAATGAGGAATGTGAACATATGAAGAAGAGGATGGAAGATGAAGAAAAGACTAAGTATAACCTCGATAAGGAGGGATTACTTTGTTTTGAAGGAAGAATTTGGGTTCCAAATATTTCTGAATTAAAAGATGAGATAATGAGTGAGGCTTATAGTTCGAGGTACTCGATACATCCCGGTAGTATGAAGATGTATCAAGACCTTCGTCAGAACTTTTGGTGGCCAAACATGAAAAGGGAGATAACATAATATGTTAGTAGGTGCTTAACTTGTAAGAAGGTTAAGGCTAAACACCAACGACCTAGTGGGTTGTTGCAATCATTAGTAATTCCAGAGTGGAAATGGGAGCACATCACAATGGACTTTGTGGTGGGACTTCCAACAACAAGGAAAGGATACGATGCTATTTGGGTGATAGTGGATCGATTGAAGAAATCGGCTCACTTTCTACCAATAGGAGTTAGGTATAACCTAGAACAATTAGCTAAACCGTATGTCAAAGAAATTATTTCAAGACATGGAGTACCTATTTCGATTGTGTCAGATCGTGATCCACGATTCACATCGAACTTTTGGAGGAGTTTGCAAGAGCAAATGGGAACACAGTTAAGATTGAGTACGACATATCATCCTCAGACGGATGGATAAATTAAAGTGAGCGGACAATTCAAACGCTTGAAGATATGTTAAGATCTTGCGTTATGGATTTTAAAGGGAGTTGGGACGAATATCTATCGTTGCTAGAATTTGCGTACAACAATAGTTTTCACGCTAGTATAGGCATGCCGCCTTATGAAGCGTTGTATGGGAGGATGTGTAGAACTCCATTATGTTGGGATGAAGTAGGTGAACGTCAGATGTTGGGACCTGAGTTGGTAAAACAAACGGCGGACATGGTAAAGCTAATACGTACTCGATTGGTAGCGGCTCAAGATAGGCAAAAGAAGTATGCCTATCCTCATAGAGAGTAGATGGAATTTGAATTAGGGTCTTATGTCTTTCTGAAAGTATCGCCTTGGAAAGGGAAGATACGTTTTGGAAAGAAAGGGAAGTTAAGTCCAAGGTTTATAGGACCTTTTGAAATTTTAAAAAGGATAGGAGAGGTAACATAGGAAGTAGCCTTACCTCTAGAAATGGAACGTATACACAATGTGTTTCACGTGTCTGTGTTGTGTCCCTATAAGCCGTACTATAAACACGTAATAGAACTTCCAGTTAAAATTATTGATAGGAAGGAAAAAGTTTTGAGAAATAAAATAATACCTTCGGTGAAAGTTATTTGGAGAAACCACAATGCTGAAGAAGAAACGTGGGAACTCAAAAGTAAAATGAAAGAAAATTTTCCTCATTTGTTTATGTAATTATAGTGAGATTCTGGGGACAAAATCCTTATAGAGGGGAGAATGTAACGCCCGAGAAAATCGGATTTATATGAGAATTAAATTTTTATTTGATTATATGAATGAAATGAATTTAATTAATTATTGATGTGAGTAAGCTATATAAAGGTCGTTCTATGACCTATAATGTGCGGATATGGTTAGGATTCTGGCTATGTGATATAATTAATTGTTTTGAATTTTCAAGATGAAAATAAAATTTTTCCGAGAAATTCCCGTAAAAACATTATTCATCTGTTTCTGCTCGGGAATTAAGTTTGAAATTCCGAGAAACGTATAATGATAGAATATGAAGACGAGATGGAATATCTAATAATATTTCATTTATGGCAAATGAAGTTTTCGCCTGCAGACTTAAAACCTAAGGGTTAAGAAAAATGATTTCCGAGAAGGAAATGAGATACGTATAATGAATTACGATGATTATGCGTACGATATACAAGTGTGATACTATTTAGTATACGACTACAGTATAAAGATTTAATACGACGTAAAATACGAATACCGTACAAGTATTATACGAAAAGAATACGTGAATTATACGTGTAGAATACGATTGGTGTTAATGGACTTTGAGTGTAAGGATTTAGTATGATTCAATTGGATTTGGATTATATCAAGCCCAAGTAATTAACTAATCAAGCCTAAGTTAAGGCTCGATGTTAAGTTTAATTAAGCCCAATCCAAGTAACCGAACCGCGGATCGAACCGATGGGTCACCGGATGGGTAAAACCCATGGGCAACCCATGGGGATGACCCACAAGGCCATGTGGGCTGGCCACTTGATGGTCAAGTAAAGTAACCCACTTGGAGGCCAAGTAAAGTAGATTTACTTGGCGAGGAAGAAAAGGAATAGTAAAGAGGTGGGGTTGTTGACCAAAATACCCTCCATATGTGTTTCCTATAAAAGGGAGCTTAGCTAGTTCATTTGTTTGTTTACAAACATTGACTAACATATTTTGAGATAGAGAAAAGAGCTTTTAACAAGTAATCAAGAGCAATTCAAAGCAAAGTACTTAAGCTTAAGCAAGAACGTGAGAAACATAAAGGTAATAATTCGTAAAACTTTAGTATTCGATTCATTTAAGTTTATTTTTTGTAAAGAATCATGAATTGGTGGAGCATGTCTCTTCCGGAGAAATAAAGATGGCTATTAAGTATTAAAACATTGATAAGTCATAATTTAGTATAAATCATAAGTGTGTACGTAAGTTTAAACCGAAGAAACCATTGAACATTAACTTGGTCGTTGATGGGAAAATTAAAAACAATCATTGTTAGGGTATGTGCATATTACTTGATTAGGATGTAAACAATGAATCAATTGATTAGTTCCATTTGATTTGGCGTAAAAAACACAAGTAACGAAGTTATGACGAATTTCACGAAATTAGACGTTAAACGTTGAAATCGTAGAATTTCCGGATTTGTAGTCAAAACTCGCTGTTTAAATCAGAAACTCTAGTTTTTGATGGCATAATGTAGAATAATGTATTTAATAGTCGTGGACTCAAGAATAGTTGGATTCCGACCTAGAACGAAGAAAACGAATTAGGAACGCTATTGAATGTTAAACGAACATGCAAAAACCTGGCAAGAAAAATAGCTTAAGAGACTAACAGCAGGGACCCTAACTAGGGCGGGCCTTTTTAAGAGTCAAACCCCGCTTCAGAAGCGGGGGTATTTATTTGTTAGCAGGAGCCATGCCCACCGGGAGGGCTATTATGAAGAACAAACTTCGCTTAAAGTGGGGGGTATCAAACAGATGGTGACCAAGTTAGTTGTTGAATCAAGGTGTTTGTACAACAACTAAGGGGAATGTAAATACTTAATATACATGGTAAGACCAATCTCAAACCACTTATTTAGTGATGACTTTAAGAGCTTTAGTATGGTTTAATAGTAAGTAAACGAAGAACATAAGAATGTAAGTAAGAAAACTGTGAATGATATTCAACATTGGTACTTCACCAATGATGATTGAATCTCGGTTAGTAACGTAAGAACGTTAACAAGTTGTGATGAAGGGTATTAAATCAAATTGACATTATTAATGAAATGAATTCAATTAAAACATAAATGAGAAAGAAGTTGGTGGAAACAATGTGGTTAGATTGTTTAGTAACTAATTACAGTGTGCTATGTGAATATATCATGTAGATACTTTAAAGACTGAGAACTGTTGAATAGTTTATTTGAAGACGCTTGAAGGTAAGTTTTCTTAACGCTTGTCTAACCTTCATGTTAGTCGAGTTTTTTTGATTCATATAATAAGTTGCATGAAGAATTTTAAAGAAAGGGTCAATGCCAGTTTTAACTCGGCTAGACTATTCTTAAGAGATGGATTGATTTGTGTACATGTCTTTCTATACAGAAATGATAACGCTATCATATGCTAAGTATTTGGTACGGATTCAAAGGTAAGTTTGTCTATGAACAAACAAAAGTATTCTTCATCGTTTATTCGATGGGCACACTAGTTTGCCGAATCTTAAACGTAAATACGTTTAACGGATGAATGTTGATCAACATAGAGTACTATAGGCTGATCACCTAGAAGTGCTCGTAAGAAATGTCGAATGTACAACTTTAGTGCTGTGATGTCCTTTTCAAGTATGAAAACAATAAGAGAATGTTCATGGTCTTTTGACCAGTTCAGAATTCCTAAACAATTATATAATTTGTGGATTTATGCTATGAATTGTTAAGTATTAGTCAATGTTTCGTAATACTTCATTACTATTTGTTCAATTATGGAAGATTATCATATAATTCACGAATGTGGTATTGATATTATCCTTTGTTAGATTTGATGTGCTAGTTATGCTCACTTCTTGCGTGAATTATATGATTGTAGTTAAAGCCGAGCGTACTGAGAATTCTAAGAGAGATAAAGGCAAGGCTTAGATGGATAGTTAAACATCTTATAATAGATTAGTATGGTTGTATGTATTATACTTACGAACAACAAATGATGTAATCGATTTATAAACCTGGGAAAGGATTTTACTATGATTGTAATAAGAAGATAGTTAATACATTCATTATATTATGATTTCAATGGAATGATTGTATAATTATGAGTACCGTGTAGCACCATATGTCGGGTTGAAAGATACCCAAATTTGGGGGCATCACAACTTATGTGTTAGTTGACTCGGGGGATACTTGTTCTTTTATAGCATGTGAATTTGCTAAGCGATTACGTTTACTCCCAAAAAAAATTAGAGATACCTTTAGACGTTAAGGTAGAAAACAAAGAGATAATTCCCATTGAACACATTCATAGGAATTGTTACGTAGATATTAGAGGTAATAAATTATAGATAGATTTAGTACCGATAAAGTTGAGAGAATTCGATGTAATTCTTGTTATGGATTGGTTGATTAACCATAAGTCTATAATAGATTGTCATAGGAAAAGTGTGAACCTTCGGCTTTCTAAGAAAACCATGGTAGTGTTCTACGGTAGTAAATTACCGGGACGCTCTTGTTGTCTAACCATGACACAAGCTAGGGAAATGTTGAGGAAGGGGTGTATAGGATACATGTGCTATGTTGTGGATACCCAATGAGTGGGAGCATCATTAGAACAGATACCTATAGTACAAGAATTTGTGGATGTATTTCTGGATGAATTACCAGGTCTTTCGACAGATAGAGAAGTCGAGTCTGTGATTGTTCTATTACCAGGTACGACACCAGTTTCTAGGGCACCGTATAGGATGGCACCGGTGGAGATGAAAGAGTTAATGGCTCAGTTGCAAGAACTATTAGATAGGAAGTACATTCAACCGAGTGTATCTCCGTGGGGAGACCTGATATATTTTGTAAAGAAGTAGGATGGATTGTTATGACTTTGTATCAAATATCGAGAGTTGAAAAAGTTAACGATTAAGAATAAATACCCATTGCCCAGGATCGATGATCCATTTGATCAGTTGAAAGGGGCAAAGTATTTTTCTAAGATAGACTTGCGTATGGGGTACCATCAGTTGAAAGTAAGGAAGGAAGATGTACCTAAGACGGCGTTCAGGACTCGTTATAGTCATTACGAGTTTTTGGTTATGTTGTTTGGGTTGACTAATGCGTCAGCCGCATTCATGGATATGATGAACAGAGTGTTCAAAAAGTATTTGGACAAGTTTGTTGTAGTGTTCATTGATGATATTCTAGTCTATTCTAACATGCCAGAAGATCATGTTGAACATTTAAGGATAGTGTTGGAAACACTATGGAAGGAGAAGTTGTATGCGAAATTCACTAAGTGTGAATTTTGGCTTGAAAGAGTGTAGTTTTTAGGACATGTTATTGATAAAGATGGCATTTCCGTGAATCCAGCGAAGGTGGAAGCAGTTAATAAATGGGAACAACAAAAAATACCAACTGAGGTTTGGAGTTTTCTAGGGTTAGCAGGATACTATAGAAGGTTCATTCATGAACTTTTCTAAAATAGCTACTCCTTTGACGAATTTGACGAGGAAGTCAGTGAAGTATGTGTGGACTGAGAAGTGTGAGAATAGTTTTCAAGAACTAAAAAGGAGGCTAAGTGAGGCACTTGTATTGTCTTTACCAGATGATACAGGGAATTTCGTAGTTTATAGCGATGCTTCACATAGAGGACTGGGTTACGTGCTCATAGAGCATGGCAAGATCATTGCGTATGCGTCACGCCAGTTAAAGGATTATGAGAAGGTCTATCCTACTCATGACCTAGAATTGGTAGCTGTAGTTTTTGCCTTAAAAATATGGAGACATTATTTATACGGGGAGAAGTGTGAGATATACACAAACCATAAAAGTCTGAAATATATCTTCACACAGAAGGAGTTGAATATGAGGTAGAGAAGGTGGTTAGAGTTGATAAAAGATTACGATTGTGATATCTTAAATCATCTAGGAAAGGCAAATGTAGTTGCCAAAGTGCTAAGTAGGAATGGTAGAGAAAAGCTATCAATGTTCACGACTCAAAATGAGTTAATAACAAAGATGGCAAGAATGGAGCTAGAAGTTAAATTACCGAATGAAGCGGTAGAGATGTTATTCATATCGAAGGCCCAACAAACCATAGTGGAACGGGTTAAAGAAGTGCAATTAGGCAACGAAGAATGTGAGCGAGTGAAGAAGAGGATGGAAGATGAAGCGAAGACTAAGTATAACCTTGATAAAGAAGGATTACTTTGTTTTGAAGGAAGAATTTGGGTTCTAAATAATTCAGAGTTACAAGAAGAGATAATGAGTGAGGCCCATAGTTCAAGGTACTTGATATATCCAGGTAGTACTAAGATGTATCAAGACCTTCGACAGAACTTTTGGTGGCCAAACATGAAGAGAGAGATAACATAATATGTTAGTAAGTGCTTAACTTCTCAGAAAGTTAAGGCTGAACACCAATGACCGAGTGGGTTATTGCAATCCATAGAGATTTCAGAGTGGAAATGGGAGCATATCATAATGGACTTTGTGGCGGGACTTCCAATGACAAGGACGGGATACGACGCTATTTGGGTAATAGTGGATCGGTTGACAAAATCGGCTCACTTTTTACTAATAGGAGTTAGGTATAACCTAGAATAATTGGCTAAATTGTATGTCAAAGAAATAATTTCAAGACATGGAGTACCTGTTTCGATTGTGTCAGATTATGATCCATGATTCACATCAAATTTTTGGAGGAGTTTGCAAGAGCAAATGGGAACGCAGCTGAAGTTGAGTACAACATATCATCCTCAGACGGATAGACAAAGTGAGCGAACAATTCAAATGCTAGAAGATATGTTAAGATCTTGTGTTATGGATTACAAAGGGAGTTGGGACGAACATCTGCCTTTGGTGGAATTCGCATACAACAATAATTTTCATGCTAGTATAGGCATGCCACCTTACGAAGCGTTATATGGGAGAAAGTGCAGAACTCCACTATGCTGGAATGAAGTAGGTGAACGTCAGATGTTGGGACTTGAGATGGTACAACAAACGACAGATATGGTAAAGTTAATACGTACTCGCTTGGTAGCGGCTCAAGATAGACAAAAGAAGTATGCAGATCCTCACCGCGAGAAGAGGGAGTTTGAAGTATGTTTGTATGTCTTTCTGAAGGTATTGCCTTGGAAAGGGAAGATACATTTTGGAAAGAAAGGGAAGTTAAGTCCTAGGTTTATAGGACCTTTTGAAATTTTAAGAAGGTAGGAGAGGTAGCTTATGAAGTAACCTTACCTCCAGAGATGGAACAAATACACAATGTGTTTCACGTGTCAGTGTTGTGTCCTTATAAATCAAACTACAAACACGTAATAGAGTATGAATCTATTAAGATAGAAAAAGACTTAACGTATGAAGGACTTCTAGTTCAAATTGTTGATAGGAAGGAACAAGTCTAGAGAAATAAGATAATACCTTCGGTGAAGGTGATTTGGAGGAACCACAATGCCGAAGAAGCAACGTGGGAATTCGAGAGTAAAATGAATGAAAATTTTCCTCATTTGTTTATGTAATTGTAGCGAGATTCTGGGGACAGAATCCTTATAAGGGGGGAGAATGTAATGCCCGAGAAAATCAGATTTTATATGAATTAAACTTTTATTTGATTATGTGAATTAAATGAATTTAATTGATTATTTAAGTGAGTAAGCTGTATGAAGGTCGTTCTATGACCTAGAATGTGCGGATATGGTTAGGATTCTGGCTATGTGCTAGAATTAATTATTTTGAATTTCCAAGACCAAAATAAAAGTTTTCTGAGAAATTTTTGTAAAAACACTATTCATCCGTTTCTGCTCGGGAATTAAGTTTGAAATTCCGAGAAACGCGTAATGATAGAATTCTAAGACAAGATGGAATATCCAATAATATTTCAGTTATGAAAAATGAAGTTTTTGCTTGCGGACTTAAAACCTAAGGTTTAGGGAAAGTGATTTCCGAGAAAGAAATGAATGCGTATAATGATTAAGGTTATTATACGTGTGATATATGAGTATGATACTAGTTAGTTTACGAGTATAGTATGAATAATATTATAACGTATAATACGAATATCGTATGAATACTATACGAAAAGAATACGTGAGTTATACGCATATAACATATAGAGATTTCACATGAGGGAACTTGTCTGTAAGGTCAACCTGGCCATGACAGATAGAAAGATGGTTACAGTAAGTCTTAAAATCTCAAAGCAAAAAAGCTATTAAGACTTGAGAATAACTAGAACTTGTGTACTTAAGTCTTCCACTTTTGGCCTTTCTACATTCTTTCTTATTAAATCTAATTATTATAAAACAAATTAAATAAAAAAAATTAAAAATAAAAATAAAAAGATCTTTTGCTCTCTATTTTCAAATCCTACACGTACGCTGAAATATTTTGTTACTTCAAAACACTCTGATCGAAAATCTCCAATCCAGTTGTTAAATTGGAACCATTGGAGAAAGAAATGTTGGCCACGAGGGGGGGCTGTTTTCTAGCTGAATGAGGGCCACACAACCATCAATAGGCCTATGGTGTCCAGAATGGAAGCCCTCGTCCATTGAGTATAACAGAGTGATGGTTTTACACCACGCCCATGACCCTAAGATTCTATTGTGCTTGTACAAGTAAACCAACATATGTGAGCTAGTGATTCCCAAGTAAGATTCCTAAATGTTAGAATAAAAATGGATATTCTAGTAAACTTGATTTTCTTCCAAGAAAATGAAATTGCTGATTTATAGTTGTTCAAGTACTATGCCCTCTCTCCAACTGTTCTATTGATGACTTTCATTTTTAACTCTCGTTGGTGTATTAAACTAAATTTAACTTCTCTTTCTCTTCTTCCCCTTTCTTTTTTTTGATGTTCTAAAAGATAAGTATGACATGATACACAAACAATGTATGGATCAATAATGATAATGCAGTGCATTAGTGGCAGTGGAAGTAATTGTGATGCCAAAGATGAAGTAAAAATGGTAGATGAGGTAATTACCACACACCCCGAAGAGCACATTCGCAAACCCCTTGTATGCATAAAATGTATCAGTGTCCTTCCATCAATCTGGGAGAGCTCTAAGAGTCAGTATATCCATGATGTCAACAACCACAACGCCTAAAAGTAGAAGTATCCTCCAAGAGACATCAAATTTGACCTCGACTTTTTTAAAATAATGACTTCAACAAGGAATAACAATAATTTAGAGCAATGTAATTATATAATGAAAAAATAGTGCAAAGAAAAAATATCTTGACATGAACTCGTGGGCAATTTCATCCGCAGATTATGCCTTTAAATAAGTTTCTCTTTGCAACCTCTTCTTGTGACATTCCAAGAACCCGACTTACATCATTTTTACCATCCAACTTTGTGCTTGCATCGTGCAAATCTCTTGTCACAAACATAAGTAGATCTCAATTCTTTCCTAGTGAGAAATTGGTGTAGTAAAAGCATTTGTAGGCCCGACTATTGCCAATGAGATGTTTAATGACTTCAACTACTTTATTGACTGAAACGTCGACGAATAGACTATGAAGTAAAAAGGCTTTCCTATCTCAAACTTGTCTCTCTCTCGCTATTTTACAAGGCATTCTTTGCCGAGAATTGAGAACTTTTTTTTTTTTCTCACTTTATAATCATGTTTACCATCTCTTCCTTGTCCACCTCCATTCCCTCCCCAAGTTTCATCTTCCATAGGAAGTGGTAGGAAAAGAGATGGGTTATCAGCAACAATTGGAACAAAATTAGTTACTCATAGCATGAAAGCATTTAAATAAAATTTAGCATAAAAATAATTTCTAACCATAATACATAGAAATAAAGTAGTTACTCACAGCATCAAAGTCACTGCTTATTTGCTGTAACAAACCCACCAAGGAGTGACTCAGTAGAATATGTTTTCCAGAGAGGTAAAACCCCTTCCTGTAAGCAACAATCGTGGTTGCTTTACCACTGCATACCCGAACCTGTATAAATTTGTACACATTCACCCATACCCATTTACGTGTTTAGTTTAATAAACTAGACTCGCAAAATATCTACTCAATGTATAAATTTGACTTTGTATAGTAACATCTTCATAACTAAAAAACTTTGAGGATGCTCACATCAATTTGGAAGAAATCATCATCTGTTTTATCCCCAAGGAATGGACAAGCAGATCTCCTAATGTCTGTCAAAAGGAAAACAAAATTAACAAACAGACTATCCCTTTCATTAAATCATTGTTATGGTTCCGCGATCGTACCATGCGTAAGCATGATATTGAGTAGTTAGTCACCTGCTCTTTGGTAGTTTTAGTTAATTGAGGGAAGTTATAATGTTAGTTGAGAGATGAATTCAAATTACATTGAGGGAAAATTAGTGCTTGTATGATAGTAAAATTATCAAAAACATGAGGGGAAAGGAAATGAATAACCAATTTTCTCATCCCTACTCTACCATTTTTTGTGTTCTTTCATACTCCTGGTTTCTCATTCTGCATTTGGGGAAAAAAATAAAGCATAACAAATAAGGTTGGTCATCCGTTCCACTCTTCATTCATTGGGAAAATTCTAAGTGGAAAGGTGGGGTGTTTATTTTCACTCCATTCCCAATTAATAATAATTCAACTAACTAAAAGTACCAGCAGCAACTAACTAATCAATATCCTGGGCATGAATGTGAAGTAAACAGATACAATAATATGTGAAGATTGAATTCGATAAATCAAATTCAACAGAAAGGTGTAAACCAGTAACATTTATATGCCATAATTTAGCAGAACAAAACATGCAAAAACATCTAAATACAAAAAACTTTCATGCTATTTTCAAATTCAATACGAAGTTTCATAATTAGAATCGAAAGCATATTTCTAATTTCATGGAATTGAAATTTAGTTAAAATGAAAAACTTAGATTGAGTTTGCAAACGTAGCGTAAGGGAATAAAAAAACATTTTTTCCTTTATAGAATATAATAAAATAAATAAGTATTAAGTAGTTAAAGTATAAAGACAAAATACTCACATTGAATTAGGGGAGTGAGGTGAGAGAATGAGAAGAAGTTGTAGAACTGCCCGAACCTAGGGGGCGTGCACATCATCGCCATACTTAAGCATTAACTTTCTCCGCATGATTCAACATTTGGTAGACAATCCGTCTTGGTTGATTTGACCCGGCGGCCCATGCAGCGATGGCTGGCCGAGGTCGATTTCTTGTCAGGTGCTTTGGAACTGGACGTGGGAGAAATTTTGGAACTGACATTATCTGGAGCGGGCTTAGCATCATTCAAACCCGATTCCTTAAGGCTTGGTCATTGGTTAGGGTTAAAGAAAGTAGAGAGAGGGGAAAGAGAGGTTCTGCAGATGTAAGTGGGGGAGTTGAGCCGCCGATCTAGAAGAAAGATTAGTGGGACTTGCCATTGATTGATCTTGAGCCGTCATGGTATTTCTTTTTTTTCTTACTATGCGGCTGTGAAAATGAGAGTGGGAGAGTTAGGGCAGGGATGCGATGCGGGAAAGAGGGAAGATTTTTGCGCATAATATTAACCACTATATATATATATATATATATATATATGGGGAAAATGGGTATGCACAGCCGTTCTCTTTTTTTTTACACAGTCAACTAAATGACATCGTTTTGGAGTTAAAAAAATTAAACCACGGCTTCTATCCCTTCTCCAGTTCTCCTCCTCAATCGCGCATCATCTCCTCCCCAGTTGCGTAAGGGCTTCTCTCCTTTCTCCTCCTCAATCGTGCATCATCTCCTCCCCAGGGCTTCTCCTCCCAAATCCTCTTTCATATATAGAAATCCCTACCACTGTCGCCACCATCGCGACTTCAGACCAATACAAAAACACGGATGTTCATCAGTTTGATCTCGATTTTGATCTCGACTTCTATTTCAGACCTTCTTGATTCACACCTCGATTCGGTAAGGGTTTGATGTAGGATGATTTCTAGGGTTTATGTGACCCCTTTAAAAGTGATGTTGCGATTTGGTGAATTTTTAATTGGTTTTTTCACCACAATTGTTCCTCTGTTTTTCTGCAACAATCGTGGCACATTTAATTTTTGTTTAATTCGTTATTTAGCTTTAATTCATCACTTGATTAGTATTACACATATATACACAGTCACTAAATTATGAACTAAGGTATCGGTTCATTGATACCTGAACAAGTGGAAGTGAATGCTTAGTTGTTAACTGAACTCAAGAAGATCTATTTTTTTGTAGAATAATCTCTTCAGAAATATTTTATAGTCTATGTGATATGAGTTTTAGAACATCGTTGTGCAGTAGTATTAATGTTCAAACATGTAGTGACTAGTCATGAAATTTCAATTGATTTGAGTTTTTTGCTCTCACCATTGTTGTTCGTAAACTACTTTGTTTTTATGTAGATTTTTTTTAATATTCTTTCTTATATGATTTATTTTGCAGATCTATGAATTCTGGTCCATCTTTATGTGTTTAGCATGACAAAATAGTTGTTTTGTTTAGAGAATACTAGCTAGCACCCTGCTGAATGTGTTTCTTTTTATATGAATTAAGTAGTTAATTTTTATTATAGTTCTGATGAATTTTTTTTTCTAGAACATAAATTGCCTCAATTATGAGAATAAAGGCCAATTAATTGGATTGTAAAATTATGATGAGCTTGAATGATGATTAGATATCATGGTATGAGACTTTACACCACTAACGCAAACGAGTAATGGAGTAAGGTAGTCAAAATATATTTGAGGACTGTTAATAATTTTCATTCTTAATTTCCCCACCTGTCCATTACTTGAAATCACATATTGTTGGTATATTTGAAATTTCTTTGCAGCCGAGACAAGTGTGGGTTGGCATGTAGTCCATTGACTAAGGCATGGTGAGTTTGTCCAGGTTTTGTATGTTTCTTGTGTAATGTAGCCTAAGATTCATGTTTCAGTTATTTTAGGAGGGAAGACTGCTTGGTATGCATCTTGTTGCATATTTTTCCCAAATTAAAATTTATTGTTTATTGTACATAGTTGCCTTGTCTCCAATCTTTGGTTATGTTTTTCTTTATCTTTTTTTCTTTTTTTAACACCGAGTGTAAGGTGATGTATTGGTTATAGAAAACTGATGTATAATAATGAGAAAAAAAAATAGTAGTAGGAGATGATGATTTGGGTGCTGAAAGTTTACTTATTGCTTCTCTTTGATGAAATTGATGGCTAGAGTTTTTTTAGTATCAACTGGTAAGCATGCCTTATATATAATTCTTGTCTTTTTTACATTTTTGCAGACAGTTACATGGGAAGTTATGTAAAGGACATAATTATAGTGATTTCTAATGTATAGTTCTTGTCTTTTTCAGTGCCATACGCGGGTGGTGATTCTGGATGAAATCAATGAAGACCGCCATGATGATGATTGAAGACGCAAATTATAATTACTTATTTAATTACTACTATCTTAGTTATCTCGGTTGTGATCAATCAGCTGATGTTGAAGAACATGATTATGTATCTAATGAGTATGGTTGAAGTCAACATGAAATGTGCTCTATATGGAAGAAATAAATAAACAAACAGGAGTGTTATGTATATCTCGAACAAGTTTGCTTATATACTTAAATTTATTTTTTTAATTTAGTTTGTGCAACAACACAGATATTATTTGGAAAAAACTTAATAGGAGTACATACTATTCTTCAGATGATAAGTTTGTCACAATTGATGAACATAGGTCCTTAATGGCAATTACATTCCGCAAAAACAAGAACCTGTATAGCTTACAACATTCAAATGTTATAAAAATTCCAAAAAAATGAAATATCAAAGTGAGATAATAATCAATTGCTTTCTATATTTTAATTAGAAAAATTTAATTGAGGATAACATTAACAAATTACTTTGCATGTCCCTTTTCTAATTCAAAATCAATACCCCAGAAGAATTTCCTAACTAAGGATAAAACATGTTGTTTCCTCTGTTCTGGGCGGGTAAACAGTCCACACATGAAATTACGAGCCTTATATTTTGTAGCAAAGAGGATTGACATCAAATGCTTCTTGTTGAGCTCTTTTTGACATCTTATTAGTTGGGTCGAATATAGGTCCATCTCGAGTCCAAAATGCTCCAGAAGTTTAAAACCATCCATGTCAAGCATATTTACATCACTAATAATGATGTCAAAACCATCATTTCTTTCACGAAGAAGGTCCAGAGCTTCTCTTGCTAGGCAACATGTAGTCACTGAAACATAAGCAAAAGAATAATATAGTGATGTACATATCCATATAGTAAAATCAGTTACCATAACTACGTCCATTAAGAAATTGACTAGTTAAGAATAAAGAAGACTTGAATTTTTTTTTGTAAAATGCTATAAATTATGAGGAAGAATTATGAACAAATGCTTATTTTTGCAAGTTAGCCTACCAATGACAAGTGGACAATTGTAGGTTTGGGAAGTCCACTGAGGGAGAAAAAGATTTAAGATGTCCAGATAGAGAACAACTTATTTCAGCATTTCTCAAAAATCTCAGTTATTACCAACTGGAAGCAATGTGGCCATTTATACTACTCTATATGCTATAAGAAACTTCATTATTATTGGGAATCATGCACCCATATTGAAATTTCATAGGCAACCTTAGCATCAGAGCATGACCCCTAAAACTTATTGCGTACTAGCTTATCTATACCTTCACAGAATACGCAGCTTTTTCCATCATTTAACAACATCTCCTAAGTGCAAGTATATAAGCAAACTTGTTACAACATCTCCTAAGTGCTTGAAGCAAATTGACTATGGTTAAATTATATAAAACCACTAGTGACCAAATCGATTATCATGTCACTATTACCAAGTTAGACAGACAATCAATATATTATTTATTACTAGTAATAACCAAATTACTCATTAGTTATAACGAAAATTCAAAATATTAAAAGTGTAATTTCAATAACTTAGGAGTAAGGATGTAAACGAGTTGAACTAAACCGAACAAAGAGTTGTTTGGATTCGACTCAAAAGTTAAATTCATAGTCGAATTCGACTCTGATTCGTATTGCATTTAAAAAATCTACTCAAATTTGACTCGACTTGAATGTTCATTACTTGAATTCGATCTGACTTGAATCAAATTATATTCAAACAACTTACGAATTTGAGTCTATTTATAATAGCTACTTTTATAATAGATATAATTATAAATTGAATTTATTATTTTACTTGGAAATTAAAAAATATATTTACTATTAAACTTTATAAATATAAAATCATAATTAAAAATAAAAATTAAATTAAATAATAATAATTAATTATTCTAACACTACAAAAAAATAGGTCATTCTTGAAAGGCAATGTAAATGCATGATAAACCCTCTTTCGTCGGCAAAGAATGAGGTCATTTGTGTGATGAAGGTCGTCGTCCTTCCTTCCCGTCGTCAGTATGGGTCATCGCCATGCTTGGCTCCGTTGCTCAAATCATCTAAGAGAGTGTTATTATCAAGCGGCTAGCAAATCGTAATGAGTTATTGGCGACGACATTAGCTACGAATAGATTGCCAGTAATGGTTTTTCAAGAAAATTAAAAAGTTATCATTGCCGACAGCATAGCCATCGCCAATGACCCTCAACCCCCGTTGCCAATGAGTTTTTTAGAAAAAAAATTTTATTTTTGAAAAATTGCAAAATACCCCTGTTCATTTACATATACATAATTATACCTGTTATAAACTATAGAAAAATTTATAAAGAATTCTTCACGAATGCATATCAATAATAATAATAGCTTTTGCTATATTAACCATCAAATATGTAAACAACGTAATGACTTATAGATAAAAGTCGTACGATGTAAATACAAAATGTAATCATAAACAATCAATATAGTTAGATACATATACCATCAACCTAACTAGATTCTAAACTCTAGCCTGTACAACTCAAAAGTTGTATAAATATACATATATAAAAGTCAAAATATAAATATTATGGGTACTACAACCCAAGATCAGGAATGGCAGTATCAGCATCGCCTCCGATCCCACCACTGGTCCCACCTACGGTCCCACCGCCGGTCCCACCTCCGGTTTAACGGCTGATCCCACCCTCAATAGTCTCATCAGCATCAGCCCGGCGGTCATCACCATCTCCACCACGGGCATCACTTGTGCCGCAGCCTCCACCCGCCGAAGTCTCATCAACAAGAACCTAAAATATTAAAATATTAATAACGAATTAAAAAATAGAGCATATTTAAATTAGTTTTGTTTGTGTTCTTTAAGTGTTGTTGAGTTTTGCAAACTGGGCGATAACTCAGTCTCCGTATGTCGGAATCGAGTCCCGTAAGCTGTAACGCATGTCTAATACCTACGCGGTGCTATGTGTGTGTTTGCATGGCGTTCGGACGACCGATGCGGGTTTTAGGCTATTTTCGGCTTTTTGCCTAAGTGTTGGTGAGTTTTGTAAACTTGGCGATAACTCGGATTCCATATGTCGGAATCGAGTCCTGTAAGTTGTAACGCGTGTCTAATACCTACGCGGTGCTATGTGTGTGGATGCGTGGCGTTCGGAC
Organism: Panax quinquefolius; assembly: GCA_020205615.1. Taxonomy (NCBI): domain Eukaryota; kingdom Viridiplantae; phylum Streptophyta; class Magnoliopsida; order Apiales; family Araliaceae; genus Panax; species Panax quinquefolius. Next base: position 87,721,879 of record CM035156.1, on the reverse strand, counting down.
GGCCGGTGCAGGTTTTGGGCTATTTTTCGGCTTTTTGCCCAAGTGTTGGCGAGTTTTGCAAACTGGGCGATAACTCGGATTTCTTATGTCGGAATCGAGTCCCGTAAGTTCTAACGTGTGTCTAATACCTACGCGGTCCTATGTGTGTGTTTGTGTGTCGTTCGGACTGCAGAGGCGGGTTTTGACCTCTTTTTCGGCTTTTTGCCTAAGTGTTGGCGAGTTTTGTAAATTGGGCGATAACTCGGATTTCGTACGTCAGAATTGAGTCCCGTAAGTTCTAATTCGTGTCTAATACCTACGCGGTGCTATGTGTGTGTTTGTGTGTCGTTCGGACGGCCGAGGCAGGTTTTGACCTCTTTTTCGGCTTTTTGCCTAAGTGTTAGCGAGTTTTGTAAACTGGGCGATAACTCGGATTCCGTACATCAGAATCAAGTCCCGTAAGTTCTAACGCGTGTTTAATACCTATGCGATGCTATGTGTGTATTTGCGTGTCATTCGGACGGCCGAGGCGGGTTTTGACGTCTTTTTTGGCTTTTTACCTAAGTATTGTTGAGTTTTGCAAACTGGGCGATAACTCGATCTCCGTATGTCAGAATTGAGTCCCGTAAGTTGTAACGCGTGTCTAATACCTACGTGGTGCTATGTGTGTGTTTACGTGGCATTTGGACTGCCGAGGCAGGTTTTGACATCTTTTTCGGCTTTTTGCCTATGTGTTGGCGAGTTTTGCAAACTGGACGATAACTCGGATTCTGTATGTCGTAATTGAGTCTCGTAAGTTGTAACGCGTGTCTAATACCTACGCAGTGCTATGTGTGTGTATGCGTGTCATTCGAACGACTGATGCGGGATTTGACCTCTTTTTTAGCTTTTTACCTGAGTATTGGCGAGTTTTACAAACTGGGTGATAACTTGGATTTGTACGTCAGAATCGAGTCCCGTAAGTTATAACATGTGTCTAATACATACGTGGTGCTATGTGTGTGTTTGCGTGTCATTCGGACGACCGAAGAAGGTTTTGACCTCTTTTTTGGCTTTTTGCCTATGTGTTGGCGAGTTTTGCAAACTGGGCGATAACTCGGATTTCGTACGTCGGGATCGAGTCCCATAAGTTCTAATGCGTGTCTAATACCTTGCTATGTGTGTGTTTGTGATAAGTCAGTTTTATACCTACTTATTCGGCATCTATTACTTGAATTATTTGATTAATCTCGGGTTTCTTAGTTACTTTTCATGCATTTTGGTTCCATTTTGTAGATTATATGTTTGGAAGCGGAATGAGCAACTATTGGTATGAAATTGCCAGGAAATGCAATTCTGGATATCGTTCGGGCCTTCATATTCATTTTATGTGCATTTCATGTTCGTGGCGTGCAACTTGGATTATGTTGAGGAACTCTTTCTTGGCATTCTGGGACGTCTTGCATCATTCTAATCGGAAGTTCAGATGCGAGAGTATGGTTTTCTAGCATCAAAGACAAAGTTAAGAGTTATTTCGGTTGTCATTACACAGCAGCAGCTGCTTCCGATACAATTTCTACCTTCATCCGGTTGTTATTTCTGAAAACTCAAAGAATAAAAGTTGCAGAGCTCGTCGATAGCTTCGATTTGATAGGTCGCGGGCCCCATAACTCCTCTCGATTTAAAAGTTATGGCAGTTTTAGCAGAGGAGGTTCCAACAGACAAATAATTGGTAGTTATATAGCAAGCCGGGGCTTGCCCTTTTATGCCTTGGGAGCAAGCCGAGGCTTGGGGTCTGGGCAGATTAGCAGCAAGGGAGCAAGCCGGGGCTTGCTCTTACAAAGGGAAATAGCAAGCTGGGGCTTGGGTACTCAAAATTTAAGTCTTCTAGTTGGTTTCTAATGCTTCAAACATGTAATTTAAGTGATGATGATGACTTGGGACCCGTATATGCATGGAATTGTAATCAAAATACATGTTGAAGTATATAATTAACAACAAACACTGAGATTAGAAGACACACAAGGCAAATTACGGAGATTAATCTCAGTTTTTCTAAGTAAGCGTTGGAGGAGTATTTCAAGACGATTGCGATTCTAGGCTACGTGAAGGGTGTTTTTCAATATTCTTTGTCTTAGACTACTATTTGTAATTGAATAATAATGATTTCCATGATTTATTCAGTGTTTATTTTGTTTATTATGAACTCATTCAATTTTTAGGCTTATGATGGATCTTTGAGTGAATCTATGATTTTGTAAACTTTGATTTCCAATTTAATAAGCTATTTCTAGTTTATCTATATTAATTTGAGCTTGAATCTATGAATTGTCTGATCAACAATTCTTTGTGGAGTTGGATGGAATCGAGAGAGGATATTAAAATCTAGACCTAGTTGATATAGCATGTGTTTAGGATTTTGTTAATAGCTTAAACTTGATGAGTGTTAAGGTAGAGATATGCTTGACACCGCATGTAATCGGATAGAGAACTTATTCTTCAATCTCTTCAATTGTAATTCACATAGAGATATAGTGAGTTAGTTGCTTAAGGTGTTTAACGGATTTCTATCTTGATTGTGGATTGACGTTAATACGGTATTAGTGCATCGAGAGGTAGTTAATACTATGTTCGTGTTCTTGATTAATAAACTGGAATAGTGAATTTAATTGGAATAAAGGTGTTAAAATCAGAGTGAAGCTTAGGGTGAAATCATAAGTCTAATTCTCCATTAATAGATTGAAATTCTAGATTTTGATACTTGTGATTATTTTGTGATAGTTTAATTATTCTTAATTTTAGTTTTGTTAATTTCAATTATTGAGTTGATTTGTTTAATAAAATTAGGGTTAATAGAAGATTGGTAATTGTAAGTTAAGGTTATTGCTAATTAGTCTTTGTGGGAACGATACTTTACTCATCACTCTATTACTTGTTGACCACGTATACTTGCATGTTGTGCATAAATAGATTTTATCCAACAAGTTTTTGGCGCCGTTGCTGGAGACTATTTTGTATAATTCTTAATAGTTTTACAATATCAGTTTAATTAATCTTGTGACGACCCGGAAAATCGGATTGTCCAGAATTTAAGAGTTAATGAATTAGTTATTAATAAAATGAATTTTTATTAATACTATTTTGTGCTATGTGTTTATTAATCGATTCTATAACCTAGAATGATTATTAATCTGAGGATTCGCTACGAGCTAGACCGAAGCGAGTAAGAATTTTCAAGACAAAATAAATTTTTTAGGAACAAAATATTTCGGGAAAAAGATGAAATAGCACTTATTCAATTCGACAAAACCCTAAGGGTTAGGGTTTGAATAACCTAAGCCTTTTCGAGAGTTCGGTATGTCGAAATGACATTCCGTCGAAAGATTTGACGATAATATATCGTGAAATGTTAAGTAAGCCGATAAAAGTTTTTCTCGAAAAACGTGCAGAAATCGGATAAAATAAAAATGAGGAAAAGTACAATTTTGTACTTTTCACTCGTTTAGCTACAATAGGGTAAAACGTGAAGGAAAACGCTTAATGTCAAAAAGTGTTTTTTAGTTTTTCAGAAATCCGAAGAATATGTAATATTCAATCGGTAAAGGAAAGACGAAATATCCAAAAATATTTGGATTCTGAGAATAGCAGTTTCGAACTGTCGGACGAAATCCGAAAGATGGAAGCATGAAGCTTCCAAGGGAAGCTACCTAAGGAGGTGGGGCGGCCACTTGGCCACCATGTAAACTTGGTGGCTAAGCAAAGGAATAGTAAGGAGGTTAAGGGTGCAAAATGACCAAAATGCCCCTAGCCTTGGTTTCTATAAATAGGAAGCTCATTTCATTGTTTTGGGATTTTGAAAAATCCAACAACTTTGAGAGAGAGAGAGAGAGAGAGAGAGAGAGAGAGAGAGAGAATTCAGATGGGGGAAGAGAGGAAAAGGAAGAGGTAAAGCTAGCTCGATTGCACGCTTTGTCCGACGGAAGGAATTTAAGGATGAACGGTAATCCGAATCCTAGTTCCTTCTCATTTTCTATAAGTTTATTATGTTCTAAAAACATAACTTAATGAAGATAAGAAATAGATGAAGTTAGGAATGATTTCATGTGGTTGAATTCATGAGAAAATGAAGAAATAAGAATTAGGAATTTAGTTTATAAATTTCTTAAGGAAGTATAAGATTCGTAAGGATTTTGAGCGATCTGAATGAATCTTATGAATGAATAGGTCAAGTGAGTAAGGAATGATGTTCTATAACATCAAATTCCAAGAAAAAGTGAAATCGTAATCCAAAATATCGATTAAAAATGAAGAATACGCGAAGAACGTTGTTGATGGACAAATTTAAAACCATCGTAGTATAATTGTTGTTGACGGACAAATTTAAAACCATCGCGTATAAGTTAGATGCTTATTGCTTGGTTAGGAAAGGTAGAAACGTTCATGAAGAATGGATTAAAATGGAGCTATAACGAAATTATGGCAAAAATTTTGTAAAAGACGAATGAGAATTAGAAAGTTCATAAATGAACCTGAACATGTAGGGTTTCATAAGAATATAAGAGAACGTATAAAACATGAGTCATGGAATCAAGAACGAACGAATTTCGAGTTCGGATGACCAAATTACGGACGAACGAACGAAGAACGTTAAAAACGTAAAATGAACGAAGGGCAAGGATTAAGCCAATTAAAAGGTATGTTAACGGATTCAGAACAAAGTTTTGTCTGGGGGTAATCGAAGTACGTTAGATAACAAAGAAAATAGCTTTGGAACGACCTCGTTCCGAGTTATAATGAAGAAGTTATGAGATTTTGAAGTACGTCTCAGAACAACCAAAGACTTAGAAAAATTTTCGGGAAGAAGGTCTTGGCGCCGCGGTGCCAGTCATGCCTAGAATGGTGGCATTGTAGTGCCAGGCCAGAGGGTCACGTCGATCGCTAACTCGCGTCATGCAAAGACGAGTCTTAATCTTTGAGAGTGGCATGGCGTGGCAGTAAAGCGATGCCTGAAATGAGATTTTAATTGCTCAATTTCTGGGGGATGTGCAAGAAAAAAAAGTATGAACATATAGTTCAACTAATGTAACACTTAATCAAGTGTATTAAACCTTTAATGAAGGTTGAACGGAAATATTAATCGAGGTTAAAAGACTGTAAATGCATGTTACGGAACACGAGATCTGGGGACCGTAGTCGCAATAAACGAACGTGATGGATTGCTATGATTGTGATTCCTTAGACGTTGAGTGACGAAAGTAATGAATAACATTTCGATGTTATGTCATGAGAGATGAATGTAAAGCATATAAACGCTGTGAACGTAACGTGGTTGCGATGAGCGTTCGGTCTTGGCATACAACGAATCGTATGGCTTTGACATTAAGATAGAATAATGAACATGGGGTTCATGGGATGGATAACAATCGTAAAAAGCAACGTGAACGTTGAATACGTAAATGATTCTCGTAAATCGTATTCGTGTTGGATGAACGTTCTATGTATACCCTCGTTGTATGACTTAGATGTTGACAAAAGTAGTAAGTAAGATTTGAGTTATCAAGAAAGCCATAGGAAACAGTAGTATGATTAATGAAAGCTAAACGTAAGTCGGATGAGAATGTTAGAATGAGATGTAAGCGTTGAACACTTTAACCGACGTGAAGGTTGAGTGTATGTGAATATTAAATGGATAAAACCTACACTCCGTGTACGGTTTGACTGTAGGATAATGAAGACTAGTGATTAAACCTGTGAGAGGTGAAGAAGCTGAGTTAAAGACAAGTACGTATAGCGTAAAGAAGCCGAGTTAATGTTTATAACTTGGATGACGTTCCGAGTCGAATGAACCGAATGTTGTGAGATAAGAATAAGGTAACATAAAATGCTTAACGCTTTATATGCGTAGAATGAATATTGAATGATCGTTCTGAGTATACAAAAGACTGTATGACTTAGACGACGATGAATGATTCCTGAGGTATGACATTTATTTGTCAGAAAGCCATAAGGAATAAGAATTTGACTTAACGAACATTATAGTTTAATAGTTCGGATAAGTTAAGATGAGTTTAGGTTGTAGTATAATCGTAACCTTTGATGGTTAACATATGGGAGCTGTGCTAAACAATTCCTTCAGAGAGTGAAGGTATATACAAAACTGGCAACCGATCTAACTCACTATTATGGGCAGTGTAGATGAGACGGGAACTTGTTTGTTGGTTGTTTGTGGGAAACCACTCAGAGTACCATATGGATTACTAGCAGAGACACGATGTGTGCTGAGTCTTAGAAAAGTCATAAGAAGAAGATAAGAATGTAACTCATCAAAGATGATGAACGTTTTGAGTAAGACATCTCCGTATGTCATAAAGCCGTTAACCGGTAAAGGAAGTTGGTCGCGTAAACTTAGTTTGTAAGAACGTGAACCTTAAGAAGTGAAGTTAAGTAAACCAATGCGTAAAGTCAAGTATATGACTAATTGGTGTATGTGTTATTTCCTTATGTGTTACATAGGAATTGGAATGAGCAGTTCAGCGTAAACTATAAGCTGTAGCTGTGCGTAAGGCAAGTTTCCTAATGTCATTCATATTTTAAATGAATGCTAGTTTCTAACACTTCTCCGATGTTGAAATTGAGAAGTTCTGTCTATGTGCGAATGTGTGATATTTGTAAAAGGTGGTAGAACGTATGAGGCCTTGTGCCACAATGTGAACACTTTGGTGTTTCTATGATATGAACTATTTTGTGATTGAACTGTTCAATATGAGCATGTTCTGTTTATACATGAACCATTATTGTTAAGTCTGGGCTATTGATTCTAGCCAGACGGAATGTGTATGAAAGAGAGTAGAGAATGAAAGTATTTCAAAGTGAATGTGACTAATGTTTTAAAATGATAGGAATCGAGATTATTCCTATTATTCAAGCTGCTTCATAACCTTTGTTCGGTTATTGAAGTCTAAAAAGAATGTTTAAATTCTTGAAGTTGTTTGTTCAACTATTATGACTTGTTGGGTAATTGAATGCTCACACTTGCTTTAAATAAAAACATTTTCAGCAAACGATGTTAGAAAGAACTTAAGGATCCCGGAAAGATCAAGCTGATCAGTATCTAGAAGAAGTGCCATTCATTAGATGAATGAGCGTGAAGATCAAGCAAAGACTTGTAATATAGAATGATATAATTAAACTATAGCATAGTTTAATGAACGAATATGTATCCTTGGTGGCAGATAAAAGTCACTTGTACAAGATGTAAAGAATAATGTAATTATCATTATTTGGAATGAAAGAGGTTTTAAGGTTTTAGAACCTGGGATTTGAGGATGTATGTTGTTATATTTAACTATATAATGATATACGTTCATAAGAAGATGGGATCGTGACGTACGGAATCCGGATGTGAAAATAGACCAGATTTCGGGGAGTTACAAATCCAATTTTACTTAGACATTTTTATTTTTTGTACTGTTTCTTCTATTTCAGGTGTGGAAGCAGTTTATGCAAACTCGGTCCAAAAATCCAGAGTTGCTGTCGTTTGAGGACGACATTGAGAAAAGGTTTCAGAGGTTGAGTAAGTGGATCAAGGAAACGAGGCAAAAATTCGAAACATCTGAAAAAGAAGAGGTAACAATAATGGCAGCTGAAGATCGAAAAGTGGTAAGGGATTTTGCAACACCTAAGGTGACTGAACTGCAGTCAAGCATCACTAGGCCAGCAATAGCAGCAAATACGTTTGAAATTAAGCCTGGGATGATACAAATGATTCAGAATTCAGTTCAGTTTGGGGGATTTGGAAATGACGATCCGAACGAGCATCTGGTCAGCTTTCTGGAAATGTGCAACACTTTTAGGTTCAATGGGGTTTCGGATGAGGCGGAGAGACTTCGATTGTTCCCATTCTCTTTACGGGACAAGGTGAAGAATTGGTTGCATTTTCTACCGTCCGGTTCGATAACTACATGGGAGGATTTAGCTAAGAAATTCCTCGCAAAATTCTTTCCACCGGCGAAAACTGCGAAGATGAGGAACGAGATTACGATGTTTGAACAGGAACATGGGGAGTCATTATATGAGGCTTGGGAGAGATACAAAGAACTGCTCAGAAAATGACTACATCATGGATTGCCCCAGTGGCTACAAATAAACACCTTTTATAATGGACTACATGGGAACTCAGGACAAGTATTGATCTGGCGTCGGTAGACATTCATGGCTAAGAGTTCTGAGGAAGCATATCTGAGTTGATTGAAACCATGGCGGCTAATAACTACCATTGGCCCATAGTAAGAATGACCTGGTTTAAGGCAAATTGGGGTGTTAGAAGTAGATAGTATGACAGCAATGCAAGCACAGATATCTGCACTTTCAAAGAAGTTGGAGTTGGTAACAGCAGCACAAGCACAAGAAACACAACAAGTACAACAAACGGCAATAATATGCGAGTTGTGCACATGAGAGCACCCAACGGATCAATGTGCAATTAATCTAGCAGCTGTGCAGTTCATCGGCAATTATAATAGAATTCCGCAAAACACATATCAGAACACATACAATCAAGGAAATAGGAATCATATGAATTTCTCATGGAGCAACAACCAGCAAAATCAAGCTTCACGACAATCATATCCACCAGGATTTCAGAACCAGCAACAACCAACTCAATATCAAGAAAGGAAACCCGATCTGGAGGAAGTGTTGGAAAAATTCATGACTAGCACCGAGTAGGCTATAAAAAATCACGCCATGACTATGAAATCACAAGAAATGTCGATCAAGAATTT